>CAMZMU010000101.1:4545910-4733493 GCA_947311845.1 Poa pratensis
ACCCAACACAAACACGAATCACAAAGCAAAAGGAAGATCGACGGTTCCGGATGTGACTGAGACCTAAGCTAAATCTCAGCTAGCTGAGACTTAGCAAAACTGAATACAAAAGTGTTACCCAACCGGATCCCTATAAGGCTATAACTAGCACAGTCCGAGTTGTCTGACACCCGTTAAATTCAAATCATATGTTTGGGCGGATATGGAACGGCATGAACACGGCAGGATGTGTCCGCCGTCATATCTTCTCGGGACGGTCCACTCTGACCACACATATTCCCCACTCCATCCCCACACTAGACAAAAGCATAGTCTCTGTTTGTTTGGACCTATGCTTCTACTTTTGGGTCAAAAAGGCTAGCAGAAAGCCAAACAAATTAACACCCGAATATACGAAAGCGCTTCCAGAAGCGCGGCTTGCGAATGCACTGCGAGCCCGAAGCGAGGTTAGAGGTGCTTCCCGAGCTTTTCCCTGCTTCCCGAGTTGCGCTGGAAAGATATACCCTCAGTACTTTGGAGTATTTACAAAACTCTTGACATCCTGACATAAACACAGCTGGCTCGTGCAACCAGGCACTAACCGATGTCTGTGACCCACATTCCCCTCTTCTCCCCATCCCGTAGCCATGTCGGTGCCATGGTTAGGGATCCCCACCGCCGATGTCCCTGCCGCCACTCACGTCGTCCCTGAATCACCCTCGTTCCCGTCGGCCGCCGGATACATGTTCTCGTTACTCTGAGGATATTTCAGATAATTCATCAGTTTTACACATAATTTATGTTATTCATTACACGTTAACTAGAATTCTACATATTACAGTCAGGTAGAGCCAATTAGCTGTCAAACATTGAAACTCAGAATTAGCTAATTGTTTCAAATCAACATTTATACACGTTTTTCAGCATTTAGGGGCATTCTAGACATTTCATTTTTAAGCGAACAGCAGCAGCTATCAAAAGCACTCACTAGTACAGAACGACACATCGAAAACGGGCCGAAAACCCCTTCGGCAACGGAGTAAGGGTCCGTGTCCCCGCCTCTGTCACTGATGTGAAGCCTCACAATGGCAACGGAGGAGATAAACCGTTTCTGATGTATTTAACATTAGACACGGAGTTTTGCTAATAACCGTTTCTAATAAGGGTTACAGGAAAACAAAAAAAACACGGTGACGGGCTGTGCCGTCGATGGAGCCCGCTCCATGCGACTAGACGACCGCCCGGTCGTCACCGTATTCCTGTACGCACTGCTTTACAAAAGTTCATCAGTGCGCGTGGCTGGAGCTCTGCTCCTATGTCTTCACGGCCGCCAGATGAACATCTACTGTCTTTCCTGCTGCGCAAAATGTACTGCTCCTGGTGACGGCACCGTGTATGGAGCCCCGCTCCTAGGTCTTCACGGCAGCAGCATCGTCACCAAGCATCCACCAAGCCCTTGAAACAACGAATATTCTTTGTTAAAAACAGCAAACAAAGGTAATAAACAGAGCCAATAAGCAGTAAACAAAGCAAACCGAGCTAAATAAGTAGCTAACATAGCAAATACATAGCTAAACAGAGCTAACTAACAGAGCAACCCGAGCTAAATAAGTAGCTAACATAGCAAATACATAGCTGAACAGAGCAAACCGAGCTAAATAATTAGCTAACATAGCAAATACATAGCTGAACAGAGCTAACTAACAGAGCAAACCGAGCTAAATAAGTAGCTAACATAGAAAATACATAGCTAAACAAAGCAAACCGAGCTAAATAAGTAGCTAACATAGCAAATACATAGCTGAACAGAGCTAACTAACAGAGCAAACTAAGCTAAATAAGTAGCTAACATATCAAATAGATAGCTAAACAAAGCAAACCGAACTAAATAAGTAGCTAACATAGCAATACATAGCTGAACAGAGCGAACTAACAGAGCAAACCGAGCTAAATAAGTAGCTAATATAGCAAATACATAGCTAAACAAATCAAACCGAGCTAAATAAGTAGCTAACATAGCAAATACATAGCTGAACAGAGCTAACTAACAGAGCAAACCGAGCTAAATAAGTAGCTAACATAGAAAATACATAGCTAAACAAAGCAAACCAAGCTAAATAAGTAGCTAACATAGCAAATACATAGCTGAACAGAGCTAACTAACAGAGCAAACTGAGCTAAATAAGTAGCTAACATAGCAAATACATAGCTAAACAAAGCAAACCGAGCTAAATAAGTAGCTAACATAGCAAATACATAGCTGAACAGAGCTAACTAACAGAGCAAACCGAGCTAAATAAGTAGCTAACATAGCAAATACATAGCTAAACAAAGCAAACCGAGCTAAATAAGTAGCTAACATAGCAAATACATAGCTGAACAGAGCTAACTAACAGTGCAAACCGAGCTAAATAAGTAGGTAACATAGCAAATACATAGCTAAACAAAGCAAACCGAGCTAAATAAGTAGCTAACATAGCAAATACATAGCTGAACAGAGCTAACTAACAGAGCAAACCAAGCTAAATAATTAGCTAACAGAGCGGTCATTTACCTTAGGCGAGGCGGGGTCGCTTTCCGTCGCGGATTGCGTCCCAGGCGTCGGCGCCGGAGCCACTGCCAGAGGAGACGTAAGAGGAGACCTCATCCTGCTCGAACACCGGAGCGTCCTCCTCCTCCTCCTCATCCTCCTCCTTCGCCGCCGCCACCGCTGCCGCCGCCGCATCTGGCCCAGGGCCCTGGCCAGGGAGAAGAGAGCGGTCTATGGCCGCCCGGAGCCGCGTCTGGAACAACGCCTTCTCGGCGGCTTCTATCGCGTGCTCGGCGGCGGAGATGTGGATAGCTCTCTGCATCGCAGACGCCCGAATGACACCCTCGGCGCACTCGCGCTCAAAGGAGGCGCGAGAGAGAGGAGGAGACCGACCTCCAGATCCTCGTCCTCATCATCCGAGGAGGACGATGAGGACGAGATCCGGGCGTCGGTGGCCGCCGCCGCCGTGGATCCGGATGGGATTTGACGGCTCAGAATGAACTCGCGACCGCAGTCGTCGGGGATCTCGCCCCAGTTGTAGGGGAGATCCGGGCTGCGCCTCGGAGGGTGGGAGGAGGAAGATGCTCCATCCTGACTTCCGTCGGCGTCGGAGGGATTCGCCATCGATGGGTGAAGTAGGAGGAGAGCGTGTGCGGCTAGGGTTAGGAACTGGGGAGAGTGAGACAGAGTGAGAGTGAGATACAGTACTGCAGTGGGAGATATTAATACCGGCACCGCTTAATGTGCCTTCACATGGGAAACGGAGATAGACCGATCTCCGTTTCTGATGTGGCAATATCAGCAACGGAGATATTCTTTCCTCCGTTGCCTATATATGAGCAACGGAGATCTTTTCAGCCTCCGTTACCATTGTGTCGGGCCCATCGACCGACTAGCGCGCGCGCGCACTCGCGGAAGCGCGCGGAGCTCATTTTTTCCGTCGCCTAACTCTTGCCGTTGCCATAGAGGGGTATCTGATGTGTCGTTTTGTACTAGTGACTCCTACTAAACATTAAATCTCTCCTTCCAGGAATTGCTTCCCACAGCTGCTTTCTAACAGCCCACCGGTTACAATTACTTCATCAACAGCAGCAGCCCAAAAAACAGACCCTTAACCGCTATGCTCGCTCCACCCCACTCCAGTCCTCCTCTCACTTTCCTCCGCTCCACCATGGTCGGCTCATTTGACTAAAACGGCATAATTTAAAGCTCTTGTCTCATTGTCGTCTTGGATTGGCTAGCGGCGGAGAATTCGAGCTCTCTTCCCCTACCCGTCCCTTCCCTCCCAGTACGATGAGGAGCTGGCCCTCTGCTTTGCTCTCTACCTCTCGCTGGAGTACAAGGGTGGCTCTTCGAGCTCCGCGTCGGCGGCTAGCCAGGTCTAATGCACTCGTTGGTCCGCACAGTTTTCGCATCGCTCCGCATCTTCAGTGAGGCGGTCCCGCCGACAAGTACTCCAGGGTCGCTGGTGTGTTGCATTCGAGCCTCGAGCCTCGGTGCGAGGGTGGATCCCGCCGGTCGAGAATGACCCCGTCTTGCGTGAGGTCATGTGCTGGTCGTTGACCTCCGCAAAAACAGGTGTCTATCCCCGTCGTAAACGCGAAGGCGTTGAAGGATGACATCGAGGCGTCCGAGCGGGTCGTGGCTGAGAAAGCAGCCACCACAGCTTGCCCAGTTTTAAATTAATAAAGCCAAGATACGATATTGTTACAACTTACAAAAACCAGAAACAAGCAAAGATTACAAGCTGCGCCTACAGCAAACAGCGCAAGACAGGCCGAGCAGCAGCGAACATCACCAGGAGAAAGCAAAAGGAAGCCCCTACCCCTACTGCCGACACTCCGTTGTGCGAACTACGCATCGACACCAGAACTGAGATCCGCTGGGCGCAACCAAAGCGATGAAAGCCGCCTGCTTCCGGAGATGGGATGAACTGAAGTTGCGCAAGTGCAGAACTAAAGCCAAACACACCGAAGAAGGAACAACAAGCGTCGCCGGGAAAATCTTGACGAAGACGCCGCCTAAAGCCGACGCTACGAAGCAGGCCCGTGCCGCCAGACGCCTCGCCGACCTCCCATGCTCCTCGTCTTCCTCTGATGGAAGTGGCTAATGCAATAGTTCCATTTTCGATCGACATGTATTACCGCCACCCCAGAGATGACAAGGGAAGGGCCAAGCAAAATGGCGAATCGCCCTATACTGCAGTTGAATTTCTACGAGCTGTCTAATTTAGTTCTGGTCCAAATGGGTAAATAGTTCTTAGTACTAAATATGATGAGGTGCTTTTTGGCCTGTAGTCTCGACATTCTAGTTTCTTTATCCGAGTCTTAATATGTTCTCTAGCCCAATAGCTAGAGTCATCAACCAGAGGCTCCACATTGGTTGTTGCGTACGTAACGGCAAGAACAACCGCTTAAAAGTGACACAACTGTGCAACATCCGCGTAGGTGCTGGACTGCAGAAAGAATTCTCCGTCACTGTTCACCTCGTCAAATTCCCTGCCCAGTCGCACACGATGGAAGTACACGCGGTATTCAAGAAAAATACGACCAATCAGTTCCCTTTTTATAGCTAGTGCGAGAGCGTAAGAACAGTCCAGCCATCTCACAGTGCCAACGTTTGCAGCTCCGCTTGCAGCATCAGTTTACTTCTAGCCTTTTTGCAAAGTTTAGTTCGTCTGCCGATCAGAATTTGCAATGATGATGAGATCAAAGTCTGTCGTGCCGGTGATCATTATGATGATGGCGATCACGGCGCTCCTCGTCGTGTCGAGCTCGGCGCGGCCGTTGGGCGCCAATGCGCCCGCAGGAGAGGCCGCCGCGGCAGCTGCCGTCGTCGTCTCCGGCGAGTCCATCCTCCAGCTTCTCATGCAGAACCTGCAGGGAGGGCCAGGAGCGTCGTGCACGACCAACAGCCCCAATGTTGGATGCCCACCATCCCCACCTATGGGTTGACGTCATCTCGCTAGCTGATCTGGCGAACTGCCAGGACTATACAAGAACTTGGTTAATTTATAGTGTGGTGTATGCATTCTTCGATTCATTTGTTAGTTTTCTTGTTGAATAATTCTCCCGAAGTGTACAGTAGGTATACGTTCTCCATTCTAGGTTTATGGCAACAAATTCCGGCACCTGACTCTTCTGCTGGCGCTTTGTTTTTTTAATACTTTTCTTCACCATGAATTTTTTCATGTCGTCAACTGTTAGAAACAATATGAATACAAATCAAATTACAGCGTTCAATTAAAATATTTTGGGTGTATAGTTTCTCTGCCAAATATTCTTGATATATTGTGCTCGACTGTTAATTAGTGCAAGACCAGTGTTTGTTATTAACATCTGTGAACGGTTGATTTCCCACAGGACCAATACACATCCTTGGACTTTGCCTCGCCTTTTCGGAGAAAAAAAAAAGACCAACACACATGAAGGAGAAACTCCCAAACATTGGGCCGAGATCTGAAAACATTCGAATCTAAACAGTGAAAGTTGCGATATGAACTTTAAATAACTTATTATGAAGTTTAAACAAATCAAACTTAGATTTCAAGTATATTGATTGGAATTTTTAAACCCTTTTAGATAAACTTGAAAATATGGTGAATTTTTTAAAAAATTAACCTTTTGAAAAGATTGAATCATCTTTTAGCATGAACAAATCCTAGATGACCTGACTTCTTCGGTGGTCGGACCTCCTATAAATGATCCAAGCACCTTTTGTGATCTTGATGATCTCTTCGTTACCATATCTTCTCTTGACCATCCAACCTCCGCTTGTACGACCTCGACAACCTTGTTGGTGCCTGGATCTCCCCTAGACGAGCCAATCGACGGTTGAATCGGCATCACACCAGAGAGAGAAGAGAGAGAGAGAGAGAGAGAGAGAGAGAGAGAGAGAGAGATGAGTCACGCTGGCCAACTTTACACCATGAGAGAATTTTGTCAATACTCTTACCAAAATGGATTCTTGTTTCTAAAATTATATTTTATTCATAAGATTTCGAGACAACGTTCCCATTTAGAATATTTTACTTCCACTACGATTGTTTTGTTTTGTCGGTAGTAGTGGAAACATGCCAAATATAGTTTGAATATTCGTCATACTTTACATCTACTTTGACGTATAGTACAAAGGAAAATTTGAATATTCTCATAATAGTCATTGAATCAAATAGTGGTCAATTTTTTATTAATCAAACATACATTCTATTACCTCAATTTTGTACATTTGGTTCACAAATTTAAGATCGTAATCATAATATATATTTCGTATTATTGATATCAACGTATATCTACTATATAATACGGCTAGAGGTGATGGTTGGTGGCGGTACGTAATTAAACTGCTCCCAAAGTTATCAAAAATTACCCACCATGCCACGGTAAGTGAAAAAACGTTTCAACCTCCATATTCCGGAAAAAATACATTAGTCATGTCGTCGTTCCCCTTTCCTACTCCTCTACATCCTTCGTCAAACCGAAGCGTCATCGACAACGACTGAATCCATGGCCGCGGCTTTGCTCACAGGCTGTGGAGTCTGCTCGCACACGCGCTTTGCCGCGCACCATCCCCGCTTGGCGAGCTGCGCCCCATCACGTAATAGGTAGCCGCACTCTTCACAAGAACATCCCGGCCTGGTCACCGGTGAGCTCCACCACGATATGTCCCTCGCCGTCCTGCTATGCGCCAGCAACCTCTGCCCCGATCCCTCCGTAGTCTGCCCGCCACCGGAATTCTTTTCGTCGAGCTGGCGCTTGCGCTCACGCCGCTGCTGTCGGCTGCCCTGCGCCGTGCGTCCCTGATCCGTTTTGGACTGAACTGTAGGCGCGGTCGTTTCTTAGCCACATGGGGATGCAGACATGACGGTGGAGAGCTGGATGGCTGAAGCCGAGCTGGGTGCATGGGCATTGAACGAGAGATTTTGAGATGAAGGGAAAAGTGATAAGGGGAACGGCTTGCTAGCTTCACGGGGCAAAAACCTGTTGCAGATAAGATGCATTGAGTCAATGGACATGTTAGTGGGCTGACGTGTGGACCCCATACCTTTTCTACAGAAAAGGACAATCACTTAATCACCAGGATGTAGATCATCATCACATTTAGGCCTAAGGATCTGAGTTGTGCAGTCGCTGGCATAAATGTGTTGGAAGATTGATGAGCTGATCAGTTCCCTATTTTGATAAATGTGTTGGAAGTGAAATCATAAAAATTCCGAATTATCACTTGTGCTGCCTAAACACTTTCTTCAGAATGCAATTGCATATGATGAAACTATCATTTCTGAATGTACACTACGTCCTAATTAGCTGTTTCACTTCATCGATCACACAATCATGGTACTAGGCATTTTCATCGGTCTCGGCTTGGATTACTACATCCGCAGCGCATAGGCAAACTCCGCCGGCATATTGACTTTGGCTTCATACAATCTTCTGGAACTTTATTGACACTGTCTTTTCATTACACTTTGTACAATTCCTATCCCTTCCAAATGATTTTCTTTATTGCCACTGTCTTTTCATTTTCGCTTTGTTGTGGCAGTAATAGGATAACTAGGAAAATGGCCCAGTTTTGCTAAATTAACATCATGACACTTGGAGAGCATATAATTAACAACCTGATGTTGCATTCTCTCTCTCCTTTCCTTTTTACTTGTTTTCCTCATTTAGATGGTTGCAAGTTTTACTTATAGTTTCCTCATTTTCTGATATGTAACCACAAGTTCTCCGAGAGTAGATAGATTGGAGATCAGATGGAATAATTGGCATGGAGGATGTGTGGTAGCATATCATGATAAGCAAGGAAACAACAATTATACGCAAAACAATGACAAATATATGATGCACTGCAATCTGAAATAGTAGAGGCCCGAGTACTTATCGAGAATGAATTAATATTGTCGAGAATGGGCCTAATACTTTTGAGTAGATGTGTCTATAAGATGTACCTGTCGTGTCGTTTTTGCTACTTGCAGTGTTGTTTTAGCCCGGGATGCTACATTATGTTATAATTGTGCACTGTATACCTCATTCAGATTTTGTTTACTAATTTCTCATGTAATATAACCATACATGATTATGTTGTAAACTCATAACTTTTTGCATTCCAATATTTTGATTTTGGATAAGAGGATGCAAACAAAGACGATTATAATAGCAAGTGTTATGGTTTCTATTTGTTTTAAGGGATTGTTGTATAGTACCAACATGATGATTACACTTGGGGTGAAACCAAAGATTTTGATTTCTAATGGTAGGTGAAAAGTCCAAGATGTTTACATGGCATCATTTTCATGTTCGCGGTATGTGAACCCGTTGCAACGCACGGGCATTTTGCTAGTTTCCATAATCTTAGTCAATTAAAGAAAGTTTGGCTTGCAAACAAACAAACATGACTTACATTTTCGGAATGAGGCCGGGAGACACAAGTTGAATTTAATTTGCGCCCCGTGGAAATGCGTTAATTAAGTTGCACTACATGTCATAGACCAAACAAATATGTAACTTTCTTGTAGCACAGTCCAAGTCCAAGTCAAGCTAACGGAATCTAGACTAGTAGGGGACATGACTAATGTAGGACCAGTAGTCTAGTATGCATCTTTATGGAAGGACTAGTATGCATATTTGTACTATGATGGACTAGAGTAGCGGAAATTTCAACTTCGTGTTCCAAAACAAAGTGGAAGTCAACTAGTCAATATATAGCAGGGGTCCGTACTTTCGACTCTGAGCGAATTTCAACATATGTACAGTTCAATTTCACTTGTTTGTTCCTGTTGGGTACGGTTTGAATGCCAAAATTCAGTTCCGAATGATGGTCCATGAATTCTGGCAGAGCAAGTTCGCTCCACTTGTCTCTCTTGTCCTCGAGAAAACTTCTGGCTGTCGGCAAGCCATGGAGTAAAGGTTATATATTTTTTTATTTTATTTTTGACAACGAGGTTTAGTGACCTTCCCGAGTGTTTGCTTGAGCGCGCCTTATCCATGTTGTCTGTCGTAGCAGATTTTTGCACCTTTTTTTTTTTTTGCGAACACGCAAAGCTTGCGTGTCCAATGCAATAGAAGGGGGAAAAAAACACGAGTTACAGGGGTTCCGGCATCGCGGTGATGCGGTTACAACGTTGGGACGGGTGGTTAGTCATCGACCAAATCCGCCCAGAGACGGCCTATTGCCAGAGAACTCCTAGCCTGACAGCGCCGGCGAGCTTCCAAAGCTGGACCTCATCGGCAATCCTCTTGGAAATTTCGCGGCTGGTACCGGCAAGGCGCTGAAAAACCCTGGCATTGCGCTCCTTCCACAGCATCCACACGTGAGGAGCACAATGGAGTCGAAGCCCTTTCGATGCTGCCGAGGAACTCGCATCCTAGCGCCCGGCCACCAGCTGATCAGAGTGGCGTCCGCATCCGGCGTCAGGTGTTGCAGATTGCAACGGCCGAGAGTGGCATACCAGATTTCTCGGGCAAGCGGGCATCCCACGGCGATGTGATCTGCGGTCTCATTTTCCTGGTCGCAAAACGGGCATAAGGTGTGCGTGCTCATGCCTCGCCGCCGCATCCGATCAGCTGTCCATATGCGCCGCTGCAAGGCGAGCCAGATGTGCACTTTGCACTTCGCCGGGGCCCAGGCCTGCCAGATGGCCTTGCCGCATGGGAAGAACTCCAGGCCGACGAAGAAGGCCTTGTAGGCCGAACTGGCCGAGTACGTGGCGGAGGGCGTCCACTTCCACTCGATGTGATCGGGGGTGTCTGGTTGCAGCACGACCTCCTGCAGTTCATCGACCAACAGCAGGAATTGGACAAGGACAGGCACAGTCAGCGGCCCGGTGATGTCGCGGATCCATTGGCGATTGTCGAGCGCCTCAGCTACCGAATGAGAGCAGCGAGCGCGTTCATCCACAGCAGCAAACAAGGCAGGCGCCGAAACTTAAGGGAGTTGGCACCGACCCAGGAATCGGTCCAGAACAGGGACGCCTTGCCATCGCCAACAGTGATCTTGATCGAGGCATCGAACAAAGCTTGGGCTTCCGGTTCTACCTCCAAATTCAGCCCCGTCCAGCATCCAATTTGCAGCCTCTTCTGCCACAGCCACCGGATCCGCAGGGCATAGCCCAGTAGCCGGAGGTTCAAATACCGAGCCCACCGTACTCCACAGGCCTGCAAACTTGATTCCAGGCCACAAGGCAATGGCCGCCATGCACCGCCTCGGTCCCCTTCCAGAAAAATGCCCGTATCCTCTTCTCCAAGAATTCCAGCAACCATGCCGGCAAGGCCATGGCAATGGTGAGATAGATAGGGATGGACGTGATAACCGATTTGATGAGCACAAGGCGGCCTGCCGTGGTGTAGAAGCCTGCAAGACCAGGGGACAGCCTTCGACACACCTTGTCCAAAATAGGTTGTAGGCTCGATTTGGGCAATCTCTTGTAAGATAGCGGTAGCCCTAGATAGGTGCAAGGGAAGTTCTTCACAGCGCACGGGAAGTGCTGAGCAGCAACAGCCAGATGGTCGTCAGAGCAGCGGATTGGCGAGATCGAGCATTTGGCCATGTTGGTTCTCAGCCCGGACGCGCCGCCAAAACAGTCCAGCAACCGCCGCACCAGCCCTAGATCACGTGCAGTCGGGGAGACGAAGATCACGACGTCATCCGCATACATAGAGGCGCGGAAACGCACTCCCCGGCATGGCACAGGGGACAGCACCTCCAAGGCCTCAGCGCGCCGGACGCGGCGTTGAGTACCTCCATAACCAGTAGAAACAGCGTTGGTGACAGCGGATCCCCTTGGCGCAGACCGCGGCGGTGTTGGATATTGCGGCCCGGCATGCCATTGAGGATGATCTTGGAGGATGCCGTGGAGAGGATGATGCAGACCCACTCGATGAATTTCTCCCCGAAGCCCAAGTGTTGCATGACTCGGATCAAGAAAGGCCAGGACACCGAGTCGAATGCCTTCGTGATGTCGACCTTGAGGAGCATGGCGGGGGTGCGGCCTACATGCAGCGCTCTAGCTGTAAGCTGGACCATCTTGAAATTGTCATGTATAGATCGCCCCTTGACAAAAGCAGATTGGTTTTCCGCGATCAACGCCGGCAACCGTGGGGCAAGACGGCTAGCAAGCAGCTTGGAGAACAGCTTGCCAAAACTGTGAGTCAGACTGATCGGCCTGAAGTCCTTGACCTCGGTTGCGCCATCAACCTTCGGCAGTAGCACAACAAGGGCGCCATTGAGGCGCGCCATGCCTCTCGATTGGAGCGCGTACAGATGCTGCACTGCGAGGAATACGTCATTCTTGATGATGGGCCAGGCAGACTGATAAAACAGACCCGAGAACCCGTCCGGCCCAGGGGCTTTATCCGTCGGAAGGTCCTTGACCGCAGCCCACAACTCAGCCATCGAGAACGGCGCATCCAACTCATGCAGGTCCAGCGATGGCATGTTCAGGAAATTCAGGTCCATATCGTGCTCTCTGCTGAAATCAGAACCAATGAGCCTCGAATAGAAATTGTACAGCATGTCCTCCTTGTCATCATGGCTCACCGCCATACTACTATCATGGGAAAGAGCCACGATGTGGTTGTTCCGCTGTCGGAGGCGAGCTCGCATGTGGAAGTACCGGGTGTTGGCGTCGCCCTCGGCGAGCCACAGGACGCGCGAGCGGTGCCTCGCAATGGTGCGCTCAAGCGATGCCAGCCCAAGAGCTTTGAGCTTCAGCTCGGCGCGGAAGGCATGCTCGACGTCAGACAGCACGCGGGATTCCTGTGCCACATCAAAACGGAACACAAGCTCCTTCGCAAGGAGGATCTGCCTGCGGATGCTGCCGATGTGGCGGTCACTCCATGACTGCAAAGCTTTTGCAGTACGAAACAGCAGTATATTCAGCCGCGCAAGGGGGTCCAAGTGCGCCGGGGCGACCCAGGCCTCTCCAACAGCCTCGAGGAACCCATCATACTTGGGCCAAAAAGGCTCAAACCTGAACCTGTGATGACGGGGGGCTTGGACATCCGTATGCAAGATGATGGGACAGTGATCGGATGCAAGGGAAGGCCCAGCTCGAAGCAGACAGTTAGGGAACCTCTCCTCCCAATCCGCCGTGTAGAACCAACGATCCAACCGCACCAAAGTGGGACGCGCCGTTCATTACTCCACGTGTACCTCCTTCCATGCAGGTTCAGTTCAGACAGCTCAAGATCATCCAAGACCGACGGAAACGAGCCATCCAGCACCTATCAATGTTCGCATTGTTCTTGTCAGCCGCTTGGTAGATAAGATTGAAGTCTCCAGTCAAGGCCCAAGGAACTCCGGGATGCGAGGCGCGAAAATTGCGCAGCTCCTGGAAGAACAACATCCTGTCCGCGGTAGCAAAGGGACCGTAGACCACCGTCAGCCACCAAGGCGGCGAGGGGTCACAACGTTGCCGAATGCGTACCGACAACACGAGGAGTGGAAAGCGACGCCCGAGACTTCCCAGACAGTCGTGCGCCAAGCAATCAGTATACCACCGCGAGTCCCAACAGCAGGCAGTGAGAAGTGTTCAAAGCCCGGCCCGAACAGCTGCAGGATTAGCTGCGCGTCCACGACCTCCAGCTTGGTCTCCTCGATGCAAATAAGAGATGCGTGTTCATCCCTGGCGGTGTCTCGGAGTAAGTCACGGCGCGCGATGGAATTTAGACCGCGGTAATTCCATCCGAAAATATTCTCATTTGGCGTAGTCATGGAGGAAACTAAGTGATCAGCCAAAGGAAAACAACGGCGGCACTAGAAGGCTGCCTCAACCTGCACGCAATGTGCAGCAACATCACCATCCCTATGAGAGCCACGAGAGAACAGCTCTCGGAGGGCCTGAACTCTGTGCTCTAGAACCTCATCAGCAAAGAAATTTCTGTAGCGCTCGAGGGTCCCGTCGTCGATCTGCTCCGGGCGATCGGCAAGGCCGAGCTGGCAGATGATGGTCTTCAACCGATCATCAACCAGACGATTTGGTTTCACATTTGTCGGCAAGAACTACTGCCTAAAGTAACACAACATGTACTGAAGTATTGTTATGTGGGATGAAATATTTGCACATTGATTTGACGTACGTAAACTCATCTGGAAGAAACGCTGCCGCGGAGTGTTTCAGCAGAAGGTGCTGTCGGAATTGCAAATAATTGAGTGTATTAAAGATGATCTGTTCGTGCTGGGAACCTACCTCATGGAAAAGGAGCTCTCTCAGGAGATTTCAGAGACAGGCCTCCGGCCTGACGGCCGCGAGTAGCCAGTCTGCAGCGCCTCTGTTTTTCTTTACCTTCTTCAGTTTTTCTTGTTTGGCTAGTGTCTCCCTAGCTTTTAACTGAACCTATTCTTCCCTCTGAAATGCATTGGCAGAACCACTGCCGTTTTCCTTCAAAAAAAGTGTCTTGGATAAACTTGTTTTCCGTACTAACAATAGGCAGCATGCAGTGCAACATCCGCGTAGGTGCATACAGAAAGAATTCTCCGTTACTGTTTATCTCGTCAAATTCTCTGCCCAGTCGCACACGATGCAAAGTACGTACGCGGTATTCAAGAAAAATGTAGACGAACAGCTCCCTTTAAATAGTGCGAGAGCCCAAGAGTAATTCAGTCATCTCACAGTGCCAACCTCCTTTGCATGCAGCGCCATTTGCGAAAAAAAATCTAGCAACGTGCGGTGTTATTTGCAAAGTTCAGTTCGCGTGAGCCGATCAGAAATCGGAACGATGATGAGATCGCAGTCTGCTCTGTCGGTGATCCTTATGATGATGGTGATCACGGCGCTCCTCGTCGCGTCGAGCACGGCGCGGCCGTTGGGTGGCAATGCCGGGGGCGGAGAGTCCACCGCTGGTGCCATCGTCGTCTCCGACGAGTCCACCCACCAGCTTCTCCAGGGGCTGTATCTGCAGAACCTGCAGGGTTTGCCAGGGGCGTCGTGCACGACCAACAGCCCCAATGTTAAGTGCGCGCCGCCCCCGCGCATGGGTTGAGCCGAGCGGGTGGCTAGCTACCTAGCGAGCAGACGGCTGAACTATACAAGAACTTGGTTAATTACTTAATTTTATAGTACAGTGTGTAAACGTTCTTTGACTCATTTCCTAGTTCTATTCTTCTTAAACAAATCTATACTTGTAACAAACTAGACTCTTGTGGACCGAGGCTTAGCCCGGTGGTTGGGATGCGTCCTCGCCCGTCTGGACATAGAGCACCACCCCGGCGACGAGGTACAAGAAGAGGATCACGCACGTCGCCCGCGCGTCGTGCCAGCTAAGCAGCGACTGCAGCATCTACTCCTGCGTGGATGTTGGCGTAGGTGTGATCTCGAGTTTCTGACGTAATCAATGGCTTTGCAAAGCTTGGCACGATCATAGTCCGGCGAGACGAGCGTTTAGCAAGAACCAACTCGCAAAAGACACACCCACGTAGAATAACTAGCTATGCAAGCAGAGTGCGCGGGTCGTGCAGCCTGAGCAGAGTGCACGCTGGGATCGCCCTCGCCACGTACGGTGGAGGCGGCGGAGCCCCACGCCTCCGGGAACGCCGCGTCGGTCTGGGCTCCCCGCGCACCTTGTAACCGTCGTCGCCGCGCCTTTCCTCGAGGCGGGACTACTGGGGGCGCGAGCGGACTGTCGAGCGGCATGTGGTGGGCTCCTCGCCGAGGTTGAAGACGACGAGGCCGCATAGTCGGCGCGGCCGAGCATCTGCCGGTCGGCACGGCCTCGCGGGTTCAGATCGTGGGTCAACTATGGTCGCATAGGCAGTTACTAATATACCCCCGATTAAGTTAATTAAATTTGATAATTAAATGTGCTGAATCAACGGACAGAAATAATTCCAACCGAATTACTTGGGACTTGGGAGTACTGAAAAGTACCGCCAATCACCGTAACAGAGCTCATTGGCCATAGCTTCCATCCACTTATAGTACAATTAAAAATTGAATATTTCCCGGGGCAGAACAAGAATCAAATATTGATCAAATTCTGTATTTTAATCTAACATCCATAATATTTGCTCGATTTTGGATAATATTTATGGCTGTGGTCATGGTGTTATGGTATCAATTTAATGTGGCGCCCTACAAGAGACATGCATCAATTAAGAAGCACTATATGTAAGGTTGGACTAACTAGCAACTTGGATTGTTAAGGCTTTATTCATTAAAGACCCGGTTCGATAAGGATGGTTTGCTAAGCTTGTTATCGCTACCGATATAAAACTTAACACCGACCCGTTCGTAAAAGCTCGCGAACGCTCATTAAACCTTTGGTAATCAAGGTCTCATGTTTTCTAGCTCGCCGGGCGCTCGGTTGCTAGTTCTTTCGACATTTTCTTAGCAATCATATGTGGTAGAAGTGGATTTGGTGGAATTAGAGAGGTTAAACAATGGGGAGAAATGAGGTCTAGGATCTAACTAGATGGGCTAGACATGCTGGGCCGCTACCAATTAACGAGCTACTCACAACAAGCTAAAAACAAAGATCAACTATGTTTATTAACTAAACAAGCCGATCTCAAACATGCTGATCTATCGAGGTTTTCGAGTTTCGGGCTTATTGTTCGCCCCCAAATATATGCCATAGACAAAAAAGACATGCAACTTTAGTCTGGCGTAGTTTAAGTCCAATATATACTACTCCCTTCGTGCATGAATATAAGACGTTTTATCTATTGCACATTTTGTCTAAATGCACACTAAAATGTGTCAATGTATACAAATATATATGTGGACAAATATATTAGAAAATGCGGGAGTAGTAGGGCACACAACACTCATGTCGGACTCGTATGGATCTTTGTCGAAGGACTAGTACACTTCACATGTACCTTTTTTGATGGACTAGTCCAAAGAAAGATGGAAGTTGACGTTCCAACTTCCAACACGAATTGGAGGTCAACCTGTCAATAGCAGGCGTCCGTGCTTCACACTCTGAACGAATATGACCATGCATAGTCCATGTACATTACGTTCGTTTTCTGTCGTGTACGGATTTGAATGGAGCTTTCAGTTCCGACTAAAGATCCACAAACTTTGGGTCGTGTCAACATGTAAATATCTGGGTTTCACGTCTTATGAACCTCTCCAAAAGCAAAACGGACCATTGAACGGGGGAGGTCAAGAAAGAGGTGGCGGACTGGTGGTGACGCGTAATGGCACCTCTAACGTCGGGATACATTTCGTATGCGCGTGTCGCATTTCACATTTTATTCGCGTAGGTGGTCCAGTTTCTAGCCCAAAATTACGTTGGGTTTGCGTCCTCGCGGAGAGAAGGCCTCGCTGTGTCCGCCCTAGGCCCGCTCATTAGCCTCCCACTCATTGTCCCCACACGTCTTTTTAATGGCCGCCGCGACCCTGTCCCTATCCATTCCTTCCCCGCTGAGCGCGCGACCTCGACACAACCCAAGCCCCCACTCCACTCCCCGCCGTCCAGCTCCCCTGCGAGAAGTGCCGAAGAAATGGTTTCCATATACATTAGTTTTTAATGTATAAAATTTATTGAATTGGATATTAATGAATACACGAAATGGATCGCCGGATTGGGCACAAGTGGACTGGTGGATATGGGGCGGACCTTTTTTGTCTGCGACTTGTGTCCTTTTTTCTTCCCCGTATTGGAGTAGCCCTTAGTTTAGGTATCAGCGTGCGGAAGAGGTATCAAGCTTGCAACGCCTTCTCATGGCGGAATGTAGCCTTCTTTTCGTATCTTCTTGAGTTGCGCCCCGAAAACCGTTAAGATCCACTCAATTGTTGGGTGATAATTTATTTACGGATAGAAAATAATCTTAATAGGGATACTAACAAACGTTTGTTAGGATCCCTATTAAGATTAAAGTTTTCGTTTGGCTAGCTTTTAGAAAAAGCATTCTGACTAAGAGTGTGTTGTTAGCAAGAGGATGGAAAGGTTCGGACAAGTGTATGTTTTGTGGGCATGTGGAAACCTCGGATCATCTGTTTTTTAGTTGTACGGTTGCCAGATATATCTGGGGTGTGGTGAGGTGTGCTTTTAACATGAACACGGTTCCGGATTGTTTTGATATTTTACCTGCATGGTTAGACTCTTTTACTCTTAGAGAAAGGATCCTGATGTCCTCAGGTGTGGCTGCATTGTTGTGGGCGATCTGGAAAACCAGAAACGATGCTTGCTTCAATGGAGTTTGCCCATAGGATCCGACTAGTATAATTTTTTAGATGGCTAATTACATCTCTTATTGGGCTGGTTTGCAGAGACCAAAACTTCGAGAGTTACAACGCAAAGGGGCAAGCCTGATGGTCCTAGTAGCAACTGAATGCTTCCACAGAAGGCAGGGCTGGGGGCCGCTGGTGTTGAGGTTGGCTGGGACCTAATACTATGCCTGGAAAGAAAAAGGAGCCGGTGATGAATGTTGCTGTTTTTCGCTGAAGATAGTGTTTTAGAGTAGTCTTCTCTGTTGAGTTCTGTAGTGGAGTTTGTTGTTATGTAGAGGAGTTTGATGGGTCAGTGATGTTTGGCTAGTTGTTTCGTGTGGATGTCTGAGGGCCTGTGATGTTTATTCCGCAAAACGGATGTTGTATTATCAGTTTTCATTTTAATGAAAATTGGGGTCGAGACCCTCCTATCTAAAAAAAAAGTGGTGCTGGCGTATATGTAAATTCGAGCTATTTGACACTGAGCTAATATATGGAATTTCAACAGATATACGTCTGAGAAATTAGATGGACGTACGTGTAGGTCAGCCGAGACTCGTGTGGCCGTGCGTGCTCCGTCGACTCAAGACGGTTGAACGGCTTTGTTAGGCGTTGATCGGAGCAGATCGGACTCGTTCCTGCATGAGGAGTGATGACGAATGATTGACGAGAGCAAGCAGAGCGTGGACGACGGTCGATAAGACGACATGGTGGAATGGTCCGGCCTGTGCCGTGATGGCTCGTTCATCGGCGTACCGGGCCGCCAGACAAAAACCTAACCAATTCTTATTGATAACAGATAAGAGATACACTACCGGAGAGCTGGTCGTTGCCGTGTGCCAAATATCGCGGCGCATGGCAAAGCTTACAAGTGGGTCCCACTGCCACTTGACGACGACGACGGACGGTGACGGCGTGCTTCTGACAAGTGGGTCCACGCCCTTGCTCTTTCCCATGTGCTGTGTGGTGGCACACGGCAAAGGAGGAGGATGTCAACAAAAAAAATCCCCGTCCCCGACGCTGACGACGCCGTCGACAAGCAGGGAGCTGGGACCCAGACGCCGGTGCAGGCGCCGCGTGCAAGGTGATGTGGCCGCCCCACTCCGTGCGGTAGAGCTCAGCGCCGAGACCCTCGAGGTTGGACTCCGCACGAGCAGGGTGCGGCCCGGAAGTCGTCGTTGGTGAGGCGGAGGTCGACGGCAGCGGCCATGGCGCGGACGGAGGTCATCGTTGCCTCGCTGGCGAGGCGGAGGTCGACGGCAGGGCGGCCATGGCTTGGACGGAGGTCGTCGTTGGCGAGGCAGAGGTCGACGATAGGCTGCGCGTCGAAGACGACGGCTTTGTGCTGGAGCGCGGCGAGCATGGACGAGGCGGTGGCGGCCTCCGCCTGGAGCGCGGCGAGCGCCCGCGCGGAGGCGGCGGACGAGGCGCTGAGGTTGTCCCGCTTGCTGAGGTTTGTCAAAACTCAAGTTTATTATTTTTTCTACCAACTAGTACACATAAAAGGACTCCATGTCAAAGTTCTTTTTTTGATTAATTTTTCACTTTCTTTGATTTTCTTTGAAAAAATGGTTAAAATGACCAACGTCGCTATTCAATGAAAGGGGTCGAATTTTTTAAAATTATCAACGGTTCTGTGATATAACCATTACTTGTGTACCTTAAAATGATTTTTTGTAGAATTTTTTGAGCAAACTATCACACACTTGTAGTTCAAATTTGAATTACTCTCAAAAAATCGGCATAAAGTCATTTAAATAAGCGAAATTATGTAAAAAAAGCGAGAAAAATTATAATACTTTTGGATTATCCATCAAATATGGACTACTTTGTGTGGAAATTAGATAAATGCAAATAGTGTTAGATAATATGGATTATACCACGAAAATGGTCATTATTTTAGAAAAAGGAAAAAATGATAAATATTCTTTACCGTGTGCAAACACAAGGCAAATAATAAATATTCTTTGCCGTGTGCAAACACACGTCAAAGATTTCAAGTTTTCCGTGTGCAAACATACGGCAACGAGCTGTCGTGACTGCGTCGTCCGCGCGTCCGTTTGGATCCAATTTCTTTGCCGTGTGTCCATCTTTGCCGTGTGCTTTCGTCTGTCTTTACCGTGTGTAATTCTTTGCCGTGTGTTTTCTCTGTTACAATGCCGTGTGTTTTTCTTTGTCATGTGCGATACACGGCAAAGATTTCTTTGCCGTGTGCCCGACATCCAGCACACGGCAAAGGGTGTGGGCACACAGCAAAGATTGGCTCTCCCGTAGTGATAGTGGTCTTATATAGAAAGAAACTGTGTTTTTTATACTAACTTTGTGTTTTAAAACGAAGGGATTTACTATGCGTCCCATTCAAACTAAATACTTGAGATTCGTGCTTGTGGTTATTTAGGGGAAAATCCATACAACACACATGTTGTGTGATGTCTAATCGAACAAAATGGAGATACAAATCATCATCCTTTTGCACAAAATACTTTACATTACATCCAATTACTTCTATAAAGGAGCCGAGCCTACCCGCATCCTGGGATGGTTTGCCCCTCCTGGCGATTTTTGACCGTCGGATCGTTGATGAACAGTGTTTTTTACATCCCACTTTTCACCATAGCCGTTGGATGCGGTAGATTTTCTTTTACTTCGTGTTGCCCGATATGTGCATGACATTGTGGGGCACGTTACGCACTGGACCCACAAATCAGTGGACGAGACCGACTCGTCTGCGTCGCTCAGTTTGGCCCAATCCGTGGCTGAACTCGCGTGGAACAAAACCATCACCCGGTGAAACCCTAGCCAATCGTGCTCACCCTTCTCCTCACCCAATCCACGCCCCGACTCTCCTGGCGGCTCCTCTCCCAATCCCTTGTGAGCTCAGCCACCACTCCCCCCCCAGCTCTCCTTCCCGACGGCAACGAGCGGCGGAGGCTGCTGGACGCGGCGGCAGCGAGCGGCGGCGTCGGCGAGCGGCGGCTGGCTGCGGCGAGAGGCACTGAGGCAGCGGCGGCTGGCGGCGGCGACGAGCGGCGGCTGGCCGCGGCTGGCTGCGAGAGGCAGCGGCAAGCAGCGAGCGGCGGCAGCTGCTAGACGACATTGGAGGAGGAGCAGCGAGAGCGTCGACGAGCGGGGGCAGCGGCTGGACTACATTGGAGGAGGAGCAGCGAGGTCGAGAACAAGACGGAGCTCACGTCGCGGTCGAGTGTTGTCGGCCGCTCGACGAGAATACTACCCCACCCCTGGCCGTAAACTCTCTTTCTCTCTTCCCATATCAAGAAATCCCAACTCCTTTCAACCCAACATTCCGTTCATGAAAATTTAGGGATCTTGTCTAATTTGAGGGTGGTAGTGCCATTTCGTCGATCTGGTTTTTCTTGGCCTGGAAGTGTCCATGCCAACCACAAACGTTGGTGTTTGCTTTTCTTACATTGTTGTCTGGCCTCTATTTTTTGCAGGTGCTCGAGCTGGGTTGTGACAGGAAGGCCTGTGTTCATCGTTGGGCTCTCACAACCAGTCAGCTTAAGATGTGGTATGGTTGATTGGTAAAGCGTAATGTCACATTTTGGATTTGGTCCTCGTCTCAAATGTAGGTTAGGTTACTATTTTCACAACATACTTTTGATTTTCATATCTTCCTTGAGGAACTTCATTTTTTGTTTATTGGCATGAGATGATGCTAATCTGTTCTGTAAATGTTTCAATATAGCGCCGAGAGTTATGATACTATTTTTTTTGTAGGTTCAAGGGTTCTCAATTTTATTTTGGAGCTTCGCTGCGATGCTAATTAGTGCGGCGATGAAGTCTCCCACCTGCAGTTTTGGTATTTTCTTAGACTGATTCAGTACTGTACTATATATTGCATTACGAATGTGCTAAGTAAGTTTATTTACATAAAAGTATGGCCATTGATCATGTAAACTGATTATGTGTACCGGAAATCATGTAAAAAGGATGGTTGTGGGCTGGAGCAGTGGAGTTCTGATAACTGCGCCCAGCGCCGTGCTGCGACTGTTATTTATCACTATTCCTCTCTTATGAATATTTGTTGGTTTGCTGCTTGCTGTGTAGACTTATTTGTGTCTCGCTCATTTGTTTCTTTAGAGTCAAGAACTCTTACTAGGAGGCGTCAAATGCGATAACTGTTGAGTATTATATGTTGGAATTAACAAACATGACATGGTAACCAAGTCTAATTCGTGGGCGGGTAAATACCCAGAAGCTTTTGAATAGATTGAGGTAATAAGGAACTAAGAATAAACATTTCAGCAAGGTTGTCCAATTGATTAACCCAATGAGGTTTTCCACTTTACATCTACTGCATTATTAGTTAACTTTCTTACTTCGTTTGTTGGCTGAGTCATTCCTTCTTCCTTCCTGCTTAATAATAACTTGTGTTCTGTTTAGCAGTTCAGGTGGATTTAATTGACCTCTACTTGGATGGTGTGGACACAAACTGAAGATCAAACTAAGGTTAGGCAATAAGGGTAAACCTTTTATTCTTTGTGATATGATATTCTGAACTATTTTTTCGGAATACTAACACTTATATTTACTGCAGGGATTTCTTGGGCCATCATCAGAATAACTATTTCCATATCTACCTCCTTCATATATTACTTGTGAGAGCATCAAGAAGGTAGTCACCGTCTCACCGATAGCCAGCATCGAGGGGCGGCGTGCTTCTGGTTACGCCTCTTTGCATGAGCTCCTCATTCCTATCCTTACCCCCCTAATTTAATTTCTACTCTGTAGTGTTAGCTTTAAATTTTGGTCCATAGAATTAATACATGATGTACTTCTGGTTTTCTGGAAGTGTGAACTCAAAAGTATGCTTCTAGGCTTTGATGAAAATCAGTTATTCTTCTGGACAAATATCTAAATAAATTTTGGGGGTTCATCTATTATAAGAAGCAAATATTTTTGTTATGGTACTTAAAAGTATATTAGTTTTGAGTTATCTATTTTCCTTTCTATTCTTTGTAGGCCAGTATACAAATGCTTACTATTGCATTTATTGATATTATGTTAGAGCCTGGTGTCATTTTGCTCTATCTTGCAGTGTTCTCGGCTCGAATGACAATCAACACCACAAGTGTAGGTCAATTGCTTGCGTTTATGATTTCTCTATACTCATGTATGGTTATTATACAAGGAGATTCTGATTGAATATATTCAAATAACTGAACTACTTGTTGATTTATAATTATCTACAATGATATTTGTTTTCTTCTTCTGAATATCCAATTGATGATTACTTTTTCTGATTCTCTTGTGACAGGTTGTTTTCAGATATATTGCTACTGGCAACATGCGCTATACTGGTGGGCTTGTTCACCTTAGGTCAATTGCCGAAGGAGACAATCGGGTGACGTGGGTTTCTTTCTATATTTCTTTTCCTGATTTGAATGTTCAGTGATTGTGTGATGTGGACACTTATATGTTGCAGATCTTGAGGAGTGTCCTGATTTGGTTCTGAAGCTCCATCGAGTTTTGTATTGTATCATGCTTTTCTTAATAATTTGAGTGCAAAGCTAAGTTGGTTTGGTGCAAAAACTAAACTGCTTGTTGACAATAGTTTCTGGCTTAGATTTGGTATACATGTTTAGTTGCTGTGCATGGCGTGCGAAGTTCATTGTTGATTGGCTGTGATGCCTTTGATTTTAGGTTGAGGTTGTGCAAGCATGTTTTTTATAGACTGGGAGGTAGTAGGCAGGAATGCATGATGATGTTGTGGTAGATCTTTTGCTTTAATTTAATTGATTTCTGGTTAAATTGGCGTTCGAGTGAAAACTGTTCATAATTGAAGAAAGTGATATAGTTGCTAAATTCATATCTTGGCCGCTTTTAGTGGACGCCGGCAGCTTTTATATGCTAAGGCGCACGTTCTTGTGAGTTTCTTCATCTACAAGTTTCCTTATAAGTTTTTTTGGTTCCTTTTGGTCGCTTTGATTTCTGGTTAAACTGACGTTTGAGTGAAAATTGTTCATAATTGAAGAAAGTTATAGAGTTGCTAAATTCACCTCGGTAATCATAAGTTGCTCCTGCAAATGCCTAAATAGAACCTACATGGCAAGGGACACATTTTCAGTAAAAGGTTCACTCGGATCCTGGCCACTTCCAACTCAGTTCCGAATAAAAATAGAAGTAGCTTGATCAATTTCTCGGTCACACTAATTACCCTTTTAGGTGCCTGCAAATGTTTGTTCTAAAGATATTTTAGCTTTGGTCTCTTGAGTGATATGTGGTTCTAGCTCCAGCATGAATGGTCGCTACTATTGTCCAACCACAAATGCTTATTGTGAACTGATGTTTAGTTTTGTGTACAGAGTATATGTCGATGTGTTAAGAAAATGTACAATATGGGATTCATGTTTATTTCTTCTATCATGCTAGGTCGAGTATTGTTGGTAATTTTATCTACAAAATATGTTGAGTTGCAGTATATAAGTAATTAATACCAGTCTGAGAGTCATGTTTATTTCTGGGCCAATGTTTATATGGTGTGTTCTTCTCTTGATTCAGCTATTTCGTTTTTGCAGGTTCGATTGTGTTCTGCTGAATTTGTTCGCTCGGCCAGTCGAGTCTCCCTGCTTCTTAGGTGTGTCTTCGTCTCAATGAGATCTCTAGCGGAACGCCCCCAACTCCACGTCGACCGGCAGTGGCGGCATCTGGTTGCCAGCGCGTCCCTGGGTGCGTGTTCCAGGTCCTCAGGTCGCCATCCTCCTGCATCAGTCTCCAACCAATCCTTCCTACCCATCTAAAGCAAGGTGATTTTCGTAGCTCTCTTCTGTTCTGTGTGTGGATATGAAAATAGCATTCTACTATATGTAATTTGGTGTGCTATCAATAGAAAATAGGAGAAAAAATACCAACGGTGGTCGGTGATGCCCAATTTACCGTGAAATCTGCTCTGTTCTCATGCCTGCCAATCTATTGGTGCAGGATTGTTATTCATCTCTATTTTCTTGGTTCGGGTGTTCTATGGAAGAAGAAGATGAAGTTGTACAGACGTTTACTGAGCTTTGGAGCTCACTTTCTTCTTGATAAAGTTTGGGCTGAGCTCCTTCGAGTACTAGCAGATGCCCTTGTTTATCTATCAGCTTGCATGTTCATCTGCTATTCGTAGGTGAAATGGAAGTAGGATGGAATGTAAAATCTTGGTCCATATATTTTCTTGATGATGAATTGCAGCAAAGATATGTGTAGTCTTTAAGTTGTTTTCATTGTGTTAAGATAAAAAGAATGCCACATGTTAATTTAAAAGTAGGAACAAATTATTGCAGATATACACTTAAATATGTAGTCCTACTGTTCCGCCTATATACTTTCTAATATGTACATTATATCGGACTGCACATGACTAACTCAACTATATTTAGCTTATATCGGACTGCACATGACTAACTCAGCTATATTTAGCTGAAGGTAACCATTTTTAATGTTTTCTTGGGTTCTTGCTGATTTAATTTACAGAACAGTTCTTGGAGGATGTTGCCTGAAAGTTTGCTGCTAGATTGTTTATTAAATTAGACACATTATCTGTACTGCTTACAATATTTTTTTAATCTTCTTGGCAGGATTAATTGAATGAAAGCAAATATGCTTCAAAGCAACTACCCTCGCTTCAAACTAAACAGGTATAGAGGTGGTGTTTTTTGTAAGTTGAAATATTGGTTAACAGAGATGTAGTTTTTCTCGCAATTTCCCCTTGTGCTTTACCCTCTAGCATTTAGTCATGATCCATTTTTCTCCTTAAAAATATTTTCTAGAGGTCATAATAAAATTGCTATTTAATTGAGTTTGTGGTCCCTGTCATTTGTTTGATACTGAGATTAAATGAATATGAAACTCTGGTCGTTGCTAACAATTTTTCCATCCAGAAGTTGAATTCCTCCGGCTGATTTAGGCAATAATTTAGAGGTCCGGTGTAGCATGCTTGGTTATCTTTGGGGTATGTGTTTTCCTTGCGCAATCCTGACTTTTATATTTAAACGGTATTAAATTTGTAGTATTTGTTGTTTTGATTCAGTTGATATGTTTGGACAATGGTGTTAATTCAAATAAATGTGATGCTAGACATATTTTAAATTATATTTTTCATGTGTGTTCTGGTGCCCCCTCTCTCATTTTATTATTCTCTTATCAAGACTGCATAAGCGTAGCTTCATTAAGAAGGGAGTGTTCTTTGTTGCCAATAACAGGCAACCCATGTCATTCAATTTATTATATGGAGATATGATTGATCTGAGAACATGGAATTACACTCTGAGGTTATCCATGGCTTCTTTTTTTATCTCCGTGTTATTAATATGTTCCTAAACCCATTTAGGAGAATGATGTGTATTATTCTTAAAAGAGGACATTTGCTTGGTTATACAACCCTGAGTTCATAATAAACTTTGGCCCTGTCATGCTAATGCTATCTTAAATACATGGAAGTAGATATTACTTACATTAAAATGTACAGATCACAAACTATAGTTCTATAGCTACGTTTTGGTACCTCTACACTACCCATACTTATTTATAGAACCACAATACTATCTATTTATAATCAAATCCCCGTTACAATCAATTGTTATGCGTTTTGCTGATTTTCTGAAATCTGTAGAAGTAGATATGCGTGCATTTTCAGTACAATTTTTAATCTGTTTTGAGCTAGGTCCCAGTTTTGTAAAATCTAATGATCTTGCTCTAACATTTGGTATATATTTGGTTGTCAACGGCATGAGCATAATGACTTACGTGCTTGGTGGAAAAGAGGAACTAACCCCATCACCTGTAGCATCAGGTTCAAATCTTGGCGACCGGTACGCTCAGCGTCCGAGGAGAGCCCAACGGCGTGGCATCTCCTTGATCCGGCAGTTCACAAGGAAGCGCTCATTCACCTTTGTTTCTAAAGGACCGCACATTAAGTCATTGACCCATGGGACAGTTTTTATGCCACGACGACCCAGCTCAGTCTTACTTTTTTCTGTTCTGAACTACAAGCACAAGATTAGTGTGTACGCTGCAACAATGTTGCTGTACCAGGCGTACTTGATCCTCTGTATTGAAACAGGAACAAGTAATTTATTATTAAGTAATATATCTATGTTTTCTTTTATCGTGAAATTCAAGGCAGTTTATTAATCAACGCAAATCTTTACAAAGAGTTTGCCTGGTGCAATATGATCCAGATTTTTGTTTTATTGTTGTCTAAGAGTGTTTAAATTCCATATTTAGTTGAACATTCCTTCAGCATTTCCAAGTTATATCCATATACTGCTGTACTTAATGAGTCTAGAAAAAAAAGTTAGTCAAATTAGTTCTTCCCTTTCTATTTTCTAATCAGTAAAATAATTAAGACTAAGCACAATTGAAGATCATATGGCTCCATGTGGTGTTTTTTGTATTATTGTGTAAGGCTGAATGATAAAATGTGCTGCTTTTGTGATCTCAAATATCGTAAAGAATGGAAAGCACATAAATATACCCTTCTAACTATAAAATATGCATACTAAAGAAGTCATACCTCTATGATTGCTAGAAAATTAATCGTCAAATTTGTACCTGGATGACTATTAGATAACATTTGGTTGTAACTTTTTTTTGGACACAATGTGGCATAGGGAACTCAGCTTGCCTAACAATTGCCTGTCTGAAAACGGTTCTTAATCTCAAACAAATAATCGATGACCGAACAAATATAACCTATGGCAATAATGTTATCTTGCTTTCAGCATTTGCGCAAGTGCAGAGAAAATTAGTTGCTTGAGTTATTTCTTTCCATTCTATTTTATCTAATCGCTAAAAACATCGAAACATAAGTTAAGGATCATATGGCTCATAAAATATATCCCTCTTAACTAAAAAATGTATATACCAAATACCACATACCTATATGTGGGTAAAAGATTATTAATCGCCGTGATCCTACTTTGCACTAAAGCATTCTGCCTTTTTTTTTGGTGGTGCCATCTGTTTTTAAGATGCAATGTGCCATATCGAAATGAATATGACTGCCAATTACTTGCCCCAAACTGGCTTAATTTCAATCAAATGTTGGTTAGCGAAACAAAGAGAATCTATGACAACAATACGATCTTGCTTCGTCATGTTGTTATTTCTCAAGGATTCACTTATGGCAACAATTTAATCCTTGCATGTAGGCAGTTGCGCAGTCACGCAACGGGTCATCTAGTATGGGAAACAAAGGTCCAGCATGCAGCACTGACCCGTCAGGCCACCATGTGCCACTTGTAGGGCTCGGGATTCTCCAAGTAAGTTTTTACCTTAGAATATGGCAGTGTCTTGTAGTTCTATATCTAGTTTCGTTATCAAAGTCTGTTTAGAGGAAGAGATTAGCTCGTTATGAGGCATCTCGTGTAACATGATTAGCTAGGGCTGTTTTGTCACTTAATTTGGGAAAGGGTTCTGCTTCTACCCCCTCTCCCCAAATTTAAAAGGGTATCTTGGTCTTTTATCGTTAATTAATCTCTAAACTCGTTTTAGTTAAACTTAATCACCTCTCTACCGGCATTAATACGGCGCTGTTTTTTTTTACTTAAGCGAAATTGGCTCAGGTCCGGCTTGAGCCGAGCTGACCTGGAGACTGAGACGCAGCCCGCGAGGTAGGGAAAAGCGCAGCAAAATGGCAAACGTAGGGACTCGAACATGGGACCAACGAGCTGAACAAAGTGAGCTCAGCCACCAAAGCTCTCGGCGTCCGCGGCGTCGAGAGCGTTCCAAGTACGGAAGGTGACGGCGAGGTAGGGGTGGGCACAAAAACTATGTAAATAGGGAATATAACGCGAGCCGATCTGTATATTTCCCTGCGGCAGCTGCGGAAGGACCTCTAGTCATGTTCCCGTCTTTCTCAGGGGGTTTTCTGCAAAAAAAATACATGCCAGCTCGCTCCACCATGGCGTCCTACATGGCCAATTCAGACTGTTTTGTATGTGTTTGCACCGCCGTGTTAGTTTGTGTATGAGTTTGGCACAATTTGCAACTAGTTGTATGAACTTGCACATGCTGGTATACTTGTTGTATGCGCGGTTCTATTTCCTCAAAAACAAACTAGCTGTTGAACGTTGCTGATGGTACTCGTTGCTGAATGCCTGACTGAATCGGTGGAATCTGTCTGGCCAGTGCTTTCCAAATTGAACATGTTTGTCGTTTTGAATCAGGAATGAAATGTGAAACACACACGTCTCTGACCAAGGCAAGTAAACGAGCAGTCTGAACATTGGTGATTGATCCAACGAAAACAGCAAAAAAAAAGCATAGATTATAGATGCCGTGAGAAATTTGGACTCGATTTCTCGATATTTTTTTCTTGGCTTGACTTTTTTCTTACTACACGATCAAGCCTGGTATGTTCGGTTCAGATTAAAACCAACGAAATAACTTGGAAAACTTATGAAAGTTGGACGAGAAAATATTGGCCAAGAAAAAAATTCAGTTAATTCATTCTCTTTTGTGTTCATCATGCATCCTGTGTCTGAGTATACAATTACAGTGTAAAGAAAAAAAGTCTAACAATTCTCTGTATGTTTTATCCACACATCTAATCTGGTCTACAAAAAAAGAATGAAAGCGGATGCTCAAAATTCTGCATCCAAACTAATCAAAATGGGCGCTTGAGCCCCTTGAAGTCGACGGTTTCGATGCACTCGACGCTGCCCCTGGAGCCATTGAGCAGCTTCAGCAGCTCGCTGGCCCGGTCCTTGGTCAGGCCGCCGCACCCGACCTGGAGCAGCAGCAGCAGCTTCTGGAACGCGCCCACGTGCAGCGCCTCGGCGCGGCACGCCGCAGCGCCGGCGTCAGCACCCCGGCAGAGGCGCCAGAGCGCGGAGACGGCGAACTCGGTGGCCATGTCGGACACCCGGAACATCTTCTTGACGAGCACGGGCACGACCAGCGCGTGCGCGCGCGCGGACCGGAGGCCCGCGTCGGCGCAGAGGACGCCGTCGAGCGCCGCCAGGGCCTTCTCGCTGGTGCCCTTGTCGGCGTCCACGAGGAGCTCCGCGAGGACGTGCACGGCGCCGAGCTCGGCGAAGCGGGCGGCCGCGCGGTCCGATGAGGTGACGAGGTAGTACGCCGTGACGAGCGCCGCCTTGGTGGCCTGCGGCGAGACGGGGTTCCGAACGAGGCCCACGAGCGCGTCGCACGCGCCGGGCGTCCTCGAGATGGCCTCGACGGTGCCCCGATCGGCGGAGGACGCGAGCTCGCGGAGCACTACGGCGGCGCTGGCCCGCGCCGGGAGGTCGCCGTGGGAGAGCACGGAGACAAGCGTCTTGAGCGAGGCCGGGGACGCGACGCAGCGGCGCGAGGCCTCGTCGAGCGGGAAGAAGACGGCCAGCGCGGCCAGGATCTTCCCGAGCGCCGCGCCGGACGCCGAGGCGCCCTCGACGACGGGCTCCCCCGCGAGGTCCCGGAACGCGGACGAGAGCTTCAGCGCGGCGCCGGCGGCCGCGAGGCAGCGGCGGTTGCGGTCGCTCTCCTTCCCGAGCGCCCTGGCTTTCGCCGCCACGGCCCCGCACGCCGCGGAGTCCCCACGCCTGGCCGCGGCGGAGACGGCCGCGAGCACGTCGGCCGCGTCGGCGTCGGCGACGGGCACTCGGGGCGTGGGCACCCGCTCAGCGGCGTTGGCGACGCACCAGTCCTGGATCATGCGGCGCGTGGCGTGGTTGGGGACGAGGTCGCCGAGCCGCAGGGCGGCGGCGGTGACGGGGCAGGTGGCGCTGCCGCGGGCCAGCCACCCCTCGATGCTCTCGCGGTCGTAGGTGATCCCCGTGGGCGCCGTCACCGGGTCCTTCATCAGCTCCAGCGAGATCGGGCACAGGAAGTGGTGCGGCGGCACGGCCGGCTCCGGGTCCGAGTCCTCGTCCTCCGCCTGCCGCGTCTTCCGCCTTAGGAGCGGGAGCTCCGGGAGTATCCTCGTGGCCCTCGACATCGGCAGAACCATCTTGTCGATCAGCTGCTGATGTTGGTAGAGGGAAGAAGGCGTTCGAAGGTGAGCAAGCTGCTGTTGTTGGTCGGTCAGTCGCACCTTTGCGGCGGCCGGCCGGAAACGTTGAATGGGATGACGACGGAGCTGAAGTTTTCGTGGTTGGTTGAGAGTTGAGACGTGGGAGGAGACCGGGTGGAGGAGAGGCATATATAGGTTGTGGAGGAGAGGAGACTCGTGGTGACGGAGCGGAGGATTATTTTGTTGGTTTGGTTGGGAATGGGAATGGGTTTGAATGTTGACCGTTGAACGCGGCAACGTTTGAATCTGCGACTCCGGCGCCCGCGTCGCGTTCGCGTTGCGGCCGCGGCATAAACAGTTTAGTCCGACCGGCGCGATCCGAGTCGTCGCGGCGACGATAGAAAAAGTTTTTTACTTGTGAATGAATACCCACAAGACGTCACGCTCAATCGATGTGCACTAGACTGCATACCCCTCCCAATATATTTACGGGAGCGCCGGACGAAAAAAACGCTAGGACCGTTACGTTCGACGCGGCCCAATATTTTGTTCGTTAGAGGTGATGTCAGAGACGGATTGGCAGTATGACTTCCTCCGGCGACAGGCGATGCGATAGGGGTGGAGTGGAAGAAGACGGCATCCCTGGCGACGACAAACATTGCCGCCTTGAACCAAGGCTTCCGCCAAGAGACCGTCACCCTGGCCGGCCGTTCGAGGAGAGGCTGCACCCATCCATTGACAAGGTACTTGTCGATATCTCTTCGAACTCGAGGTGAGGCGCACCGACAATGACGCAAGGTTGGAGGCCTTGATAGAGAAGACCGACATCAAACTCGAACTCGAGAAGGCGAAAGTCGCCATGAAGAAAAGAAAGTAGGACTTCATTACATTGACGTCGACGTGTCAAACATGGATCCGCATGTGAAGGCGGTGCATGACATGTCACCATCTTGCAAAGAATTGGGGATTGCCACGGCGACACCCACGGCGGAGACCGGCGACAATGACGACAACTGTGACACCCACAGCCACATCGACGTCGTTTGATTTGTTTTCCGTGCAAATGGCTGGAGTTTGCGGCATTTTGATGGTATAAATGGACACCGGTGGAGATGCTTTACAAGACGTTTTGTTTTTTACCCGGACGAAAGACGCCTGTAATGGACGTAGTGCGAATAGCTACTCGGACGAGTCCGCTGGGCGGAGCAGTCGGAGAGACTGCACTGGCTCGACCGGCCGGCCGGCATCGTCACCGGCATCCTCGCCTCAGAAAAAACCTCCGGCCAAACGAATATTCCCTCGATTAACAAAGTCACCAAGCTTGAAGGTGATGGTGGCGATGCAAGGTGGAGGCCCTTCGGGTTCGAGGTTCGTTGACTTCCCGCACGCCATGGGACTCCGTCCGATCCAAGGTCACAGAGGAGGAGCGGCGGCGGCGCGCCAGCGGCATGGCTTCTTCGTCGGCATCGTCTTCCTTATCCTAAAGGACTTGGTTGTAATTTCTCTATTTCCTGAGGACTGTTCTGTTAGGGCTCTGGATTGATATCACTTGTACTTCCCCGCAAAAAAAAAAAAAAAAGTCACCAAGCAGCAGCTGTGCTAGCAAAGGAACAGCATTCGTAATGCCCGAACCTTTTGCGCAGAGTCAGAAAAGCCACCGGACAAAATTGTTTATTTTTCGTCGGCGCTTTTGGACTTGGCCGCCGTGCTTACGTGGCGTGTTGTGCTTGTCTCGTTGGATGCGCGTGCACGCGTCCTGCTCCGATTGGCTGGAAAGGAAACGCGGCATGGCAAACACCGTGGCGTTTCGGCTTGGTCAATCCAGCTAGCGGGCGCCACGTGTTCATTCCGTTGACTGCTGACTGGCCTATTTTCGTTCTGAAACCGCACGGCAACTCGGCAAGCACCGACAGTCCATAAACTTGAGGCACGCCTTGTTTTTTAAAACAAAAAGTTTGTTCCGTGGAAATTTGTAAAGTTTCATCAAAGACGGGAACTAGGACCGTTTGTGCTGCACGGTGGTGCGCACGCTCGTCCACACGTGAAGAAGTTTTTTTTTTTCACGGAACTGACAGGTGGGGTTTTTTTTTTTTTTGCTAAAAATGGCTCAACTAATCTCAATTCTGGCCTCTCCGCAAAACTATTTCTAAATCTGGCCCCTAAGGTCGGCTCCATTCTATTTTGCGCCGACCCCCTGTTTCAAATCTTTTAATTCCTTAGGAAAATTATGATCCATCATATTTGGCGCTGATCTCAGGAGGCCAGATTTGAAAATTGTTTTGATAAGAGGTCACAAATGCGTTTAATATCTCAAAAGGGTCAGATTTGTCAAAAAATACACAGGCGGGGCCCTCGTCAGCCTGACGTGGCAAAAAAAGGTCAATTTGCCCATGCCACGTCAGCCTGAGTGGAGGGACCCGTGTGTCAGTATTGGTGTCAATTCATGTTTAACTTGTGATCAGTGTTTTTTTTGCGAAATATTGCACAAAATATGGTAGATTTATATCCGATATACGTGAAGTGGTACCATTCAGTAAATTTGAGTAGTTTTAGGCTAATAACTCCTCCGTCCACCGATCAACGTCAAAAACCAAAGTAACTTACGAAGGACTTTTTAAGTATTTCTTCACAAAAAACGAGAAAGCGAACATGGGACTTACGGTTTCTGCATATGGAAAACGAACCTAGCAACACATTTCCATGTGGGCACACAGACTGAGTCGATCGATGACAGCCATCGAATCGAACCCTATATATATGCCACTCCACTCAGATATCGAATCGGTCCGATTCAGATAGGCAGATATATAAATCTTGTTTCTTACGGATGCTCCGAGTAAGTGGTAATCTCACAAGCAGCCGGCGGCTGCTGGAGATGCAGTAAAAAGTAAACCATGAAGCTACACACTTATTACTACTTTAAAAGATGCTGAGCATGTAAAAATATCGATTCCGGCAGATGCCTTCACGGAAAAGTAGGGGAGGACAAGAACAGTAAAGTGTGGTTTTAGTTTACGAATCTCACTTCACCAAGTATATCTATATCACATAGTATCCAAAAATGGTGTGGCCGGGCTCGTGAACCGGCCAAACCGAGGGTTGGAGCACCCAACATTCAGTAACTTTCTAGTATTACCTAGTTGCACATTAGGAGGGGAGACCTGCCACAGTATAACAGCCTAAAAGCAATTGTTCATGTGCATACCACAATCCACATGTATGGGCGCTGTTCTTCTACGGACCATTCTCGCCATCAGTCGACAGCGTGACGAGCGTACCTGCTGCAAGTGCAACGGTGCTGCTATCGTCGACGCCTGTTCTCGGGAGGTTCCTGTTTGCTCCACATTGTGCTGCTTGATTCTCCGCTGCACAGAACCAATGGGAACTTTTAGTGAGTACAGCGAGAAGGTATATCCTGTTATAAGCATAAGAATAAATTCTGAAGCAGCATACGCAGATTGGGAGTGCTTTGCGGTTTAGTCACCGAATTTCCAGGACAGTCAGGGCCTTGCTGAACTGAACTTGGCACTGGACACTCCTTGCTTGACGTAACGGGACCATTCTCTTTTGGTGAAGGGCTCGATGGCGGAGGTTTGAAGATCACAGGGACCACGGTTGCTGTACTTGAATTGTTGGCTTCAGGCATCGTGTTTCTTTCAGAGGTTTAGGCATCTTGCCACGGAGGTGAGGCGCCATACTTCTTGGTGCGCCGGACTCAGGTGCCATACTTCTTGCTGGCATAATTGAGCAACCATCTTGCCACGGAGGTGAGGCGCCATACTTCTTGTCGCAGAGAGATGAGGTGCCATACTTCTTGGTGCACCGAGCTCAGGTGTCATATTTCTTGCTGCGCAGAATGGAGGAACGGTACTTGGTGCTTGGACTTGGCATGCTACGCCTGGAGTTGCAGCAACAGCAATGCCTTGAGCACCTGTTGATGATGTGTTTCCATGTGCCATACTGGGTGCGAGCCGTTCATGGGATTCAGGTGTCATACTTGGGGCAACAGAATGTAGGCCTTCCATACCGGGAGATGCAGAGTTTCCAAGTGTTGGTCTTGGTACACCAGAATCATGTCCTTTAGAAGAACTTCGTACAAGGGGATCATGACCATTATATTCCATGCTTGGTCCAGAAGAATCGCAGACATTGACACTGAGCAACGCGCTCCTCACAAGGGCATCATGACCTGGAGGTGGCACCATTGGTGCAAGAGGATATTTACTGGTAGTACAGCGGGATGAAGAGCTTTCAGAACACATACTTGGGGTGGGTGAATGTTGTTTGTGCGCCACATTTGTCGTAGGAGTACAACCACATGTGGAATCCGCATGTTCAGATTTCTCACGCGGTGCACTTGGTGCTGGACCATCATGACTAGGAGTTGCAGGTTCAACATCTGTATTTCCTATCCACACAGATTCCGGTATTATACTTGCAGGAGAACTGGCCATTTTTGCAGGAGAGTTGTACCATAGTGATGGCTGCAATAGGAAGGCAGAAGTTAGAACAAAAACATGCATGGACAGATATGTTGTATTTAGCCTCATTTCACAATATTTTCCCAAGACAACAACATGCACAGACAAGGAAGCACTAAATATAAAAGAATTTAGATAAATGGCAATCATATATACAGACTACAGGGTGACATACTGCAACCTGTTTGACACAATTGAAGGGCAGAGAGTGGAAATTCTGCAATGACTAAAATATTTAATTTTCACTTTGGCCTAAAATCATGAAACTATGCTTACTTTGTCAAACGGTACATACTCTCCTCGTTTCAAAACATAAGGATGTAGTTTCGCTGCCCATATTTGAGCTTCGATCGTAAACTTTTTCATACAATATTTTGTTAATGGTTACAAAACTATAATGACAAGAAACTGGTTTCTATTTTGTGCAACATAAACCAAATATTGGTGGATAATTGTTGTCCAAGAACAAATTCCGACAGTCAAATGTTCAAACAGAGATAGTAATAGTACTGTACAAAAAAGCTAATAAGAGTACAGCAACAGCTAATATTTCAGACTTTATGAGACCATTAATACCCTATGAATAATTAATACTACAAAGTAAAATTTGATGTTCTTTTATTCACAAAAATAATGGGCATGAACCTCTAAAGGCTTTCCGCCCTTTGTTAGCCCCAGGAATTACGGGTCATAGTCTTATTTTGATGTTCTTTCATTCGCAAAAAAAAATGTTACCACACTTTTGGCTCTCAAATTGGTCCACTTTTTGTGGGCAGGTAGACATCTTGCAGAATACACTCTTAGTATGGTGATCATCAAATGTATACTTACATACAGTATACTCCCAGAGTAACTTACGCTGTACTTAAGTTTCGTCAAGGAATCCAGAAGTAATTCCTCCCCAACTATTATTATCATTTTCTTGACCATTTCATCACGAGTAATCTTATTTTCCTGTGCAATAAAAATGGTTTTAATGAGCACCCAGAAGCCAACTTACTGCAATATTCGATGATGATCGACAAAGGAAATGAAAAAATGCCGAGAGAGCAGTACCTTCAACTCCTCATAGTGGCGATAAAGCAATTCCCTTTCTAAAAGGATATATTGTCTTGAATTGTCTCAAAGAGAACTCTGAATGAGATCCATGGAGAGGTTGGCCCTTCATCAGTTTGGCACAGTACCTACATAGGTCATAGATGTCAGAGCAGTGAGCGAACTATTAGTTTATTATAGTACTATAAGTGTTCTTTAAACACAGAAAGTCAGAAAGAGCAGTAGTGGTAAAGTGAAATTTTGATATCATTCTCTAGGAAATTGCTAAAACTCAAAAATATATCGAAGTGCATAACATGCTTGTACCCTGTAGCTCCTGTTGGAAAGTACCATGATAAGAGTTTAAGGCGACTCACAGGTTGAAGAATAGAAAGATCGACGTTCACTTCTTTTGGAGGTGGGCGCAACCATAAGCCCTTCAAGCTAAGCAAATACTCTGAAAAATAAGTTCAGTAAAAGTGGATCACTAATTTAGCTCATGTAAGTATACATGATCAGAACACTAAACGCCTAATGTTACCTTGCACTTTTGGAGCAAGCCTGAAACTTATAAGATATTCCAAAGAAATACGAGTGCCTAGATGTGATGGCCGCATCACATAATAGTTTGGGTTTGAGTAATTATCAATGCCAGAATCGTATATGCGTAGAAACTCCTCCTGTGATCCTGGTTTGATAACTCCTGTGTTGCCCAATATAGCTCGGCACAGCAGCATATACTGTACCCCTTTTTCGTCAACATCACAAAAACCAACACTGCAAAATGATGAAATGTTATGCACTCTCCACCAATGTGTAACTAAAGCAGAACATCAACACTAAAAAATGAAACACAACCTGGTGAAGGCACGGTTTTCGGGTGACAGGTAAATGCCAGCACCTATTCCAGTCTCATGAGTGATTTTATCTGTGCTAAGAAAACCATTAGTTATAACACTGACAATATCTTGCTTTCCAGATCCAAGCCATACATATCTTGCAATTGCATTGCCAGACTTCTCTCCTGTCAGCATCATCTGTCTTTCAAAAGCTTCAAGTCTACGCTGTGCAGTGATATCCTTTGGAGAGTACCGATGAATATGAAGAACGTCGTTAGGCCCTGCAAATGAACCCATACCAGAGAGGAAAAGGTTCTGAACAAACATAAAGCTTTCGCTACCTCTTTCAACATGTACAATCTTCTTGCGTAATATATCTAAAGCATGAGAATTCTGTACAGCTGGAGGGCTGGCTTCAAGCATAACTTGTTTCACAGAATCAGATGGAGACTTCATGACATTACCCCCTGCAAAACCTTGTGCACCACCTTTAACAGCACCCGTGGCCAATGCCGTGGATTCATCAACTTCCTCATCAAAGAATGAAGACGGAAGAGACCACTTGTTAGTCCCATCAAGCCATGCAACAGATCGCTGTTTTCTTGTTTTTAGGTTCACCAGGGTCATTGATAAGAAATCAACCAGAAGAGGCTGGTCATCCATCACAACAACGACACTAGATTTGTCTTCTTTGAATGCATCAACAATGGATTTCACTACTTTGTCAGGAAAATCACACCATGAACCTTGTTTGCAGAACACAACGCGAGTTGGCACTCCACTTTTCAGGTAATTAACACAATCATTGGCCAGATTAGGTTGACTGTGACAACAGTGAGCAGGCATAGAAGATGCATTCTCCTTTTCAACACGATGAGACTTGAAGTTTTTGGGTAAGGAACCATCAATGGCCTTGCGCTTCAGACACAAAGCATTGGACTTTTGCAGTGGATCCATGGATGCTTTAGTTCCTAATAGAAAACAAATAAACATGGAAATGGGTGATCGTAATATGATGCACAATTTACAATTCTTCCTTTACTTAGTATGGAGTACACAGATGCATCAGAAAGTATTAATCAGCATACTTTGCAAACAGAATAGGACTTCATCAGAGCACAACTCAAACGACTAGATACTGAAATGGTTCAGATACAAGCATCATCATAGGGTGAATGCATTCTCCAAAGAGGCACGCAATAAAGTAATCAAGTGCTAGTCTGTGGCATCTTTTGATATGTAAATCAGTATACAGGAGTAGAGAATACAACTTATGGGCATTCTGACTATGCTTCTGAAAGAGGCCATAGATTATCCCAGTACATAAATCCTGGCAATAAAAGTAGAGAACACAAGCTATTGACATTATGAAGTATGAATTCTTCCTGTACAATAATGTATCTTACAGACCACCTGATTCAATCTTTGGTAAAACAACATCTGCATCAGAAGCAATCTTCATCAGAGGACAAGAGGTCTGTAGCAACTTGGTTAGATTTCAGTTTCTTGTAAACAGTGGAATAGTCATGCACTTGGCAGCAAATATTTGATATGGAACATAATCTATAACCAAAAATAACCCGTCAAACAAAATTACTTGCAGAATTATTTTTTTTCCAGATTAAAGGTGCCAAATTGCCAATGTTTCAGTGCATATATAGTTATATGCACACCACCGCGCTGATAAATCCAGTAATCCAACACTGGGCGAACAATAAGAAAAGGGGAAATTCCTTGTAAAGCACTAGCAAACTAGCGCAAATTTACTATTTATCCTACGGATTAGCTGGGAAAAGGAAAAAACCCTACTTCAACTGAATTTAAATGAGCAAAAAGAAGAAACTTTAAAAGGCCCGGAATTTTTTCCAAACAATTGAAGGATCCGTATGAGCAGGCAGACCCAGAATTCAGACAACGACAAGCAAACCAGGTGTTGCAGGCAGTGAAGTGGGTTGGAGGGATGGTGAGAGGGAACGAAAGGAGGAGGAGCGGGGCCGTACAGAAACGGAAGCGGGAGGGGGGCTGATCAAGGACCCGTCGTCGGAGGGGACGCGGGCACGCCGCAGTGGAAGCGGCCGGAGTGGTCAGTAGGCCGTGAGGGCGGCGGCGTCTCCCGCGGCGACGGGGCTTCGACGGGCTCCGACATCCGGGACGTTGTTCTCGCGGCGAGGTCGGAGAGGTCGGCGTCGGAGGTGAAATGGAGGAGAGGGACGGCAGAGGTGGGCTCGCGACGTGTTACGCAGCGAGGCCGGCCCGTTGTAGGGTGTGCCTCGCGTGGCCCACGAGGAAGGCCACGTTGAAGAGGCGGGCTTCCAGAGCATTCTGTATTGGATTAAGTATAGTTTTCACCCAAATCTATCACATTGGACACAATTCACCCTGAACAAAAAATTGGGATACTTCCAACCTCAAATGTGCAATACCGGATAAATCACCCCCTGCTAGTGGTTTTGGAAGAATTTGAGCGGTTTTGTGTCAATTTGGCGGTTTGTATATTCCAACTGTTTGGCGACGTGGCGGTGACGTGGCCTGCCGTTAACTCCGTTACTGACTAGCGGGCCCCACCAGCATTTCTACCTCCAGACAGACGCCGCCGCCGCCTTCTACCTCCGTCGGCCGGCACGCCGCCGACGAGGTGCTCCCTCCGGCCCGGCCTCCTCTACGGCTGCCTTGGGCTTGGCAGCGGCGGTCTTGTTCTTCGACTTGGCCTTCGGGGACGCCTTGGGCTTGGCGGCCGTAGCTGCCTTCTTTGCCGGCTTGGCTGCCTTGGGCTTCGCGGCGGTGACCGGAGGGGCAGCTTGATCAGTGGCGACGGCGGCGAGCTCTTGAGGTTGCCGGAGAGCAGCTTCCGGAAGTTGGCAGGCAGCTTGGCGCCGTACATGGTCTCGACGTCCTTCGAGATCGCCACAAATCTCGATCCGCCCCTCTCCTTGAGGGCCGCTATTGCCTCCGTGATCATCTGCAAGATGCAATTTCAGATCCATTACGAGAACCGAATGGAACGAGCAGGTATTGATTGAAGCAACATGAAGATTGGATCGATTGAACACGAGAGATTGGATCGATTGATTGAGCAACACGACAGATTGATTGAAGCAACACGAGACATGGATCAATTGAAGCAACACGAGAGATTGATCCTCCCCTCTCCTTGAGGGCCAGCTCAGGTCATTGTGTCCGCGCGCGGAGACAGGCGATGTGGTGCGCCAGGTGGCCGGGGCGTACAAGGGGCGCCCCTCGTGTTGGGCGTAGGTGACGTTGATCTCTTCAAAGGAATCGGACTCAAGTTTCTGGAGATGGAGCACCCTGAGCTCCGAAGCAAGGTCGTGCTCGTGCAGATCGTCAACCCGGCGCGCAGCGAGGGACGCGACGTCTAGGAGGTACAGGACGTGGACGACGCCATCAGCGCCCGGGTCAATGCCAAGTTCGGCACGTCGGGTACACCCCAATCGTGATGATCAACAGGCCGGTGTCGGTGCTAGAGAAGGTCGCGTACTACGCCGCCGCCGAGTTCCAACGCCGGGTCCTTTGGAGACGACTGCCCCATGGCCGCGCTTCAGCGGTGGCGGCAGCTGGCACGACGGTGTAAATGCGAGCTATTGGGATTTATTATGTGCATGCACTGATAGTCGTCAGGACGCCGTTACTGACAGTATTTTTTTCTGACACAAACTGACAATATATTTTAACTACCACATAGAGAGAAGATGATAGGTGGGCCCACGCTCAGACACAAACGGCCGTTATCTACCTCACTAACTGCCGACAACACGTCATCGCCAAGTCAGCTCCACATCATCCCACGAAACCACCAAAACTGTCCAAAATCAGCTTAGGGGGTGATTTATCCGGTATTGCACATTTGAGTGTTGAAATCATCCGGTTTTCAACTTCAGGGTGAATGTTGTCCATAAGGTGACATTTGGGGGTGAAAAATATACTTAATCCTTCTGTATTCGGTTTGGGCCAGGACCTCCTACCTCGCGTGCCGACGACCACGCGCGGGACTGTGCTGGGCTGGCCTAGACTAGGTTATTGTTTTCGTTTTCTTTCTTTTCTTTTTTATTTCCTGTTTTCTTTTCAGTTTTATTTTTTTTATTTTCTTATTTCATGTATATATATGATATAAAAAATACTGCCTCCGATCCGTTTTAAACATCGTAGGGAATGAACTGGAACATACAATTTGCTAGTACAACTCGTAACATTTATACCGGATAGGAGGGAGTATTCGAAATTGTAAAATATTTATGCAATTCAAAAAATTGTTCATGGGTTTGAAGCCTATTTTCACTTGAACTGGGATGGATTCGGGTGCCGCCTTACAACCCTACCCACATGTCCCCATACTCGGTTTGGAGCACAGAGACGACCCGGTCTATGTGCGACTGGCACGGCGAGAGGTTGTCGTATAGCCTAGTTTGCCTGAGACCGCCTTACAAGGCTACTCTCAAGATGCTAAGTTAGAACTAGTTAGAAGTGTTCTATTAAGCATTCCTATCTACCTTATGAATGTGATCAAGTTCAAAGTGGGCCACATCCTTGATTAGTTGTTAAGTGCCTCATTGCCTCTGGGATAATTATGAAGGACATTTTATATATCATTTGGCTAACTAGGGGCTTGTCTTACAGAAAAAAGAATATGGTGGACTAGGGATTCCTAACCTTGATGATCTCAATTTATGTCTCCTAGCCTCTTCGGTAAAGAGATATCAATTAGATGAGCAAAAGTTGTGAGCACAAATTATTAATCATAAGTATATGATCAATGATCCTAATATTTTTTAGCCGTCGCATCATTGGTGCCTCCCTTTTTGGAAAGGAGTCATTTGGGTTACCCAAGCAGCAAAAATGGGGTACCAACGGAAATTGGCAATGGGAGAAAGGTTAAATTCTGGGAGGACCGCTGGTCCGGTCAATCCAGTCTTGTAGTTCAATACTGGAAAGTTTATGTCTTTGTAAATGAAAAAACCATTTCTATTGCTGATTTTTTGGATGGAGAACAGCTTAGGGTTACTTTAAGGTAATGTTTTGATTAAAAACCATTTCTACTGCACCTTAGTGATGTGGAATGTGGAAGATTGTCTTTTGTGGAATCTCGAACCAAAAAGTCTTTATTCTGTTAAATCCTTGTATGCAGTTGTGAATTTTAGGGGGAATTATGCCTGTTGATATTGCTTCAGTTTGGGACATTAAAATCCCTCCCAAAATTCACTTTTTTTTTGCATGTTTACCATAACAAGTTGCTCACTAGAGATAATCTTATTAAAAGACAACATTTGAATGATTTGGTCTATGAGTGTGTGGTAGACCAAACTTGATATGGGAGGAATCTATTAAAAGATATCTGAAGGATTGGAATATCACCAAAGAATTAGCCATGGACAGGGTTGCGTGGAAGCTAGTTATCCATACCCTACCCCAATTTGTTTGGGAATGAAAGGATTTATTGTTGTTGTTGTTGATCCTGCGCGGTGCTGTTCCCCGTTGTCTAAACCTGAATGCTGTAAGACTGGTTTTATGTTTAATGGGCAGGCCCTGCCAGCTTATCACCCACAGGCCACAGGTCCGTCTCCGGCATCACCCACTCCCCCTTGCGCAGCCCCGCCGCGTCACCCGCCACCTCCAGGTAGTCCACCAGCGACCGCACGTACCCGTCGTCCAGCCACGCGGTCGCGGCGGTGACCGTCTCCGCGACGGCGCCGAGCGGCCCGGAGGCGACGTCGCCGGCCTTGGCCGCCGCCGACGCGGAAGATGGCGTTGCCGAAGTAGCCGCGAGGGAGGAGCGGGTCCACGCGGGAGCGCGCGTCGGCGGTCATGTACAGCCGCGTGTCCTCTGCCGCCGCGACCGCGCGCGCCGCGCACGCGCACCGCCACACGTGGGCTACCACGGCCTTGAACGTCGAGAGCTTCTTCTCGGCCTCGCCCTTGAGCGTGCCCACCTGGGCCTTGGACAGGGGCAGGATGGCAGAGTCGAACGCCACTTTTGACCCGCTGGCGCGACGAGCGTACTCGGCATGGTCGAAGCGCACGGAGGGCGGGTCGCGCGCGCGGAGGAGCGTGCGGTTGAGGCAGGGTCTCGCCGCGGGTACACTGGCGTCGCCCCTCGCGATGGCAGCCCAGGCGTTGACAAAGTCCAGCGCAGCGAGGCCGTCGGCCGCCGTGTGGTGGATGGCGACGCCGAGGCACGCCCCGCCGCACCGGAAGCGCGTCAGCTGGAACACGGCCAGGGCGCCGGGGCCGGCAGACTCGGAGGAGGGGACGAGTGTCCGCCGCTGCTCGTCAGACGGGGCCAGGTCACCGAGGTCGTCGAGCGTGGTATCCGCCCACGCGGTGACGAAGAGGACCCCCTCTCCGCCGCACCGGATCTCCGGGCGCCCCGCGTCATCCTGCGCGAGCCGGCCGGCGAGCGGATAGAAAGGGATGAGCGCCCTGGAGAGCGCGGCCTTGAGGACGGTCGGCGAGAAGAAGGCCGGGTCGTCAGAGGAGGAGCTTGGGCGGTAGATGTAGACGGTGGGCGTGAGGCTCCTGGCGACCAGGAGGTCGAGGTTGGAGAGCCATTGCCCGTGCTGTGGCGTCGCCTCGCTGGGCTTCACCAAGCAGGATTCCATGATCTCCACTGCCATTTTCTTACCAAGGATTCAAGGAGCGAGGAGTTAGGAGCTGCGGCGTTCCGTGCTGTTGCTTGGGTATCTGGTTTCCGGCTTCTCTTTAGTAAAAGGGATCCGCGCTGCTAGCTTCTTGACGTACGTGTCTCAGTGTGAGCTACTGAGCTGCTAGCTTCTTGACGTGTGCATAGAAGAAGTGACCGTAAATAATTACCTATTTCGACGTCCAAAACCGAAAGTTCAAGGATGCGCAGCTCGATAGGGAGACCAAGATCAAGGAGGCTCACTCAAGATCCTCTCCACCGACACCACACACATGAGCTCGCCTCAACGAGCTTTCTTTGCCGAGAAGGTGGAGCGCATCATCAAGGAGAGGAGGGCAAGGGTTGAGGATGCCGAGACCCAAGATTGATCGACATGTTCTTGACCTATTTTGGGTGTTTTTGGTGACCAGGCTTGATGTTGGCAGAGACATTTGGTGGCCGGCCTTGATGATGGCCGAGACATTTTGTGACTGGCCTTGATGTTGGTCGAGACATTTGGTGGCGGAGACTATGTTGTCTGAGCCATTGTTAACCGGATCTATGTATATTTTAGTAGCCTATTCGATGCGTTTTGTTGCAATCAAATCTGAAAAAAGGGCCGGACAATTTGGGTGTTGCCGTTGGGGGAGGCGAGCTGTGAGTGGCCGGAAGGGTGGTGCCGGACCATATTTGGGGGCTGCTGAAAACTATTCAACCACTCAAAGACCGAACTTCACCTAAGATTTGTGTGCATCGTTTCGATTTAGAGGTCGGGGCTTGAGCTCCCTTTTCGAAAATAAGGACCGAAGTTCACGTGAGATCTGCGTACTACTGTTGGTAGCGGTACCACTGGCTCGCTGTGGTACAACTCGTCCTACTCCTACTGTCCTCTAATTGCACATGCCTCACTTCCCAGATGTCCATCACTCCCAGTCCCAGAGCTAACCGTAAGTTAGTCCTTTCGCCGAAGCTCATTGCTTCACAGTACAATTATTACTCTATGCATGCACTATGTCTATAGGGAAGTGGAGTACGATACAGTTACAAAAATTGCATGAAGGTCTAGTAAGCACAGATCGGGTGTTTATAATCGGGAATCGGGATACCGGGGTTTCTTCACATGCCGGCGTTCCGTCTAAATCTCAATCTCCAATGAGCACTCCACATGCAGTAGATGTCTCTTCGCCGCTCCTGGCATCTGCCGGCCACCAGCCGCTGCCGCTTCACGGCCGAGTGGCCATCGTGACCGGTGGAGCGGGCGGCATCGGCGCCGCCGTCAGCTCGCACCTCGCCTCCCTCGGCGCCCACGTCGTGGTCGGCTACATCGGCGACCCGGCGCCCGCGGAGCAGCTCGCCGCGTCCCTGAACGGCGCCGCGGTCGCGGTGTGCGCCGACGTGTCGGACCCCGCTCAGGTGGCGCGCCTATTCGGCGCGGCGCAGGCGGCGTTCGGCGGGGAGCTCCACATCGTGGTGGCCGCCGCGGGGGTGCAGGACGCGGCGTACCCGGCGATCGCGGACACGGAGCCTGAGCAGTGGGACCGCGCCTTCGCGGTGAACGCGCGCGGCGCGTTCCTGTGCTGCCGGGAGGCGGCGCGGCGCCTGGTGCGCGGCGGCCGAGGGAGGATAGTCACGTTCTCGTCCTCCAACGTCGCGTCGCTCCGGCCAGGGTACGGCGCGTACGTGGCGACGAAGGCGGCCGTGGAGGCGATGACGAAGGTGCTGGCCAAGGAGCTGGCGGGTACGGGCATCACGGCGAACAGCGTGGCGCCGGGGCCGGTGGCCACGCCGATGTTTTACGCTGGGAAGTCCGAGGAGCGCGTGAAGGCTGTTGCCAGCGAGTGCCCCATGAAGCGCATCGGCGAGCCGACGGACGTGGCGCCCGTGGTCGGCTTCCTCTGTAGCGACGCCGCCGGGTGGATCAACGGCCAGGTGATCAGGGTCAATGGTGGGTATGTGTAAAACCCCATGCATGCATGAGCAACGAATCGAATGCATGCAATCTCCTCCTTTGAGACTTGGAATCTAGAATAACAAATGAGCTCAGCATGTTAGGTTAAGCAGACGTATACTGACGTTTGTTATGGGATTGAAATTGTAAAACGAGTGCGAAGTGTTTGAGTTTAATTAAAGAAAAGTTTTGCTAATTATTAGTCGCCACATTTGGATTTTGAGACCCGTAATATTTTCTGAACTATACGAAAACGATTTTGCTAATTCTTCGCATGAGAATTAAGTAGTATATCTCAATCACCTTTGGCGTTGAATTTTGTATCGTGATTCGTGATGGCCCAAGAGTTGTACATGGTTTGCAGTTGTGTCAAACTAATTGGATTTACTTAATTCTTTAGTCGACTTCTTAGCCGTTAGATTTGCATGATGATTCGTGCTAAAGTCAAAATTGCACATGAGATTTAGACAACCTTAGATGGTGAAGACTGAAGAAGTTCTGGCTCTGGCGACGGCGACGCTGCTGCTCTGCTTCAATCCGTTTGTTGTAACGTTGAGTTGTATCGTTCATTTTGTCCAAACCAGAAGGTGTAATTAGTTTGTTGTGCACTTTTGAGTTCTCTTGAATTCGAAATTACGAGAAGTGTTGTGATGTATGTATTTATTAGTATCAATTAAGCGACCCAAGTGTCCAAGCATGAGCAAGGGTCACCAAAATTTCTGGCCAATTAGCTATTCCCTCCGTTTCGAAATAAGTATCTTGGTTTTAGTTCAAACTGCCGTGGGTTTTAGTTCAAGTTTGAACTAACACCACAACACTAATTTCGGAACGGAGCGAGTATTTTTTATATCAAAAGGGCCCCTACAAGGGAGCCCCAGTTCCATTTATTCAATGAAACCAGAGTGAGCCGAGTTCAGGAACGGAGCGAGTATTAAGTGACTAATTAGCTTACCTAAAGAAAAAAATTGGCTGATCGATACAGGTAAAAAAACCAGAAGCTAGCCATGAAATTGTTAAAATGTTAACAATTAAAGGCATAGTAATTCACCTCATGTCTCTGCACAAAGAACACAACACATACCCAGCACATCGTGCAAATTTAGAATGCAGCTCACTCCCTTAGGAGGCTAACGAACCTGTTGAAGTTCTGATACGACGAGCCGCCCTCACTGAGGCTACTTCCAGCTGCATCCCCCAGCATCCGTGCCCTCTCTGCGATCCCATGGTCACCCATGACCTGCTCCACCCTGGCGCTCACCTCCTCCTTGGTCACGATGCCGTCTTCACCGGGCGACACGGCCAGGCCGGTCCTCCAGACATCGCAGATGTAGCTCCGGTTGGCGTACTGGTCGACTCTCAGTCCGGACCAGCACAGCAACGGCACCCTGTTCCTCACACCTTCCATCGTGGAGTTCCACCCACAGTGCGACACGAAGCACGCCACGGCCCGGTGCGCCAGGACCTGCTGCTGAGAGCACCAGCTCACGACCATGCCCCTGCCGGCGACGCGGCGCTCGAACTCGTCGAACCACGCCTTGTTCACACCGGCGCCAGACGTGAAGTCCGGACGCACCACCCACAGGAAGGGTCGTCCGCTGAGCTCCAGCCCCTCCGAGAGCTCCCGGAACTGGCGGGTGTCAAAGATGGTGGAGCTGCCAAACGCCACATACACCACGGAGCTGTCGGGATGTCCGTCGAGCCAGCCAAGGCACCGCTCGTCCTCCGGCAGGAACTGCCCGACGGGTTTTCCCCCATCGGTGAAGAGCGGGCCGATGGGCAGTATGTCGGGAAACAGCTCGAACGCTGTGGCCTCCGCTTCGAGGAACGAGTTGCACACGACAATCTCGGCAAGGCTGCTCGCCTGGTTGTTCCGGCACACCAGCTGGAAGGCCGCATGCTGCACCTCCAGGCCACCGTCGACGCTCCACACCATGTGCGACGTGTAGATCGGCGGCATCCTCGGGGCCAGCTCGAATGCCCCTTGTCGTTTCGGGAAGCCTGCATTTGTATATTAAAATTATCCTCTTAGCTGCGATCTTCTAAAAAACTAACTATCATCTGCAGTGCTTCTTCAGAGAAAAATACGCAACCTTTCTCCATATGCATGGATGCCTGAAGATGAAGATCAGGAAATTTGATTTCATACCCTTGTCGTCGAAGAAGCCGTCCTCTATGAGCCGGGGAACACTGAACAGCGTCCCAAGGCACGCGGCAGACGCTGGGAAGAAAGAGGCGACTCTGACGCCGAGCTTCTTGGCAACCTCGAAGCACAAGGCCCCCATATTGGTGTCGGCGACGAGCCACCTCACCTTCGTCTCTCGCATGAGCTCCTCCACATAGCCCGGCACCCACCGGGAGAGCGCCTCGAGGACCTTGCGGAGGTCCCTGCGATCATCGCCGTCGGCCAGGCCGTCCGGGATTGCGACAAGGTGGATCCCGCCGACGTCATGCGCAGTGGTCTGTCGCAGGGCGCCGAGGACAGGCTCAGTGCAGACGAAGGTGACCTCGATGCCATGCTCGACGAGGCGGTGCGACAGCTCCATGAGCGGGGTCACGTGGCCCTGCGCCGGGAGCGGAAGCACCATGACTTGAGGCGCCGTGGTGGCCATGCCGATGCTGCTGCTGCTGCGAGTGCGAGCTGGCCGTATGCCGAGAACAGTAGCTACTAGTGGAGCTTAGCGTGGAACTGTCACTGCACTTCTTTTGTGCCTTGCAGGTACCTGCATTGTTTTTCCAACTCTGTGTCATAATAAACATGTTTCAGATTTTCTACTGATCCTTGCAATAACATAAGTACATAGTTATAAAAAAATGTACTACGAAGTTGAACTACGTTCAAGGTAGATCCGTAGATGTACTAATAAGGTGAGTACAGAACTGTAAGAAAAATGTACCGTGAAACAATTTTCCGGACAAATAAGACACATGACTTCTGTATGTGGATGTTGTAAAAGGAACTGGCAGGAAAATATTTGTGTTTTGCTTCAAACTTTGAGCATGCATACATAGGCTGTTATTTTGCTACTCAACTATATTTCTACAGAACCCATTTTGAATGTTTCCTAACAATAGTGAAATGGCTACTGTAATTCTATCCTCAAGCACTTGGTGTGGGGTTCGTGAAATGTATGTATGTACAGTAAACTATTAAAATGGATGGGATATGTGTGTGCATTGAAGCATGGATCAGAACCTGAGAAGTCTACTTCCGTGCTCAGTTGTGCTTTAACAAATTCCACATGTAACATTTATCAATCAAATAACAAGCAGACAATTCCAAAGGTAACTTTGCACAACAATAAGCACAAACATTAGAAGCTGAAACGCATAGGAAAACAAATTCTCACAGATTTTCCCCACCAAATCTTATTTCAGAAATTAAACTTAACCCTGCTAATGTATAAGCTGAAGCTCAAAAGAAGTGGCTCTATAAACCGAGAGCTTGTCAAGTTGAACGAGTCTTTTCACAATAACGATGCTTGGCTTCTCCCAACAATGATTTTTATGGAAAGGTTATACAGCACTAATTCCTTGGGTGGGTGGGGTGGAGTGGGGGTGGAGGGCTGCAAGGAACAGAATATTTAGATTAAGTGTCCTACTTGTAGTTCAACAAGACATCATATAAGTTATGAACACTCTTATTGCCAGTAAATGAAAGGAGCGACTGTGTGGTGTTGTCAGATAAATCATCTATATAAAGTGTTCGTAAGTTCAATAAGAAAATCCCAATCAGTCAGTAGCTGCACCCTGACAAAAGGAAATAAAGGAAAGGATGAATAAGCAAATGGAATCTAGCCCAGGTTGAGTGTTTGGATTTTTAAAAATTCGATCAGGTCATCATCAGTAGCCTCCTGCACTTCAGTATTGCAAAGAGGCATAGAAAAGCGAACACCCTGTGAATTTGTGATAATGCAGTCATATGGTCACAAAAATCATATTCTCCTACCTGAAAAAATTGACTTCAACCGCCAAAAGGATGTTGCTTTCAGTAAAATGGGGAAACAGGACTAGCATGTCACAAAATATTAACGGTTTGTTAACATGTGGAACTAGTATTATGCTGTAACTGTAAGTCCTCAAAACATAAAAATGAATAATCGGGAATAGCATAGCCAATAAATAAGCTGATCTACTTGTTTAGAGCACCAATAACAAATTACAAACAGCAACATAATGACATAATGGTTGGGAGCTTAGGCTGCAACAGAAACATGGCACCTTAATATGCAGGCATATATTGACTATAAAAGAAATGTGAAAACAATAGCGAGGTAAGAAAAACAAAATGAAGAACTCACATGTTTCCGTATAGTGAGCGTATGCGCCACGTGTAGGTTGTGCTAACTGCTAAGTAGGCATTACAGGACTGCTTCCTTAAACAGTTTCAGTGGATAAATGGAGCAAAAAATTGTGCAGTACAAACTAGAATAACAAAAGTGACGTTCAGTACAATGGAGAAGAGTTAGCTGTAGCGTAACAGTCTAGTCAAAATTAAAATTCAATAATTCCAACGAATATGAAATGGGACAGTAAATGAAGGTGAACTTTACACAAAGGTGACATTAATGCTCTGAGTTCGCATCAAATGCATTTTCCCCTTAATGTAGAAAAAACGTTAACTGTTTACCATAGATAAATTCTATTTTGCATAAACTGTCATCCATTGCATTTTATCTAATGCACCATTTTTGTGCCTATAAGACAAACAATAATGGACGCAGTTTTAATCCGTTAAAACAAAAAATGATCTGAGGAGGAACATTTGAATTTCAATTCTATTTTATGTAACCTCTTTCAGTTACTTTTAAGTAACTACTAAGTGTTTGAATTTCAGTTCTTCTACTCTACTTCTACTTGCTGATGAGCCTGCACAGGCTGAAGTTTATAAACTGATCGAATTCCTACTAGCTTAGCAGTATGGGACCAAAAGTCGTGCAGTGAAGTACAGCTTACCAGACAGGAGTGGAGCTGATCCGCTGGCGCCCCCTCCTCCCCCTCTGCCGCCCATACAGGTGCGGCCGACGCGCTCCTGACCTCGCTTCTCGTGTCCGGTCGCCGCCCGGCCAGTCGGATCTTCTTCTCCGGTCGCCCGTCTCCGGCCAAGCCAAGAACCGGCGTCCCCTGGAACGGCGCAACGGAGACAGGTCAGGATGGGGAAGAAGAGACCGCGGGACGGCCGGAGGACAGGAATGCGGCGGCGGAGGAGGAGCTGCGGCGCCCGACGACGGGGTAGGATCTGGAAGATACCAAGCGGAGAAGGACTGAAGGAGAGAGCTCCCACGCTGCGGTGGGCGACTGGGCGTCTGGGCGAGCGTGAGCGAGCTCGGTCCGATGCAACGTCATGTACATTGGGCCGAAGCCCACGTGTGGCAGGGTTTATATTTTAAAACGTATACGGCCCACTTGTTTTCGGAGTGTTCAGGTTAAAAAAAAGTCAGGGTCCAGAGGAGGGTTTTCTAGAGGGGTTCAAGAGGAGGCTTTTCTTTTCCGCTGTCGATGCCAAACACATGCACTGTTCTCTTTTTTTTTTTTGAAACGGGTCAAAAGTTTTGCATTTTATCTTTACTATTAAATGGGAGTTGGTGATGGTGTAACCCATGGCAGAATTTTTCTGCCTCCCGATTCTGCCCTCCGTAGACCAATTGTGTGTCGGCCCAAATAAAACAAATCAATTACTTGCCAAATAACGCATCAACCAATTGTGTGCCGGCCAAATAACACATCAATCAAGCAATAAATTGTGTGCCGGCCCAAATAAAACAAGTCAATTACTTGCCAAATAACGCATCAATCAAGGAATAAACAAATCAATTACTTGCTCCTATACTGCTCCCTGCAATACTCCTGAAATAGCGCCTTCCCAGAAAGACAGCTTCTGCTTTCCGCGACGCAAGACTCCAATCCGGCGGGACGGAGATGAGCGGGGCGGAGGAGGAGGCGGTGCATGCGCACGCGGCCAGATCCGGCGGCGGCGATGAGGGCAGTCGTGGCTGCGCGGGAATATCGCCGGGGAGCGGCGGCGACGGCCACCAGCGTCAGCGGTTCGACGATAAGGCGCTCGTTGCACACACGTCTCCCCTGGCACACGCACCAGAACGACGCGGCCTCCATGCGGAAGCTGCTCGAGGAGGACGGCGTGCTCGTCAACGCCCGCGACTAAGACTCCCGAACCCGGCTCCACGTCGTCGCGCTACACGGCTGGCAGGACGTCGCCGAGTGCCTCGTCGCAAATGGCGCCGACGTCAACGTGCTCGACCTATGGCAGAACATGGTGAGCCCTCGCCCTGATCTTTCCTCCGGCCTCCTCTGCTGGGGTTACGATCTGGTCATTGGTCCAGTTCGTGTTGAAATCATTTGTTAATGTCAAGGTCATTTTGGCTCGTACTTGGATTGCCTCCGTCATGAATTGATGATTCTAGAGGGGAATGGATCGAGCACGGGCCTCTGGTTCGCCCCTCTGTAGCTTTTGATTCGTCCGATGGTGCTCCTGCCATGATCCAGTTTCTAGAATTGTGATATTTGGGAAGATTGTTCATGATGCTTAATTTTGCTTGATTTACAGCCACTTGCTGATACAGAGGGTGCAAAGAGGCATACTATGATCGACCTGCTCAAGAAGCATGACAGATTGACATATGTAAGTAGCCTTTAACTTGGGTTCAGGATAATAAATTGTCTTGGTTATGGCATTGCAAACTTGTACGGATGTTCGATTTGAGCAATAGCTCAACATTACTAAATTTGTAACCTGGAACCAGGTATTCTAGTTTTCACCGGTAACTGTATTGTATGGAAGTACTCGGTAAGTCCCCCGTATATCCCTCTACAGCTGTCTCTATCATGGTAATTTGTATCCAGGGCACTTGGTCCCAAGTATTGTTACCAGAAGTGGAAGTGCGAGTATTTGGATGTGTCCGTGTGATTTATGGAAAATGTTAGATGGATGATTTTGATATCTTGTTGCTATACAATTGGCCATCTGTTAGAAATTGCAGTATGAACAACAAATCTGTCAATTGTTGATTAAAGACCTGATCATGTTCTCCTTTAGGAGTTCATACTCGATATACTAAGGATGGGTTTTAGAGGTTTACCTCTACATTTTCATTTAATGGTAGTCTTGGTACAACAAGCTGGCACCCTCTTCTCTTGGGTTGAATTTTTTCCTTCTTTGACTCTAACCCAATTTTCATTTGCATGTAATTGAGAGCGATGCTACACAAGTTCTGAAAGCAGTGCATTTCCAGTTCGTTGCTTTCCTTCTTCATCATTCTCACGTGGCTGCTAAAATTTGCATCTGAAGCCAAGGTTCTCGCTTCAACAAGTATGAAACAAAAAGGAGAAGGCTGGTCCATTCCATTTACCTGATCGTACAAAAGTAAAATTGTTTACTTTTTGCTAATACAATCATGATTCATCTAATATCCTGAACCACTTGCCCCTTGCGATTTTTGGTTCTTATTGCAGGAAAAATTAGATGACATAAATCTCTTTTCACTTATAACTATCATGTCATTTTTTTGTCAGTCCCATAAATGACATATGTAGAGGGCATCCAGTTTAGTCCATGGTACTTACAGATAACTATGAGCTTTGCCAGCTTGCAAAAATAGATATGAATTAATTTGCCTATTTTTCCTCTTGTCCCTTGTGATTTTTTTTCATCCTTAAGAGATCTGATTGACTGACTGATATTTGCTACTTCAATATCTGTCGGAAAATGTGAGTGGCAATGGTTATTTCAAGTTCTGCCATTTCGATTCAATATAATTCATAGATAGCTTATTTCCTTCATAAATTGCGAGATGATTGTTAGCACCAAGATTGGGTAAGTATTATATTAGTTCTTTTCCATATATATTTTCCAATGGATTGGTTTCTGTGATACAAAAAGATCTGCTATCCAAAAATTAGATGTAGTTATCGGCCCTTAGAAATCCAGTTTTCTATTTTATATTGCTTAATGAAAAAAAGATGCTGCCTTCATTAGTATTGGAGTATAAGAGAAATGTTGTTGCTGATTGTGCCCTTCGTGGAGGGCCTAGACCTCGTTGAGAGTAGTTCCCATGCCTCCCAGCACATAAGATTATTTGTATTCTCTTATATATCATTTGATAACATGAGAATCATTGGTGATTTTCTTGTTCAGAAGGTTACTATGGAAGGATGACCAGGCGAAGAAGACATGTATCAAGATGGCAAGAAGAAAGAAAATGGAAGATGTGCAAAGAGAGGGAAATGGGGGAGAAAGCACTATAGATAGATAGATAGATAGATAGAGGCTAATGGTTGACATATTATCACTGCAATTCAGTCTGAAATATAGTTTAACACATTTATTTATAATTTGTTTGACATCTCCGTAGCAACGCACGGGCACTTAGCTAGTATTGACTAGTATACCTGCACGTGCAACGCACGTCTCTACAAAGCATGTCTTCCGATTAAGCTAAATATCATCACCTACACACACATTACAGAGTAGATAACATTGGTCCTTTTACCTACAATTTAAGAAATCTAAGCACCCTCTTAGGCTAAATGAAATCATGTTTAATAGAATATTTGGTCGAAGCATATTACAAGTAAACTACTCCTGATGAAAAAAGGTCCTGATTGACCATAGCAAAGGAAAAAAGTCATATACCAACCCAAACTGAGACACATCTTTGTTGATATTCTCAAACGAAGCATTACTCATTCGTAACACTACCAGCAGCAGTACAACCATATGGTGCAGAAGCGTTGCTCCATAGGCTTGACGAATATAAAATTTTAAACAGATAAGAATTTGAAAGAAGCTATAAAATGTATTTCACTTGGAGTTATAGAACAAAAGATATGATTAACCCATTTTCTGGAAAAGATAAAGAATAGACAGAGAGAAAATAGACTGGAATTATTTTGTTATGGCAGCCACTGGGATACTGCTGGAAAAGATAAAGTTAAGGACACCACCAGGGGACGCTAACTGAATTCCAGACAGAAAACTTCAGTCTTCAGGGGCGACGCCGACGAACTGCAGCGGCGCTGAAGGTTCCTGTGGTATGTGTGCGAGAGCATGAGCTGGTATGGTGCTGTTGTGCGCGGAACGGAGTGCGAACAGAGGCATGGCGAAAACGCCCAACCACAACAGAAGCTTCAGTTCGTCCTACAGTGGTCACCATGAAGCTAAGTGTCTACCTTAGTGTGGTGCAGACAGTCTTCACAGGCTACAGTTCTAGAGGATTTGGGATCGACGACTCTAGGTACCTGCATGTGCTGAACGGCACAGGCGATGCAGACCAAGACACCACGGCGGTCGGCGCCCACATCACCAAGATGAACGTGGAAGAAGCAGCGGTGCCCGAGGGAGAGTTCTTACGGCCTGCCCTCCTTCTCCAGCACGGCCGGCGAGTCAGGCAGAGGCTCCGCTCCAAACAGACTGCCATCCTGCAATTCCCGGACTTGGCCTTTCAAGAGGTTCCTCTAAGAGGAAGCCACGATGCTGCGGATAAGCGCGAGGGTTAGGGCACCAGCGGCGGCAAGATCTTCCCAGCGGCAGCGACGTTCCACAACATATGGTGCACGCGAGGGTGCCTGTCAAGCCTTTTCTTTTCTTTTTAGCGGTGGCAATCCTTTGTAATTAACCACAAAACGAAAAGGTGGTGGCAATTTGATCGTATTATGTGATTGGTGGGAGGGCAAAACGGTCCAAAACGGACAATGTTGAGTTGTCAAACATTGGAACGATCTGAGCCGTTTGATTGGATATTGAACGGTCCAGATTTAAAGTATCGCAACAAGTCAAGTTTGCTCTTTTAATAGTAGTATAGACTAGTAGAAGGGCATCGTGCCATGCACGTCTAATATACCTTAAGCCAAATATATTACAAACATAATTTCAAATTGTATCTATGTCGATGTAAGTACATTCTTTAGATTTTGACCATTTGTCAAGCTACCGAGGTCGTAATGATCCTCTGCTGAGCAAGAGCAACATGCTGGAACATTATGTTTCAGCAAAATTAAACGATTGTCCCTTCGTTTAGTCGCATTTTTTAAATATCATATTGATGCTACAAATGACTTATGAATAATTTTTGAATAACCTAGAAAATATATTTCGTTTGATTAGACCAAGAAATCCAAAAATACACATGTGCCAATGAAAAAAATGTACATTGACATAACCATAACACATATACACGTGTAATATCATTCACAATTACAATCATTACCCCAAGAAACTTGACCAACAGTTATAAAAAATAAGTCGAACGGGTTAGTTCCTACGTATATACTACTTTGTCATTGATCGAACACCAGGGGTTGAGCAAGTCTATAAGTAAAGTAACTAAACCAAATTAAAATCATACAATACTTGTATATTCCAATTAGACACATATACACCCATCAAATAAATACAAGTCGCTTATTCTTTAAGACCTTTAAGACCTAAGAAACTTATTTGCTTAATGTTTTTCCACAAAGAAGTTACCAAACCCGACGACTGAGTTGGCAAAAAGTATGACCTACCGATTAGATACTACATACATTATGGGCATGAACGAAATTGTCTCTATTCTCTAAGGATGTATCACTGTAATAAGGGTTTACATATGAGAAAATTGGTTAGATAATAAAAGATGCCAGGCAGAGTAAATTATACATCTCATAGCTAGTCAGATGCCTTCATCTCCACAACTGAAAGCATGGGTATGCAAATCTATAGTCACAATGGTCTGATTTGGTACTGAAATTGGAAGTACTAATTTTTTTCTCATATGGAAGTGGTACATAGAAACTGAAGGGTATACGAACTACAGTTAGAACATTAGTATAACAAAATTTCCTAAAAAAATATGCATGGAAATTAGCTGAAAACTCAAAATCGAATTAATTGGAAGGTGCCCTTCATGAGAAAACGACAGGTGAATAAGAAGATATGCACATATGTTAAACTGGCTTGAACATGCTTCCTAAAAATAATTTTGTGCTACTCCCAGTACTATGTTTATTGCTGTAAAGTACAAGTCAAAAAGGTTTAGCGTTTCTAGATTGATTTGATGCCGTGCATGAGGAAGGTTTCAAAAGAAACTAAGCATTTTAACACCGGAAGTAATAGCAGCGCCTCTAAAAATAGGTAATAAATACAGTTAGTGTGGTAATTCCATGGCCTATCATGGATCACACACGAACATTACCTATTGGCCATCATTCTATAGATGCAGTGTAGCCATAATTACTTCTATACTCCATATCTAGATGGAATTCAACCTCTTCTGTCCTCCAAATTTTGAGCTAGAATATTTTTAATTACTGTAGTTTGAACTTTACACTATTAACATGTAACAATGCAGCTAGCTCATGCACCCATGGCACAAGATCTATCTGTGCATGCATGTAAAGTAAAAAGAATATTAGCAACCACCAGGGTGCCCCTGATTTGTGACGCTGGCAAGACAAGAGTAAAAAAATCACTGACTGTATACTTTGTATAGAGTATGTGAAGTTCCAAAATTTCAGTGACTGTACTGCTACCGTGCTACGAGATCGAAGAGAGAAGCATCTCTGCACAGCCGGACCTGCTCCAGAATGGATGCAATTTTCTCCGTTTCCGGCATTGAGCCAATCTCAGTAGCAACTTCTTGAAACTGTACTGCAATTTCTTTTCTCAGCGCCTTTTGTACTGCCAAACACGACCGGTTTCTGCAGGAAAAATCAAGTCCGCTCGCGATGGGGGCAGGCTGGTGGGGCTGAGGATGGGCTGCGCGGCTGTGGCGGACCATTAGGCTGCGATGGGGGCAGGCTGGTGGCGCTGAGGATAGGCTGCACGGCGGGCCACAGGACGTTCGAGGCAGAGGGAGCTCGGGCGGACAGTTCCTGCATAGTCCGGCCGGTGGACTGCAGGAGAACGACGATGGCGACGGCGGCGCAGGAGCTTGGGAGGGCGTCGGTAGGAGCCTCGGAGGCGGAGCAGCGGTAGAGCTCGGAGCATCATCGGGAAGGGTGGCCGTCGGCAGCTGCTGCCCGGGGCAGCTGCGCTTGCAGTTTGGGGCTTAGCTCTTGGGTAATCCACGCGGGGGAAGGGGAAACCTAGAGGTGGGGGTGAGGTTTTGTTGGGCTGGGGGTCCCATTCCTCCCGCCGGAGGAGGGCGGCGGCGCCGGTCGCCGGGGATTTAGCGGATGGCGGCGGCCGGCGGGGGAACGAAGCTAGGTTCTGTTTCACTCGTGTGGGGAGTCGGGAGAGATTTGAAGATAGGGCAAGTTTTTTTTAACGAACCCTAAATTTTGTTTGACGGTGGCAATCCTTTGTAATTACATCAAAACGAAAAGGTGTGTTGAGTTGTCAAACATTGGAGCGATCTGAAGCGTTGATCAAATATTAAACGACTCAGATTTAATGTATCAACACAAGTTTGCTCTTTTAATAGTAGTATAGATATAGAAGAAACAAACATGGTAGACCTAGGCCTAAAAGGAAAAAAGAATCACAACATGGTAATTAGGAAACGATCTCGGCCAAATGCTTATCGCCCGCGAGCATTAGAGCAGATGGTGTAGAGTACACATTGTTGAAGACGTGCGCGTTTCTCTCCTTCCAAATTTCCCACGTCATTAGGGTGACCGCCGATATGAGTCCCTTGGGGTTGACGATGGCCTGCCACATGCACTGTTCTCGATGGGTGGGAAGAATAATTGATCAGGTAAGGCCAGAGAAGTTGTGATGAGCGACAAATTATTTCGTAACAGTAGCAAGAGTTCTGAAGTTTCAGGGGCACAGCAACAGCAAACGGCCAAGATCGAGTACATGGGGTCTTCTCAGCTGCTACCTGCAGTTCTGGATATGGCTGTTACTAGGTCATTGTCCTGAAAACCGAGCTGCCTTTTCAGAAATATCACTCGCTTGAAAACCCCTAACACGCATAATGCAAGCCTACAGCTACCAACCTGATCCATCCATTCACCAGTGAGCTACCTGCGGTTGGTTAGGCACAAAGACAGTCCGTCAGTATTAATGAAAGCTAGCTAGCTCTGCACGACTTTAAGTGCGTGCAAATGCAAATCCCATGCGCCAAAACTAGCATTGCTGTATTAGATCAGGATCATAAACAACATAGCTGAACGATTAATAATCGCACCAGAAACCCTACACTCATGCATGGTTGGTGTGCTGTGATAGCACCGGCTCAACTGCACCGCACTGAAACTCTCCTTTTCTTGCTTTACCATCTTAATTGTTGCATCCATCTTTGTGTTCTGTACATCTGTCATATTGCATATTCTACTATATCTCGTCTACCCTTTTTTTTTAAGAAATGGGGAGTGCCGGCCTCTGCATCATGATGATGCACACAGCCTTTATATTAATTGAAAAGTAACAAAAAGTATTAAGTAGCTTATTACATCTCAAGGATCACTCAAAGTGGCGACATGAACCAGCCACATAAAAAGAGCTAACAGAAGACTACACATCTTGGAGCCTTCTAGTGTGTTGCCACCCATGCTGGCAGCAAATAGCTCGGACCACCGCCATAAGACGGGTACAACCAGCATCCATAAGAGCCCGCTGCTCCGATGGAAGGAGATAGGACCACATTGTATTTTTACACTGGTCACTACTATTTTCTTTACTGCATCTTTAAACTATATTAAAAAAGCTCCTCAAAACGGTACTACTAGTAGAAAAGGAGGTGTTTACAAGTTAAGAAACTGCATGTAAAAAAATTGCTATGAGTCAGCTCCTAGTGTTCGGAATCGAAAATGCATGTTCTTCTATTGTTAAGGTAGAGCCATTTCATAACAAAAATGTAATGTTTGCGGTGCTAGGTTTACAAAATAGTTCATTGTTGTGAGCAATGACACACAACAAACAACAAAGTCAGCTAGCTACACATACAAGGATGTCCCCTGAATATTATAACCGTCTCTCCGTTAGCTCAATAATCAAGATTTAGCCGGTGATTCTCGTGTCCCCTTGAGAACATCACATCACGTCGTTATGACGTTCTAAGCTCCATCGCTTTTGAAAAACATGCATTCTTTTTCTGTTAGATGACATGTATCTTTCCTTCTTTTTTCCACTTTCCTTTTTCTCTCCCTCCTGATGACAGTCACTGCTCTCCAACATTGGTTGCATTGCAAGCCTCTTTACAACAAACATACTCCATTGCATCACCGTCAGGTCACTTAAAATGGCTTACCTGATACAGAAAATACAGTTTGTTTTATTAAAATACAGAAGATGCATTGCTTAATCCAAGAGATACATCGGAAACCATCCTTTGAAATTGCATCCAGCTGGAGATCCATAACACCAGCGTGCCACTTAGATCCCAACCTTATTTTTACTAGGTCAATTAAGCCACTTTCAACTAATCACTTAACTGGCAGAGATGAACAAAGGCTAGAGAAAATTGGGGAAAGTCTATCTGTAATACACACACCGGCCCTATATATGCATAACTTCTGTAGATTGAACTGTTTCCATTCCAACTGAATCACGAGTAAAGCATATTCGCGGTAGCTATCTAACATGCTCACAAGTGGAGCAATTACGTGCCCTAAGCATGTAGGATTAGTGGACCAAATCAATCAACCAATAGGTGAATGTGCATGGAAGAATCCAGTTAATTGGCTATAGATTTGGTCCACATAATGCAGTACAGCACCAGCATTTTCTCCTTGTCCATATGAAGGACCCAATCCAACGCAACTAAACATGCAAAAGAGAATAATTCACCCAAAAAGCTAATTCCTGGCTAGTTGAAGCCAGTGCATGCAGAGCCCTAATTGCACCACTTTTTATTCGCGTTCTTTTCAGGTCATGCTAAAGCTAAGATAGGTAGCTCATCAGTTGTCCAAAAGGAGAGAAAGAAAGTTCAGTAATTATGTGCTGCTGGTGTGTACACCGCTTTTAAAGATTCATGTCTCTTTTGAAGTGGAAAATGAAGAGGAAATAAAGCATTGTTCATACTAGGGTATCAAAATCTTCCCCCGGACCTGTTCTCACTGGTAGTCTGGTACCACTTCCGGACAGGTTTTCGTATCAAACTGTAAGTCGCAATAGTAGCACGCATGTCTTCAGGGAGAAAACGAAACATTTTTTTTCAAGGTCATTTTATCACTTTTGTCGGTTCACTACATTTGTTTCCTATGAGAAAATAAGGATTTTTTTCATTTCAAAGAAGAGCATGTAGCTGGCTCGGATGTTTTCAGAAGGTTTGTCTCGGATAGAGAAATGTGAGGCTGCTCAGGTACATCGTACATTGACTAAATGGTTAACTAGTAATTCATATTATCCATAAAAAAACCATTTGTCAACACAAAATCACCTCTGAATCTAATTTCTTGTAGTTTAAAGAAGTACCAAGCACGACACTAATTTCAACTATATCTTCCTGCGGTGTCACAGCAGATCTACATAAAATAAATCTCTGCGTTATGCGGACTTATGAAGTGTGTTTGCTTGGACATAATTTCGCCTGCTTTCTTTAAAAACAAAGTCAAAAGGAGTGTCAAGGAGTCATTGCACCGACTGCTCTGAATTACATGCATCTAGCTCGACATGGGCAGCACAACGGCCAGCTTGTAGACAGGTCTGGAATCCATGCCCATTGGCTACTCTACTCTGACGACTCTCCCGATACAAAACAAAAGGTTATCTTACTACCATTTTCCACTCATGCCAGCAAGAGGTCAAGGTGTCTAGTGTTGGAAAATACATAATGAACTTCCTCATATCTAATCAGTGTCTCATATAAGGGAACTGATATTAACTATCGGGACTTGCTAGGAAAACACATAATGAACTTCCTCATATCTGATTAGTCTCTCATGTAACTTTTGATGCTAACCCGCAGTCGTTCTGCTTTTATTCATTGTAAGGGGCGGGAAAGAACAAATACCAGTTTACAAAAGACAGTAAAGAAACAAACAAACACGCAAGCAACAGCTCTCGCTAACTAGGAAAGTTGGGCGTTGGTAAACACAGACACCTCTTCACTAATCAAGCTGGCGAGTTCAGCCGCCAATTTTTCTTTGCCTTCAAAAACACGCCTGCCTCTCTCCTTCCAGATGTGCCAGACAGTGTAACATGCCAGGGTAATGTTCTGCCTTCTTTGCGTCGAACCGATGTCTGTTGTCTGGGTTGTCGTGGGTTCGAGTCCTCCCTAGCACAATTTTTTAGTCTCTCATGTAACGGAACCAACATTAACTATTGGTACTAGGAACACACTCTGTCTCTGTTTAAGAAGACATAGGTGCTGCCTTTGTTCATGAGTTTAAAATGTGTAACTTGGATCAGGTTATCTCGTGTGTTGACAATTCCATATTAACAATTTATTTATATCTAACCTTCTCTCTTGGACGGGGGATGATTGTTCCACCATCTGAATTCAAGTCTTCGTAGGACACGTGATCCCTCAAACATGTTTCATTGTTTCCTTTTCACAAACTTTGTCACGGGTTAATTTGATTTGAATTAAATACCATATCAATGAATTTTTACAGTGCACTTAGTTAAAAAGAAAATAAGCTCATTCATTTTTGGAAGTCGTCGAAATCATCAATGTATTATTACGTGCGACGTCGTCGATGTGTAGCTGAGGGGCTCGTCCGAATGATTCGACAGTGCCATGGGAACGGGGAGCAGGCCTACTAAGACGTGATGCTGATGGGCTAGCTGAGTGGAAGCATATGTGCGTGCTCGTCCTGCCCTTGTCGATCGGCAGCAGGCCAAATTTTACCTCTTCGACCTTGTCACACGTACGTGGTCATGAGCGAGTACGAGTACTACTGACCAGTGGCGGAGCTTGGGCCGAAAATCTGGGGGGCGATGGGCTTCTGGGGGGGCGATGGGCTGCTGGGGGGGAAAATGGGCCAAATCCTTATAGATATTAAGCTGAATCTACATGGGCTGTACATGGGCTGGGGGGCGACCGCCCCATTCGCCCCCATTAAGCTCCGCCACTGCTACTGACCGTGCTAGCTGCGTCGTTTTACGTGTAGCTCGTATGCGCTTTTGTGTCGCCGACCTGAACATGTCATGTCAGTGCTGCCTCGGATCGAGAGAGAGAGATGTCGTCGAGCTCGCGAGGTGTACATCAGCCAAAAAAAATATGATTTTCTGAAATTTGAAAAAAAAATTGGCAAAATTTCTAACCGTGAAACGAGTTCAAACTTTTTCGATTTTTTACCATTGCATTTAGTTTGAACTACTGGATTTCTCAAATTTTCATGAACATTTGAAGTAATTTCATTAGAAAGTAAAACAATTTCGAAAATTTCCAAGTGGGTCGGTTAAAATCTAATTAATCTGGTCTCCAGAAAAAAAATGACTGCCTTTTGTGCACGTGTGGGACCTAAGTAGTGTGCATAAGTATTCATAAACGCTACCTAAATAGTAAAATTCACGTTTTGAAACCCCTCAAAAAGTTGTGGGTTTCTACTGGAAAAATGATTTGATTGTCGTTTTATGAAAGCCTAACCTTAGTAGTTGGTTTTGCTAATATAACAATTTGGAACTTGGTACACGTGAACACGGTACCAGATTTAGAAAACATAGCTCTACCACCGGATTTGCCGAGTGCCACACTCGGCCTACAACACTCGGCAACCATTTGGTCGCCATCTACAAGTTTGTTGAGCGCCCGCCATGTGGCACTCGGCAACATGACAAACTCTGCACCAGACAAAAAAAAAGGAGGAATACGGCCGTTGACGACATCAGCTTGCCTGCTGAGTGTTCGAGCACTCGGCAATAATCTGCCCTACAAGCTCGCGGGCGTGCCACGTGCCGCGTTAATGCCGAGTACACTTGGCATGAATGTGAGCACCGCATAATTTTTCTCAAGAACCGAACAGCGACTCTAAAGAACGAACAATCATTGAAATATTTTGGTTTTGTTTTTTTTCGCGGTCCGACACTGCCGATCAGGGTCGATCACTTCCTTGTCTTTTGTCCACCGTCAGTCCTACGTACACTCAGCCACGCTGTTCAGGTGTCAATTAGAGACGTGGGTAGGTAGCTAGGTGTCGATCGAGCATCTTCTAGCTTGGCATCTTGAAACGCATTGGCCATGCTGGTGTAGGTCGTAGCTTTAGGACCTTGGGTGGCCAAACCTATGATTCAGTGACTTTACAAGCTACGGGTGAGTGGTGACCTGCAGGGATAGCTTTATTGCCGACTTGTTTACACGATGCTCCAACCTTCCAGGAACCACACTACACCACGGTAGGCATTTAGAGGCAATTTGTTAGAGGCACTTTTCAAAGTGCCCCTAAATGCTTTTATTTTGGGGCAGCCCAATAGGTAGTACATATTGGGGCACTTTGCTAATCTGCCCCTAAATGCTTTCGCACAGAATCACAGTATTACAAAGTAATCCAGACTGAAACATAAACAGCTTCCAGGAAAGCAACATAATAAATTTAAATCCCAGGAAAGCAAAGCTAAACAGAAGTTCAGATTACTTCATAAAACCACACAGTTCAAAGCTGGACACCATATTACAGTCCATAACATAGTTGCTCACAGCAAAAGCATACTTAGCAGTCTTATATACTTAGCAGTCTTAACTTACTTAGCATAGAGGTCCGTCTTACAGGAGTACTTATAGACAACTCCAGAGACACTACTTTGCTTAGAACGTCTTCACAGGGGCGAGACCATGAGCTCGAGAACATAACGCTTCGATGGGAGAAAGTCGAAGATGTAGATTCGTCCCTTTTTCAGCTTGAATTCACTCACAGCTTTGGTCCATCCTCCTGAAAGCATAGCCTTCTTGGTTCCCCTTCCCATCTTCAGAGTAACAAAGCCAGTTTTGCCGTTGTATGCGCACTCAACAAAGATGTCAACTGGCTTCTTCTTGATGTACTTCCTCAGGTTCTGGTTTGTGAATTGAACACTAAATTCCTGCCAAATAGAATACACAACAACATCAGCTGTCATTATCAATCATTGGTAATGAAAATACTATCGGACTGGTCCATGATAATTCTTACCATCTTTCCTTTCTTTTTGTTGGCTGCAGAAGGTGTCATCTTGTAGACATAGTGTTTTTCTCCTGGACAATTCTTGCATATCCAGTTGAGCCACTTGCATTGCTCCTTGTCCAGCTCCATGTTGTTTCCAAAGATGCAGTCTCTATCAAATGGCCTACAACCTCCATAGTTTGGACCTACAAGCAACAAAATAATGTAATGAAGTTAATTACATTTCATTGTTGCTAACTTCATGTAAGCTAACTAAGCACTAATTTTCATTGTTGCTAACTTCATGTAAGCTAACTAAGCACTTGTGCAATCAAAAGATGGAGATAGGATGTTCTTCTTACCTCTCTTCACCAGCTGTGGTTTTGGCAATTCTAGCACTTCCTCACTGGAGGATGAATCAGAGCTATCACTGGAGGCTGAATCAGAGCTGTCACTGGATGCTGAACCAGAGCTGTCACTGGAGGCTGAACCAGAGCTATCACTGGAGGCTGAACCACAGTAGCAACCACATGGCTTGAGCTCTTCATCACTGCTGCCATCACTTGAGAGCTTCATGTACACCTTCTTGCTTCCCATCTGTTACATGAATAGCTATATTCAGTGGAAATGAAGTAAAAATTGTAACTGAGAACATATTCAGTGGAAATGAAGTAAAGCACTGCACAAGCAAGCAGTGTTGTGTGCATATTTAATTACTGCTACTCCTAGCAAGTACTGGTACTCCTAGCAGTACTTGGAAGCCAGCAAAAGCAAGCAGTGCAATTACTGAACAATTGTTAAATTAAGTTAACATGGTGGAGTACAGTACTTGAGTAATTACAGTTAAATTTTCCCGTAGACAAAAGATGGTGGAATAAAATTGCACTAGAAATTTTACAACCATGCTACTGCTACTCCTACTTCATCAAAGAAACATGGTGCACTGCCTCTAATTTATCTTGATAAGTTGATTGCAAATCAAACAATTTCTGAGCATCTACCTAATCAAATCAAGCCCTAATATGTCCTACTGCTACTCTAACAATCAAGCCCTAATCCTCATTCTAAACCAAACCCTAATCAAATCGAACAAAGAAACTACCAGATCCAAGAAAGAAACTACCAAATCGAACAAAGAAACTACCAGATCCAAGAAATAAAGCACAAATATGTCACTATTCCTCAAGAAAGATAATAGATATAGAGGGAGATGGATTGCGACGGCACTGAATCCTGCTAACCTTGCTCCGTCCTGGATGGCGACGGCGGAGCGCTCGTGGAGGTCAAGCGCTCGTGGAGGTCAAACCCTAGAAAGTGGGGAGAAATGAGACAAGGATCTCGGTGATGTGCACGGTGCCTGCTTATATCCTATCCCATTTTGCATCTTAGTCCTCGAATTTTATTTATATTAAAATGGTATCCCTCCACCTGCAATATTTTTTCAGTAAACACCCTGGTTTAATACCGCCGTGATATTCTAAATTTGTTTAAGTGAAATTTGATGTAATTTTTTAGAAAGTATTTGTCTGCTTCAATTATGAGTTTTCAAAACTAAATCTTAGTTTGGGAGCTCATTTTTCATAAAACTTCAGTATTCAAAAAATTAAAGTATTTGAGTGCAAGACTAAAGGATCCAAAACGACAAAACAAAACGACTAAACATCTTTAGCACATTTCGGTAAATTGTCTCAGCAAATTTAATCTTGTTGGGACAATTTACTCATGTGCATATATCCTTACAGAAGAAGCTTACTAATAGTAAGGAGGTTACTAACACTAGATAGTATTGCTCACATAAAGCACAGAATCACAGTATTACAATAGTAGATAGTGCATATCCTTACAAATAATATTACACCAATACTTAACTTAGTTCCACACATCCTAAGCAGTGAAGTAGTTCCACACATATCCTTACAAATAATATTACACAAATACTTAACTTAGTTCCACAAGTCTTGACTGAAGCAAATCTAAATGTATGAACTAGTTAGTTCTTGACTTAAACAAAAGGGCACACATTGCATAATCTTGTTTGCAGAAACTTCTCTGATTGCTTGGTAGACATGATCAAATGATCTCGATGAAGTCAAGACCAATGGCATCAACTCTTGCTTCAACTTTGACCAGGAGCAGTGAACCTAACACTATGTTCGAATGTGTCTTGAATTCATCCCACCCATCACTGAAAACAATGTAGTCATCAGCTTCAACCTGTGCTAACTGTATGGTGTAGCTACCTTCTTCTGGTACATCCATCCCATCCATCCATAAGAGTGAATCCCCTTGCATAGGGCAGCTGTATCCCTTCACTGTTTTTGCAGGAACATACTGGCACAGCAGAGAAAATTTAGAACAGTTAGTAATAAAAAACATTAAGTATTCTTGTAAAGAATACCATTGAAGCAAACCATGCTTACCATCTAGCAATAGAACTGAACTAAATATTTTAGTGGACTTCAAAACTTACCAGTGCATTAAGCTCCACATTTTCATCATCAACCCTGTGGACAAAGAACTGCATGTCACTCCTTTTCTCATAAAAGCATCCATCTTCAATGTCCTGGTGAAGTTGAATCACAACTTTCTTGTGGATTCCAAAGTTGATGAGAGCCATCTCCATTTCAGATATATCATTGATGTTTGTGAAAACAGTCTTCTGGTGAGCCTCTCTAATTGGAGGTAACATGCAATTCAGCACTGCATAAATTGAAGATTAGCAGTTAACTAACTTTGTTTACTGAATTGCATTCCAGTCGGAAATTTGAATATTAGCAGTTAACTAACTTTGCTAATTCACAAGAAGTCTTACCAGGATTTGCAACTCTTGGTTTTGCTTCCCTTCCATTTTCTCCAATTTGATAGACAGTGAGATCAAACTCCTGTTCTTTATCATATACATAGTCTTCATCTTCCCATATGTAGTCGCAGGACAGTACATCACCAATATTTAAATCATACACCCTCATCAGAGACCTCACATATGGTCCAACCAAATTTGTCCTTATTTCATTCTTCTCCAGGAAGAAATCAAAGAACAAATCTCCCTGACACTTTGCAACTAGCCAGTTTCCACAGATGCTGTTCAACTTTTCCTTGAAAAAACAAGGAACAGCCTGCATAACTAGTGTGGACACAGTAACTCTATTGAAACAACACAAAGCAAGATTCTATCACTGCATCAGAAAACAGAGCACAAACTGTATCTCACATACTGCACCTAAAACATAACTGACAGTTGAAGCATCTACATGGTGGGTTCAGAAATTACCAAGCCTACATCAGACTATATCACAAGTAATTCTAACCAGACTACAATTATCTGTATCATAATGCATCTAAAGAAGCAGTAAAAGTGCTTCAGGAGCAGTACAATCCAACATAAAGCATGATATAGTGCATCTAATAAAACTACTTCACTGCATCAGAAAACAAAGCACATAGTGCATCTCACATACTGCATCTAAAACATATCTGAGAGTTCAGAGCATCACAACTGGTTGGTTTAGAAAATACCAAGCCCTGCTTGAATCCTTCCTGAAGTACCACTTCAAATCTCTTTGCACGCCTGTTCGAGTACCTCCCACAACTGCCCCTACCATGGCCGCAAAACTGGCACGGTATCCCTTCCATCCCTAGGACAATGAAGTAACCCTAGTGTTAATGCATGCAACAAAATGGTACAAGAACTCTTCAGAAACAACTAGAATAAGCATAAGAAGAAGAAGAAGAAGAAGAAGAAGAAGAAGAAGAAGAACGAATGAATCACCTAAGAGCAACTTGTTCTCCAGTACCACGGCTGAACTGCTTGCTCCGCAGGAACTTCTATAGCAAGAAAGAAGAAGATTGAATAATGAATAGCAAGAAAGAAGAAGATTGAAGAATGAATCGTAGATTGAAGAACCAGAAGTAGGGATAGCAGGGAGAGAACTCACCGCGTTGTGTCCGACGCAACTGCTCGCTTCTGGAGTAGTGGTCACAGTGGGGGAACTGCTATATGGAGGAGGCGTTGCCGTTTCATCTTCGTGGGCTTGTTGGGCCACTAACCGTCCATTACTTCGTGGGCTCATACTGCTTATTGGTTTTTTTTTTCACAAGACATGAACACACAAACCTGAACAAAACCTAGATGTTGTACGTTGATAAAAATTTAGAAGACAAACACGTGTTCAATTTTTAGAAAACAAAGTTCATATAATTTGATTTTTCCAAACACAACAAAGCAAACAAATACTAGAAGAACACCAGAAGAATGTTAACTAGGTGCCCATGTTCTGAAGACTTTGTACTTCAGAACAATTAGAGGCATGCTAGTCTTAATCCAAACAAACGTGCTTGTAAAAACTAGCAGTATACAGACATACATTGACTAATTTCCAAGACATACATACTACAAACATACTTGTTCCAAACAACTTAGTTCCAAACATACATAGTTCCAAACTCAACATAGGATTCAGACATAGGACTCTACATCTAGCCTTGTTACATGAGTTTCAGACATTAGATTCAATCATCGAGCCAATCATCCAGCTTTGTTATGATCAGCCTTAGCCATGCCAAGCTATCCCTCCCTCGCTTTCCGTAGATCCTTTCATCTTTGAAACTGAACATACATATATCGCCCTCTCTCAGCTTGAATGCTTGCACAGCTGCTTGCCATCCACCTACGATTGTTGCCTTTCCCATTTCTCCAATCTTAATCCTGCAATACATGTTCTTTGTGCTCTCAGTGCAGTTTACTACTAAACTGACTAGAGGAGGATTGTTGGTGATCTCAATATTTCTGTCAAATAATAGCTTGTGAATTCAGCTGTGAACTCCTGGAACAAGCAAACATACATGTTAACCAAGTCACCATAAGCAAGCATACATGTAAACTACTACAAGAAGCAACCAAGCATACATGTAAACTACTACAAGAAGCAACCAAGCATACATGTAAACTACTACAAGAAGCAACCAAGCATACATGTTAACAACTTACCATTTTGCACTCAGGCTTCACATTGGATTTCTCAATCTTGGAAACATACTCTTTAATCTTGGGTCTGGGTGTGACCTCAACCAATCTTCTAAGTTGCTTTGACTGGTTGTAGGTCATCTGTACTTCGTTTCCAAAGATGCATTCCCTGTCGAAAGACTCATTTCCAGCATGTCCAGGCCCTACATACACAATGCAAGTGTTAAGGAGGTTGTATATGAACAATGCAACCAGCTAATGCACCTAATGCTCATAGATGAACCATATATATTATAACCATACCTCTGATGGTTATCTTCTTCCTCTCATCATCTTTATCTTCATCTTCATTGTTATTACCAATACTGTCACTGCAATGGTGTAAAACATTATTAGGTCAAACTTCAGACATAAACATATATATGAACATGCATGTAAATCTTATTGAGTACAGAAGGTCTCACTCCTCAAGCTTCAGCAGCAACATTCTTGTCTTGATCCCAAAAGGATCTCTTCTTGGTATTCCCATCTCATCCTGGAAGCTAAAGACACATATATCCCCTTCCTTTAAACCAAAGTCTTTTACAGCAGTAACCCATCCACAGGTGATTCTCCCTTTTCCACCTTGAAGCTTCATCCTACAATACTTGGTATCTGTTGTGTAGTCAGGGCTTCTTGCCTTCTGGACAACCAAACTTGACAGAGGATCAGGGCTTGTTGGTGGCTTCAGTAATGGCATTAGGCACTGACAGGTGAACTCAGTGGAGAAGTCCTGGGAATAACATGTACAAATCAAATTTAGTTCACAACATGTTTTACACTGTAAAGTAGATGCTATTTCATGGACAAATAATTCAACAGAAGAAGCTATTTAAAACAAGACTGAAAAATTTACCATCTTGCATTCCAATTTTTTATCTGTGTTGAAATCAACCTGCTGACATAGTGCTTGATTGGTGGTGCTGGAAACTCCTCAACATAGCAAGAAAGTTGGCACATCTGAAGATAAGTCATTTGGACTTCATTTCCAAAGATGCATTGCCTGTCAAATGGTTCATGTCCTGTGATTCCAGGTCCTACATAAGAAACAGTGAAACCTTTCACAATATGTAGGCATAATCTCAAACAAATTTGTGCCCAAACTAGTGTACTAAAGATCATACCTCTAATAGTTATTGTTTCCCATTCACTGATTATTTCATCATCATCTTCAATATAGTCATCTTCTAGCTCCATGTAGCTGTCCTCTGGTGAAAGGTAATCATCTTCTGGTTCAAAGTATTCATCTTCTGGTTCAAAATATTCATCTGAATCCTCATTGTTGTCGCAGTTACTAGCCATACTGTCCCTGAATTGGGGGAAAACATGGTTTACTTGACAGAATACCATGAACTGCTACTGGAACCCTAGCAGAAGAACCCTAAATCAACCAAATCAACATATATTGCCCTACAGAAACAAACCACTATGCTGGAAACACATGCAACAGGTTCACTAAGAAGTAAAAACAGTGCTCCCTTATGCAATTATACTAGTACTGAAACCCTAGCACAGAATATATGGAAGTTTGATCTCGATCTACTAACCTGGGGAACGAACTGGAGCTTGGTGCAGACGAGGTGGACGATCTTGGTGCAGAGGGCGACAGACGCCGAGGCGGCGCAAACGGTGGCGACGCGGTCCAGGCAGAGGGCGACGCACCAGGTGGCCGATTCTCAGGCGGCGCAGATGGGCGGAGACGTAGAGCGACGCACGGCTAGGCGCAGGCGGCGCAGACGAGGCGGACGAGGCGTAGGGCGACGCACGGCACGGCGCAGGCGGCGGAGGGCGATTCATCGTCGGAGGGCGAGGTGGAGGTGGAGGGCGGCGATTCATCGTGGGGAAAAAAGAGGAGGAAGACGCGGTGCTGTGAGGAAGAAGCGGTGCTGTGGGGATAATGATGAGTGAACTTTTGCAAATAAAACCAAACATTACTTAAATTGTCAATCTAGTCCTTCCAGCATTGGTTTTATGCAAAAATACACCAAGATATGTAAGTAGAGTATTTCTATTATTCATATTTATAGGCCAAGCATACATTTCTTATTCATATTTAGATAACTACATCCACTCTCTTACCATGCTACTAAAACTTTCAACGACAAACTCATTCTCTGCCATCAGAGATGAATTAGGATTTCTTTGCATCGAGACGAGCCTGCAGGATGCGCAACTGTTCTTCCAGGCCTTTTATATCCTTTGGGATCTCTGGTCTCCAATTTGTAGGCTCTGCCATGGCCGCCCTTGTCTCATCATCCGCAAGAACACAATGCAGAGTAAACACCTTTTTGTATAGCTTCTCCTGCCTTGCCAGCTCGAACTCCGACAAGGGCGCCTCCTCCACGGTATCCTGACGCCTTCCTCCACGAGACCTACCTGAATTTTCCGCCATCTCCACGAGGGGGTCGTGGGGGATTTTTTGATATGAGAACCAGAGTTTAAAAGTGAGGAACAAGATGATATGTACTGAAGAAAAATTGGAGACCTATGTCATATATATAAGAGGAGGGAGTGCTTGAAGGATCTGCCACGGTTGCACACACGTGTTGGCAACTTGAGTCCTTGATGATACGTGTTGGACCTAGCCTACAAATAAGAGTGCCAACTCACATAGCCTACAACATAGCAAGGTGTGGTGTATCTGGCAAAAATATTCACGCCTGACATGAAAGAAGAAATCATAATTCAAATAAATACTAATACCATCAGTGATTTATGCAGCAGCTTAAAAAACATGTCACAACTGTGTCACAGCTGAATCCTACAAAAGACAAATGTCACGGCTGACAGCAGTTCCATAAGTACTTAGTAATTTACATGATAGAAACCACACAGTTCACAGACCACACAGGTCACAATTCACACAGTTCCAAACCAAACAACATGAAGATAAGGACCTAGACATATACTTCAGTTAACAACCTAGACATATGATAACTTGACCAATATATCAGTGGCAGAGCTTGTGGACATCTTCAGTTAACAGGAAGCTTCTGAATGTTCAGCCTCAGCCCACCATAGCAAGCTTCTGTGAAGTTGAAGAGGATGACATGTCCTTCCTGCAGCTTGAACTCCTTAGCAGCTTTCTTCCACTCACCAGTCATTATGGCATTGTTTGTGAACTTGGCCATCTTCATCTCAATGCTAAACGCCCTGGTATTGGTATCAAGGATGGTACACAGAGTTTGAACTTCTGGCAGATGACTCTGCAGGTACTCCTGACTGAACTTAGCTCCAAAGACCTATTATGTATGAACAGTTAGCACATCACATCAAGAACAGCAGTAACATTCACAAATTCAGATAGACCAGTAGCAATGTCTTATGATACGTCTCCAACGTATCCATAATTTCTGCTGTTCCATGCTTATATTATACCATTTGCTACATGTTTTATATACACTTCATATCACTTTTATGCATTTTCTGGGACTAACCTATTAACAAGATGCCACAGTGCCAGTTCCCTGTTTTCTGCTGTTTTTGGTTTCAGAAAGTTACTTCTGGAAATATTCTCGGAATTGCACGAAACAAAAGGCCAAGTCCCTATTTTTCCAACACGTACACGGAGTCCGAAGGAGAGACGAAGGAGAGCCACGAGGTGGCCAAACCACCTGGCGGCGCGGCAGTGGGCCCAGCCGCGCCTGCCTGTGGTTTGGGCCCTCGGGGGTCCGCCGACATCGCCCCTTCGCCTATTTATTCCCCGAGACGTGAAAACCCTAAAACACCGAGCCTTTCATCCAGAACATATTCGCTGCCGCCGCCGTCGTCAACCCTAACTCGGGGGGTTTCTGAAGCTCTTCCCGGCACCCTGCCGGAGAGGGGAATCATCACCGGAGGGCTCTACATCGCCATGCCGCCTCCGGAGTGATGCGTGAGTAGTTCATCCTTGGACTATGGGTCCATAGCAGTAGCTAGATGGTTGTCTTCTCCACTTGTGCCATCATGTTTAGATCTTGTGAGCTGCCTATCATGATCAAGATCATCTTATTGTAATGCTACATGTTGTGTTTGCTGGGATCTGACTTATATTGATACCTATGTGGAGCTGAATATTATATTATCATGTCTATGTCATTTGTGATCTTGCATGCTCTCCGTTACTTGTTGAAGCCTTGGCCAAGTGAATACTTGTAACTCCAAGAGGGGGTATTTATGCATGATAGTTGGGTTCAACCTCTATTTAACCTGGGATAGTGACAGCAAGTTCTAAGGTTGTAGATGTGTTGTTGCCACTAGGGATAAAACAGCAATGATTTATTCAAGGATGAATGTATTGTTTACATTACGCACATTACTTAATGCAATTGTCTGTTGCTTGCAACTTAATACTGGAAGGGGTACGGATGTTAACCGGAAAGTGGACTATTTAGGCATAGATGCATGCTGGATAGCGGTCTATGTACTTTGTCGTAATGCCCAAATGAATCTCATAGTAGACACCACAACTCACACATGCATGTTATATGCACTTATAAATTGTCGATTGCCCAGCTGTAATTTGTTTACCCAGCATGTTAGTTATCTTATTGGAGAGACACCACTAGTGAACTGTGGACCCCGGTCCATTCTTTTACATCTGAAATACAATCTACTGCAATCATTGTTCTCTACTGTTTTATGCAAATAAACATCATTTTCCATACGATACGTTTAACCCTTTGTTTTCAGCAAGCCGGTGAGATTGACAACCTCACTGTTAAGTTGGGGCAAAGTAATTTGATTGTGTTGTGCAGGTTCCACGTTGGCACCGGAATCCCTGGTGTTGCGCCGCACTACACTCCTTCACCAACACCTTCGAAGCAAACCTCGTTTTCCTACTGGTTCGATTAAACCTTGGTTTCATACTGAGGGAAAACTTGCCACTGCACTCATCATACCTTCCTCTTGGGGTTCCCAACTGACGTGTGACGTACAAGCATTGTTTCTGGCACTGTTGCCGAGGAGATATTCTCTCGTCAACTTAGAGCCACCATCTTACCATCTTGCATTTGTAGTCAATTACATTGGAACTGGTGAGCTTGTGGACATAGAGCTTGATATCTCTGTGGCCACACCTCTCACAGTACTCATCAAGAAAGTCAAGCTGCTGTTTTGTGAGGTACATGTCGTTTCCAAACATGCAAACCTTGTCAAAGTTCCTGTCAGGAGTGTATAATTCTTCTTTTGGTCCTACAAATAAAGGAAAATAGAACTACATAAGAATACAAGCAAACACAGCAACTATAAGAATACAATCTAGCTCAACATGGACTTTATCTCTGAACACAAGCTAACACAGCATTCTTTTACCTCTGAACACTAGTGCCTCAGATCCATTAGCATTGTTCTGTGGAGGAACCTCATCAGCCTCAGGAACCTCATCATCAGTTGATTCAGCTAAGTCCTTTATCAGCAAATCAGTGAAAAAAGCAAGCATATCTGGGCATAGATCAGGATTTGCCCTCAACGCTTCAATCTTTTCTTCAAGTAACTTGGACTTTGGAGGGGTCTTCTTGCAAGCACTGTTACTAGGGATGTCAACAGCTTTCTCAGAAGGCCCTACCAAATGCAACAAACATGTTAATTTTTTTGGGGCAATTAATACAAGTGCATCAATTTAGTACAATTGCATAAGTTTTTCTTGCCAAACCTTCAGAAAACTTGTCCTTCTTCTTGAAGATTGTAGCAGGAGAGCCCCCTGCTATAGCTGAACCCCCTGGCAGAGGAGAGCCCCCTGCTGTGAGATCATCAAAAGTTCTCTTCTGCCTAGCACTGGAACTAGGGGTGTCAGCAGCTTGCTTCTTTGGATTGGTACCCATTGCTCTGCACAGTTTCAGTTTCAGAGTAGTATGAATAACATGTTCATCTATCTGAATCTAAAAAACAAGTCAATAACAGATTAACCAAGCAGAGGAGAAGTAAGATCAGCACAACTTAAACAAAATAGAGATGTAACAACTCAAAATAAACTACTGCAACAACTGTGCATCTTCAAATCATAGATGCATTCACCAAGATTCAATAACCCTAACACTATACTAGTTATCTTGCCAATTGACACTACAAATTATTTGAGGAAAATTAACCCTAACCCTAACCCTAGATTGACACAGTAGTCTTACCGTACAAAAGGATTTTTGTTCTTGAACATCTCTTTTGTTTCCTTCACATTCTTCTCGCGCTCAGATTCGCTATCACTGTCATGGACCAGAATGACAAACTTCGGCTCGTTTGTTGCCATTCTACAACAAGGTAAACAGAGATATATAAGTACTTCCCTATTCTTGTACTGAATCACTACTGCAACAACTAAACTTTCACTTCTGCAACAAGAAGAATGTTCAAGAACATTCTGAAACTACTGAATCCCTACTCATCTTCTCTGAAGCTACTGAATCCCTACTCGTGAACTATGCATCTACTGGATCCCTATTCATCTACCAAGAACAACAGTACAAGATCTGGAAATCTTGGGCAGAAAACCCTAACCCTAGCTTGTCAGAGGCTTACCCGAGGATTGTCTGGCTTGACGGTGGACGGCGACTTGCCGGCGGCTTGCCGGAGGCTTCAAGAATGGGAGGAGAAGAGGTGGCGGAGACGATTCGGCGGAGACTGAAGAACTGAGAGAAGAGGAAGGAGATTGAAGAAATGAGGAGACAGCGGCGTACGGCTCGTTTATGTATTTGGTTATTTAGCACGTACGTCCCCTAAAACTTTAAGTCGTGAAAGTATACCCTTCCACCTACGGTGTTTTTACAAAAACCCCACTGCTCTACTTGCTCTCCACGCATTCGAACCAATCCCCTCCCACTGCATCGCGGCGTGACAGCGATGAGCGCGACCGCGGCGGAGAAACCCTAGCGCGGAGGCGGAGGCCGCGGCGGAGAAACCCTAGCGCGGAGGCGGCGGAGAGCAAGTCTACCTCGTCCTCGACACCGCCGGCGCGGAGGCGGTGGAGAGCAAGTCTAGCTCGTCGTCTCGCGGAGCAGAGGAGAAGACTCCGTCGCCGTCGACGCCAAGCTCGTCGACGCCGCGGAGCTCGTCGTGTCGTCCCCGGAAGAGATAGGAAGCCATCCTCACCTACCGCGCGCGTCGTCCCCGTCGTAGAGGAGAGCAAGCCGTACCCATCGCCGCCGAGCGCGTCGTCCCCGTCGCAGAGGAGCCGTCATGGATCCAAGTACTAGTTACCTAACCCGTCCACCAAACGGAGGATCATCTACTGGTTAGTTCCACTTATGCTCTTAATTCAGTTTATGCGGGCTAGACTGTGCTCTTAATTCAGTTGTGTACCACAAGTGTTTGAGTTTATGCGTGTTAGACTGTGTTGTTGCCTGTCTGCTAGACCATCCTCTAATTGGTATACTAGTCCATGCTTAATTAGTCCTTGCTTAATTGGTGCCTGTCTGCTAGACCGTCCTCTAATTGGTAGTGCCATATATTTGTAGATAAGAATTGGATGTCAGCAGCCAGGTCAACTAAGATATATGAAGATGGGGTAATGCAATTTGTAGAGTTTGCTGCCAAAAATGCTGGGATGGTAAACAGATTTCTCTGTCCCTGTAGAACATGTGGTAATAGGTACTGGATAACTCAGCAAGTGGTCATAGACCATCTTATTTGTAATGGTTTCATGCGTGGATATACATGCTGGATATACCATGGAGAAAATTTTGAAGAAATTGAACCTGAACAAGTAAAGGTAGACTCTGACAGTGAGGATGAGCAATATTCAGATAGCCATGAACTGAACCAGATGTTGCTAGATAGCTTTGGCATGTATGATAACGCTCAGTTAGAACCAGATGAGGATGAAGATAGTGAAGATGATGGTGATGACTTTGACTGTGACCCAGAAGCTTACAGAAAACTAGTAGAAGATGGAAGCAAGGAGTTACTACCTGGTGGTAAATCCATGTCGAAACTACAGTTCTTAGTAAAAATTATGAACATAAAGAACACATGGAAAGTGCCTAATGGATGCTACGATGCCTACTTGGCTTTGTTTAAAGAAATACTTCCTGAAGGTCATGATCTGCCTAGAAACTTCCATGCGTCCAAAAAATACATAAAGGATGTTGGTATAGGGTATGATAGCATTCATGCGTGCACAAATGACTGCATAATGTTCAGAGGCCCTCATGCTAGTGCATCTGTCTGCCCAGTTTGTGACACTAGTAGATGGAAGAAAGTCACAACTGGATTAGATGGGAAAAGGGAATACAAGGTTCCACAAAAAGTAATTAGGCATTTCAAACTGAAGCCTAGGGTGAGGAGACTGTTCATGTCAACTAAAACAGCACCCTACATGACTTGGCACCATACTGGAAGAACTAGAGATTCAAAGATGAGACATCCAGCTGATTCCCCAGCATGGAAACACTTTGATTCGACACACAAATGGTTTGGTGAAGATCCACGGAACATTAGGTTTGGATTGACCACTGATGGGTTTAATCCATTCAGAAACATGAATCTGTCCTACAGCATTTGGCCCATTATGCTCATTCCATACAACCTTCCACCTTGGATTTGCATGAAGCAATCCAATTTCATCCTCAGTGTCTTAGTACCTGGAAGAAAAGCACCAGGAAAGGAGATGGATATATACATGCAGCTCACACTTGATGATCTTCAGGAATTTTGGAATCCTGGAGTCTGGACTTATGATGTTGTTCTTGGCAGAAAATTCAGATTGCATGCAGCTCTGTTATGGACTATCAGTGATTGGCAAGGAAGAGGATGCCTAAGTGGTGAAAGCTTGGTTACTTGTTCTCACTGTCTGCGTAACACCTGCTCAAGATATTTGAAACATGGGAAGAAGACGTGCTTTCTCGGACACCGCAGATTCCTAGATGACAATCATGCCTACAGATTTGATGCAGCTTCTTTTAATGGCAAAGTTGAACTCAGAGGTCCTCCAGAACAACCTTCAGGGACAGATATATCAGACATGGTCACATGTGTACATACAGACTATGGGAAGTTGCAGAAACCAAAGAGAAAAGAAGGAAGAGGAAGAAACGTTCTGGAGAAGAGGAGGAGTATGACGAAATATATGAACACAGTGTGGAAGAAACTTTCAAGAAAAGAAGTGTTTTCTTCAACCTGCCATATTGGAAAACACTTCTTGTTAGACACAATTTGGACATAATGCACATAGAGAAAAATGTGTTTGACAACATTGTTGGTACTTGCCTTGATGTAGATAAGAAATCGAAGGATGGATTGAATGCTAGGCTGGACCTAAAACAAATGAACATAAGAGCTGAGTTGCATGCTGATACAACAGGCCCGAAACCTATAATTCCTAGAGCAATTTACCAGATGACTCAACAAGGAAAGAAGAATTTCTGCATGGTAATTAAACATGCAAGATTTCCTGATGGGCATGCATCCAACTTTTTCCACAAGGTTCTTTTAGACAAGAAAATATTAGTGGGCATGAAGACACATGACTGTCACATCATCATGCAAGATTTGATGCCATTAGCACTGTGTAGATCATTGCCTGAGAATGTAGCTGTACCATTGATAAGGCTATGCAAGTACTTCAAGGTGATGTATGGTAAGGTGGTGGATGTTCATGAGGTTGAGGAGTGGGAATCTGCAATTCCAGAAATCTTATGCCAGCTTGAAATGATATTCCCTCCAGCTTTCTTCGATGTCATGGTACATGTAACTATGCACTTAGCAACTGAACTAAGAAAAGCTGGACCAGGGCTTTACAGAGACATGTGGTCAACTGAGAGGATGATAGGTAATATGAAGGACGCAGTACGAACCACAAGCCACCCAGAAGGTTCAATTGCAGAGAGTTATCAGTTTGAAGAGAGTCTCAATTTCTGCTCAAGATATTTGTTAGACACTAGTACCAATATTAATAAAGCGCCAAGACATGATGACAATCCTGGACCTACAACTGCTGATCAAAAATATTTGAGGATAATTGGGAGGCCCCTCTCTGGTTTTTCTGTTATCAAAATGGATCTCACATCATGGACACAAGCTCAGAGATGTGTCCTTGTGAACTACACACCAGAAATTAAAAAATATGAAGAGTGAGTACCAACCACAGTAGTTTGCTTTATATAGAGAACACACTGAATCGTATAAATATCTAACCCTATTTCATTCATCTAGAAAACACAAGAATTCCCTGAAAGTTGGAAGAAAGAGGTCGAAGAGGGAGATTGAAAATGCTCACCATAGTTGTTTCCACACGTGGTTTGTGGATCATGTAAGTGATGGAACAACTTACATGTGATAATGACTTCATACTAGATGTTATTATTTACAAATCTCACTCTTATGTTAGGTACAACATCTCAAAGAGCAAGGAGTTAATCTGCCTGATGAAGTGATCACCTTGGCCCAAAAGCCTTACATTATGGCCAAAACATACAGTAGCTACTCTATTAATGGATGTACTTACCATACACATTCGTATGGTTTAGGCAGGGCTACACAATGTGATGGTGTCTCAGTTATTGCTAAAACATCTAGTTATTCTTCAGCTAGAGATGATAACCCAACAGTAGGAGATGTGCTATATTATGGCAGAATAACTGACATTGTGGAATTAAATTATTCCAATGAAGGACATGTAGTGCTTTTCAAATGTGACTGGTTCAAAACAAATGGTGTTAGGGTGTTAGATAATTTTGGAATAACGGAGGTAAATTTCAACCATATGTCCAACGCGCAGGACAAAAACTGTGAACCCTTTATTCTAGCTAGCCAAGCCAAGCAGGTATATTATGTGCAAGATCCTGTGGATACTGATTGGCATGCTGTTATTACACCTACAGTAAGAGATTTTTATGATATGATGCCTGCTTTGAACCATGTGAGTGTGTTTGCAATTCTGAATATGTCATGAAAGCAAAAAATATTGTTTTGAACTTACGATACCATATGTTTTTGTTTGCAGGAAGAACAATGAAAGAAGTAGAGGAGCAGAGACTCAAAGAACTTAACATGAAGCTTCACAAACTAAAATTGCCTTCAGCAAAGTTACCACTTAATGAAGAACATAGAGTAGGACTATTGAAGGATGCTAGGGCGAAAGGCTTATACTCTTCTCAACTGGAAGTAAGTTCACATTATACTCTTCTCAATTATGTCTGCAGTTTTGTTGTAATGTACATATTCAGATAACAAATAATTTGATGTTCCGGGGACAGCCTACTAGGTTATGTGAATCTGAAGATGATGAACAGGAACATGTCTATGACTCTGATGAAACTAGAGATGAACATCAACATGTCTACGACCATTATGAAACAATGGATGATGGACATGAAGAAGAAGACGAGGACGGAGAAGGAGATGGAGATGAAGATGGAGATGGAGATGGAGATGGAGATGGACAAGGAGAAGGAGAAGGAGAAGGAGAAGGAGAAGGAGATGGAGATGGAGAAGGAGATGGACAAGGATATGAGCAGAATGAACAAATTCAACAAGGTAATTTGATTAACAGTGGCACTATTCATTAATGAATTTGTTGATACCTGAATTAGTGCATCATTTTTACAGTAATTGAGGAGAAAACTACTAGAGGACCTACCGAGATGAAGAAATTTTGGAAAAAACATGGTCCCAACAACAAAGTGCAACTAGTATTTAACCATCTAGGGCAGCCTTGTGGACTCAAGACATGCAAGTTAACAAATTTTCTGAGTAGTTTGGTCAAAGGAAAAGATGTCTCTGTTGGTCACAGTAGTTGGAGAAAGGTTCCCCATTCTCAGAAAGAGAAATTGTGGAAGACTATAAAGGTACTAGTTATTGTTTTTTCCTCCTGTAATGCTAATGTACCTAAATGATGGAACCTACTGATCTGTACCACTCTGCACAGCATTTCTTCGTCATTGATGAAGTCAGCAAGAGTTGGGTTTTGAAGTCAGCAAGTAAAAAGTGGAGAGCTTTCAGATCATTATTGAAGAACACATATTATTCATCTGATTTGTCTGTGCCCCAAAATATAGCTAATGGGTGCGAAGAAAGAATCCCAGATGATCAATGGAAATGGCTTGTAGAATATTGGAAATCTGATAAATACCTGGCAAGTAGTTAACTATTATTTGAACGACATGTTATGATACCTGCTATGTACATATTGATGCTAACTTATTTCGTGCCATGCATGTAGACACAGTCCACGAAGAATAGAACAACAAGGGAGAATCAAGGTAATGGTAGACATACTGCAGGCACTAGGGCATTTTCAGTTGTGCACGATCAAATGGTAAGTTGTACATAATGTACCTGGCAATTCTTAATGTACATAACTGTCCATTGTATGGTTAAAAATGAGAATTGCATTACTAAGCTATATCTGCAAATTCTCAGGAAATAAAATTGGGAAGACCAGTCTCTAGGGCAGAATTGTACCGCAAGACGCACACTAATAAAGAAGGGGAACCTGTTGATGCTTACTGTGCAGAGAAAATTGTAGGTCAAAATTACATTTGTTAAGCCATGATGCTCAATTCAGAGATATAATTGCAACTCATATGATTTGTTTTCATGAATGACTTAACATGCAACAATAACAGAGAAGTTAGAAAATGAACCAGAACTACTTGGAGAAGAACACAGATTTGGTGATCTGTACTCCACAGTATTTCCAAGATCAAGGCATTCAAGAATGCATGGATTTGGTCTAATGGTTGGCGGGAGCTCATCTAAAGTGCTTGATCAAGCAATTACCACACTGAGGGATGCAAGGGAAGAAAACCTAGAACTAAGAGGAATTGTGGAAGTACTAGTTGCCACGCAAACACAATTAATTGAAAGGAGTCAACAGATGGAACAGAAGATGGATCATCTGCTTAGAAGAAATGGAGATGAAGCAGTCAACACACAAGATGGAACTACCAAGGAATCAGATGAGCTATCTGCAAAGGAACCACATGAGCAAACTGTTGAGGAAGCAAGAGAGACAGCAGAAACATCAAGATCCCATAAAGAAGAAACATGTACCCTCGCAGCAGCCAAACAGACAATGGCAACTATCAAAGAAAAACTGGACAGTAGGTCAGCTATCAGACAATGGCAACTATCAAACAAAAATGAAGAAGAAATAGAAGGAGGGAAGTTAAAGCCAAAATTCAGTGCATCAACATCAAGACAAGGAACAGCAGCAGTCAAACTGAAGCAATCAAAGGTAGATAAGGAAGCAAGAGAAGGAATAAAAATGAAGCAAAACTCAGTGAGACAACTGTGAGCCAAAGAACGGCAACACACAGACTGAAGCAAACAAATGTTCATGAAGAAGCAACAGAAGGAGTCAAGATGAACCAAAACTCAGTGAGTCAACTGCAAGCCAAGGAACAGCAACACACAGAATGAAGCAAGCAAATGTTCATGAAGAAGCAATAGAAGGAGTCAAGATGAAGCCAAAACTCAGTGAGTCAACTGCAAGCCAAAGAACAGCAGCACACAGACTGAAGCAAGCAAATATACATGAAGAAGCAATAGAAGGAGTCAAGATGAAGCCAAAACTCAGTGAGTCAACTGCAAGCCAAAGAACAGCAGCACACAGACTGAAGCAAGCAAATGTTCATGAAGAAGCAATATAAGGAGTCAAGATGAAGCCAAAACTCAGTGAGTCAACTGCAAGCCAAAGAACAGCAGCACACAGACTGAAGCAAGCAAATGTTCATGAAGAAGCAATAGAAGGAGTCAAGATGAAGCCAAAACTCAGTGAGTCAACTGCAAGCCAAAGAACAGCAGCACACAGACTGAAGCAAGCAAATATACATGAAGAAGCAATAGAAGGAGTCAAGATGAAGCCAAAGTTCAGTGAGGCAACTACAAGCCAAGCAACAGCAGCAATCAAACAGAAGCAAGCAAAGGTAGATAAAGGAATCAAGCGAGTCAGTGAGTCAACTGAAGCCAACAAGCAGTTAAAAAACTGAAGGCAGCAACCAGTCAATGGAATGCAAGCCTAGCCAAGGCAGTCCTGAGTTGTGTCAAGGAAAAGGACCAATGAGCAAATGAAGAAAAGTTTAAGAAAGAAAGTAAAGCTAAAGCAATCCAATCGTCACCAGCAGCAGCACAAGGTAGCAAAGAAAATGAAGCAACAGCTGAAGCAAATGAAGAAACATCAATTGAAGGAAAGAAATCAAAACGAGCGAGAGAATCAAAAACACAAGATTCTATTGCAGCAGATACAGAAGCAGACTATGAAGCAAGTCAAACGTTACTTCAGATTGGTAGTAAGAGACTGAAGAAGAAATCTTACAAGCAACTGCTATCGGAGTCTACAACATTTCAAAAGATAAAAAAGGAGAGGGTACATGAGAATAATGAAACAAGTCAGCTGTCTGCTGGAAATGAAAAACCTAAAGGGAAATATGATAAGGATGAGTTTGATTGGTTACACCCAAGGAAGCCACTGAATATGATAAAATCTGGAATGGAAGTGGGTTTGACCTCACCAAACAGCGAGAAGCTGGTTGCCTTAGGCACAGTACAGAAGGTTGCCACTGATGATTACATAGAGGTGGTAATTAACATGGTTTTGCATAGTACAACTCTACTGCCAGAACCAAGAGGAAGAATGAAAATTATAAGACATGCCGAAGCTCACTGCATCCGATGGCCCAAGAAATTTGTAAGTCTCAGTGTCCAGCATCAATTTGTAAGAAATTTGTCTTTACAGTCTCCTAATTTGTGTATCTGAAAATCTTTGCAACTCTATGTACAGGTAACAGAACCAGATATCGACAGGTACACAGCAAAACTATGCAACTCTATGGACAGGCATTTAATGCGTTCTGAGGTGAGAGTTGTCGACCCAAAGACTGGAATTAGCAAACCTACGAAACCAAAGATCCAGATGACTCTGTAGTTGAAACAGGTACTCCAAACTTGCAACTCCACACTTTCTTTTCCCTGTCAGATAGGATATTTGAAATTTGTCATACCATGGTATGCACTAAATATTCAGAAAACAACAGTATACTATTCTGGCAACGTCCATCAAACCGATCATGGAAATCACTCGGCTCTGTCCTTGCATCAACCATGGCCTCTAGCAATGTAGAGCTTCAGACTTTTAATTTCTTCCTCTAGGTGAGGAGTTTTAACTGTCAAGTCAGAGAGCGTTCTGTTGATCTGTCTGGATTTTTGTTCATGCCCTCTTGGCTGTTGGTGACAGGAAAGATGTGTGCGTGTTGTATTCTTCAAGTGCAAAATAGGGATGTGACTAAGTATCTTATTCCGACTGTGATTTTGCCATCATTTGACTAATGACCCATCCCTGCTGCAAATGGAAATATGCGTCAGAAAGGAAGAAAGAAAATTAGTCCAAACTAAGTAAAACAAAACTGGCATTTCATGGACTGGAATTTGCATTTCAGTCAACAGCTTTGTGCATCTTCTCACTAACAGCTTTGTGCATCTTCTCTTTCTTCTAGAATTAAGTTAACAGTTTTCCATTTACCTGACATTTTGCAGATACAGTGAAGTGAAGCTTTAGATGACACTGTGAAGTGAAGTTTTCGGTGCTGTGAAGTGATTTTTCAGGTTAAAGCTGTGATGTGCTGTGAAGTTATGATTAGTGCACTGTGATTCGAATTGATGCTGTAATGTGATAACGGGTCATTACTGTTTAGAAACTGCTACTGTAATAACAGATTTGATTCGAATTTGTGATTGTGTGAGTGATGTTTACATATTATCTCGGATGTAAATGTGATTTGTAATTGGATATATGAAATTGGATACAATATGTGATTTCTATAACAGATTGTAGGTTACATTCGGTACACATTTAGTTCATTTGTCAAGAATAATTTGAGGCAATTTTTGAATTTAACCATAATTCAATTAGAGGCACTTCAAGATTTGCCCCTAAATGTATTTGGGGCAGTTCCTCAAAGTGCCCCAATAGGTATTTGGGGCATTTTGAGAAAGTGCCCCTAATTCAATTAGGGGCAAATCTTGATGTGCCTCTAATTGTTACATTTTGGGGCACTTTTTGGGGCACATTAAGAAGTGCCCCAATAACCTTTACCGCCATGAGTGCCCGTGGCACTTGTACAAAGTGCCCCAAAAACAATTTGATGCATAAAATTGACATTTAGGGGCACTTTGAAGTGCCCCAAAATGCCAACCGTGATGTAGTGCCATGCATGTTCACCAGCAAGAAAATAATTAGCAGGAACTGCCATAGCATTTGCTGCTCGATCGGCAGAAGAAACACGCAGACGCAGTACTACGCTCCAGTGTCACTCGTGTGAAACAATTGACCGTGGAGCATGCGTGTATCTCGTGTGAAACAGTTGACCGTGGAGCATGCGTGTATCTCGTGTGAAACAGTTGACCGTGGAGCATGCATGCATACACGCGCTCAAATCGACAGGCTTTCTCCGGCGTCAACTGTGCACCGACTCTGCCCCGGCGGCCCTCCACCGCCTACCCTACGTACACACGCATGCATGCTCATATGAGCAACTCCCTCCGTTCCAATTTAATTGATTTGCTATCTACCACATGTGGATGTATCTAGACCTGTATTCTGCGTACGTCAACCGATAATGGAGATCAGAACCACGGAATACGCCGATCGAGTAGGAGACATTTTTATCCTGTTGCAGGGGGGTGAAACCGATGCGCTACCTAGCTAGCCAGCTAGGTTACTGCATGGTTATTTTGTCACCTCGCGCGGTGCCGACCAGCATGCATGCGCTTTCCACGTTGCATCAGTACGTACTACGAAAACCAAAAATAAATCACCTCCGTAACTTTGGCTCTTGCCACTTATTCTACATTTGCAATACAATATGTATACCAGAAAAAAAAATCATATACGGGGTACTAATACTTGTACCGTTCTTCTGCAGCATTGAGCAAAACCCGATCCCACAAATTTCTTGCACGGACTTGACTTTCTTGCCGTTCCTACGCTCGTGCCATATGCATATTGCGTTATGGTCCGCAGCATGCATGGGCATGGCCACGTGTAACGCATCGCATGCACGTACACCGGTCCATGTCCATGTGGAGAGTCTCTTTCCTCGAGGCAGTGGCGGAGTCAGGATCTGAGTCACGCCCGGGGTAAAACCTGTCAAAACAGTGCTAGACAGTGTTAGGATTAAGCATGATGGTAGCCGGCCGACACGGCAACGTGTGCTTGGTCCGGATCTCTCGCTAGGATGCATGTGTACGTGTAGTATTAGGAGTTGGATACCGAGTCGTACTAGTATTAGTAGTTCTAGTCGGTTAGGTAAAATCCTAGTATAAATATACATGTAACCTGGGCTTGTAAGTCCACCGTGAGTTGAAGCAATAAGAAAGAAATCAGCAAGGCTCAATACGAGCCTCTGGCCATCAATTGCTTTTGTGTGTGTGCGTGTTCAGCTGGTAGTACATCGGAAAGTAATCGATCAGACTAGCTAGCTCGTGTGCAACGCGGTGGAAGGAATCGTTCAGCTATTGAGTTAGCTGTTCGTGTACGGTAGTCTCGCCGGAAACTCGCCGTCGTCGCCGGAAAGTACACGGCGGGCGTAGGAAGATCAGGGCCAAAGCCAACAAGTGGTATCAGAGCCTAGGTCAAAACGTCAAGCGACGACGAATATACGAAGAAGGCAAAGGCGGCGGCTGCGGCGAAGCAGACGTTGGTGACATCCGAAGGTAGCGGCAAGCCGCTCACGATGATGTCAAGAACAAGTTATGTGCCGATTCAGTATCCAATGCTGACCGACACAAATTACGTGGTTTGGGCAACGAAGATGAAGTTCATCTTCCGAAACCTTCGTGTCTGGAAGGCTATAGAAGGCGACGACGTGGTGGACGAGGAGGTTGACGAGGGCGCCATGGCTGCTCTCTCGCAATCCGTACCAGATTCCATGGTGATGACTCTTGCCAATTACGAGACGGCAAGGAAAGCATGGGAAGCAATACGGGAGATGCGAGTCGGCGAAGATAAGGTGAAGCGTGCCCGTGCACAAGTGCTTAAGCGGCAGCTTAACAAGATGGAGATGTCCAAAGGAGAAACGATCGCTGAGTATTCCGAGAAGCTAACAAACTTGGCAAGTGAGATTAAATCTCTCGGAGGATCCGTCACGGATACAGATATCGTCGAGAAGCTGTTTTCATCGGTCACCGACGAATTCACGAATATTATCGGGACGATCGAGCAGTTCAGCGATGTCACAAAGATGACGGTGCCTGAAGCGATCGGAAGATTGAGGACACACGAAGAGAATCAGAAGGGAAGGAAAGAGTCCAAGGACAATGGTGAGAAACTCCTGTATTCTCAAGCTGATTTTGAAGCTGGACTTGCTAAAGCGCGGAAGAAAATGAAGGATAAGCAACGCCCAGCGAAAAAGTACATCGCTGAGCAGGAGGATGATGAGCAGGACGACGATGAAGAAGAAGGGGAGCACGACGACACTCCGCCGAGGAGGAATAAGTTTGACATAAAGAAAGTAAGGTGTCATTACTGTCGTGAACTCGGACACTTCAAGTCTGATTGCCGGAAACTATCGAAACAGAGGGCACTCATGGCCCAGGAAGGAGATGATAGTCCGATGCACACTATGTGCGAAGTTGTGGAGGAGGATGATCCAGTTCTTCAAGCAGTGGCTAAAAAAACTGACACGCTTGAGGAAGAGAAAGTTTGCCTTCAAGTTGCAGAAACTCGTGTCGATGCTACTGACGCGGGAGGTGATTCAAGAACTCATGCCGATAGTACTGGTATGAAGGCATACGTGGTGCCAGAAGTCCACGAAGTACGACGTGGTAACGTGTCGAAAGGGAAAGAAGTGAAGACGTACATGGCGTCAGGAGTCCATGAAGTGCGACGTAGTGCCACGTCGATCGGAATCCATCCCGGCGCGGCCCTACCCACCACCTACGGCGCCTGGCAAGCTACCAACTGCTGCATCATATCACAGGTTACTACTGTTGACATAGTACGTACCTAGGTGGCCGCCATCGAGGAAGCGGCGGATTCGTCGTCGCCGTACGTGCGGCCGGAGCGCCGTCGCCATCCGCCCGATCGGTCGAATTCGTTGAGTTAAGCTGGAAATTCCATGACGAATTCGCCATCGTCCACGTCAGAAATGGCGTCGATCGCCACCGGACTCGACAGCGACGGCCGGCGGGTGGTTACGCCGCTGCGATCAGCTATACATCCCTCCGCCCTACACTCTACATCGGAGATGACAGGATCAGAGACCGATCGAGAGGATCCAGACATGAAAAAACAAGACGAATTTGCAGAGGAAACAGGATAGTTTGCCAATGAATGCAGGCGCAGGGCTGCCCACGATCGATACCATCCCTGTGGACCTGTGGTCTCTCTTGTGGATCGATCGATCACTAGGTAGTTGGTTGTTTGGTAGCATGGTCGTGTGTTCATATCCCTTCCTTGACCCTGTTTACTCTCATGCATGTGACCACACGTCCGGGTGTTCTTCGCAGCACAATACCGACTGTAGCATGCACACCATCACGACAGGTACACATTGAGCACGTAGAGTGGCTGATGAAATTTTCGTAGTTCCCGAGTTACAAGATTTACGGATTTTGAACTTGCGCCTTGCAAAATGATCATACTTATCTCCATCGCATTGAAAAACGCATCATCCATGGTTTACCAACTTGCAAAATCGAGAAGGAACCATTACTAGGGCGAAGGCATGTTGCAGGTATAGAGTCTTCTCTCTAACTGGGGTCTACGGTGTCGGGGACATCATAATGCGAAGCATTATTGATGCTATGGTTCTTTTTAGCAAAACATCCCTCCATCAACAGCTTTGTCAGCCGACAGAGTGCCACATCATCAACTTCCATCGGTTTTGACAGTTGCCGACTCGGAGTGACCATGCACTCGAGGCAAGTATATGGGGGGGGGGGGGGGGGCGTTCAGATCTTTTCCCGGTAGATTTCTTCGTCTATTTCGGCTCAGAGGAAGATTGTGATCGAGGTAATAATTCCCGTAGCTGCATGACTACCTCCTTCCCTCATTGTGTAGAAGATGCGGACGGAGAATCAATCCTGCTCAACGATGAAGCCACGCTCCATCCGCTGCCATCGTTAGGTTTTGTCCTCTTCATCACCGAAATTGCCCTAGAGTCTCTTTTTTCAATAGGGAGCATCCTCCCAGCCTCTGCATCGAGAACGATGCACACAGTTAGAGAGTCTTCTCTCTAACTGGAGTCTGCGGTGTCGGGGACATCATAATGCGAAGCATAATTGATGGTATGGTCTTGTTAGCAAAACATCCCTCCATCAACAGCTCCGTCAGCCGACACAGTGCCACGTCATCAACTTCCGTCGGTTTTGACAAATGCCGACTCGGAGTGACCATGCACTCGAGGCAAGTATATGGCCCAGTGTGTTGGAAAAATGCGACTTCGTGACCAATGTGCATATGCCGGGCAAGTTCATAGATCACGGATGTGTTTTTCTCTCAAATAAACATATATGTGTGAACGAAGATTAAGGGGACAAGTTTGTACCCATTTGCTTGCATGAATAGCGTTTTATTGCATTGTCCACTGCAAAGTACCAAAGTCCAATACTCCAATGCATTCAACTTGTCCGTAAGAGGAAAAAACCAACTTCGCACTTGAACATCCGCTTCCACTCCTAAGACAAAGATCTCTTTTGATGGTTAATCTGAAGTCTGTTAGGATCTTTTTCGATCTCGTGGGGTCGTACTACTCCAGTCTACAAAATATTGAATTGACAGGATGTTAGCATCCGTTTTTGGCAGATTGCCAGTTTCAGGTTCAGAGAAGGTTGGCGGCCAAAAGTAGGCGGCAAATAATCCGGCAACACTGGAACAAGGCGGAAGCCGGATTCAGGGTGTGCAAAGTTGCCTAAAAGACCTACGAAGACAAGTCAAGATCAAGACATAGAAAGAGAAGACAACTTTCAAAATCAAGATAAAGGCAGAAAAAGAGAAGACAACTTTGCAAGATCAAGGCTGGAAAATGGAAGGCAACTTTCTAAGGAAGACGGACGCATGTTGAAGTCCGGGTCTAAATACGAATTCGATCGAAGGTATCTCATCTCTATCAAGAAGGCAAGTTTGAAGTCAACACAGAAGGACAAAAAGGCAATTTTCCAAAGTAGCCGGATGGACGCTTGGAGTTCTGGTCCAGTACGAAGCCGGCCAAGAAGTTGCCTAATTTAGAGATAGATTTGACTTAGACTATGATTTGTAATCCTTGTAGAAGTCCAATACTTGTACGGGAAGTCCAGCCGCCTCATATATATGTGAGAGGTGATGGCCAATTGAAATTAAGCAAACAATCGACATATCAATTCAAACCCTACTTTTTACCCTCCAGAAACCCTGTTTCATGCTTCCGTTGTTCGGCGACTTCGTTTAGATTTCACCGGATATCGACAACCGAGAACCCAGAGCGGCCAAGTCCGGCCGGGTCTCACCTGATCGTTGCCGGCTTCCTCCAACGGGGCTTGTCCCGAGGGGCTGGGGCGTCCGGGTCCCAAAAGAGCTGGCTTGTTGTCTTGCGTATCGCGCTGTAAGCCGGCCTCCCGCAGGGCGAGTTGCGGAGTATCTCCCCCGACACCGCGGGTACATGAGGACGTGTTCGTGTGACGCGTTTCTAACGCAACACAGGAGAATCCTTTTTTGCCGCGCTGAAATGGTTGATGTTCCTCACCAGATGCTTAATCATTGCACGAGCTCCGTCCGATGCATGATTAGAAAGGCTTGATGTTCACTCACCATAATATTAGCAACCATTCATCGGGACATAGTATATTTGTGTAAAGAACACTGAACTGATATATTATTAGTAACCTTTTCCTCTTATATTTACGGGAGGGATTTTGCATTTGCTTGTCAAATGCAAGCCTCTGGCATTTTTGTTTCTCGTATACTAATAATTTCTTGCGAAGAAGAGCCTTCACATCTACTACTAGGAGTAGAAAGAATGAATAAAAGAATTGGAGGGGCAAAAATTGTACAGATCCCTGCGCCGCACGTACCACTCTACCTAGGAGTATAATTTTTTACACGAGCCTTCACGCCGCCGCAGTGGTTGTACTGCTTTCGGCCGGCCGTCGTTGCTCCCGCGCCACCCGGTTGAGCATGGCGAACATGCCGACCATGGGGGCGGTGTTGTACGTGCACGCCTCCGTCTGCATGTAGTTCTGCCTGTCGTCCCTGAACCTGTCGCGGCGGTCGGGCCCGCCGACGATGGCGCCGACGACGACGTTGGGGTTGGCGCTCCTCCGCCCGAACCAGTCGTCGAACCCCTGAGCGCAGCCGATGAACTCCTTCCTGTCCTTGTACGGCACGATGGACGCGGCGCGGTGGTGCACCCTCGCCGGGAACTTGGCGCCGTAGCCCACCAGGTAGCTGATGCCGCGCGGGTTGCTCCCGAGCACGTAGTCCACCTGCGCCCTGGCGTGCGCGAACACCTCGCCGGCGCCGACGGCCTCCGCCGCGCACGTCGTCACGGCGCCCTCGCCGGCGTCGGAGAGGTATCCGGAGTAGACGGAGAGCAGGAAGGCGGCGCTGGTGACGTACTGCATGTTGTTCCACTGGCGCACGTAGAGCATCCCGCCGGGGCTCCGCTCGACGTTGTCCTCGGCGGCGGCGTTCCGCCCCATGCACGCGCACACGTAGTGCTCCGCCTTGGCCCGGTAGAGCTGGAGCGTCGCCCTGTGCCGCTCCGAGTGGTCGCCGCTGAGGAGCAGCCTGGTGGCGAGCACCTGCACGCCGGCGTACTTGACGTCCCAGCTGAACTCGGTGATGGCCCAGCCGGTGCCGCCGAAGTCGTGGGCGTTGTCGACGACGTAGTCGAGGTAGTCGGCGCGGCCGGTGGCGCGGTGCAGCCAGAGCGCCGCCCAGAGGAGCTCGTCGTGGTAGCCGCTGACGGAGGCGTAGTAGCTCTTCACCTCCGCGATGCTGCTGTCGTACTTGCCCCTGTACTTGTCGGCGAACTCGAACAGCTGTAGTGGTACAAAAGAGAGATAGTTGTAGGTCAGTACTTGCGTAGGTCCTGCGCGTACACGCCATTGATTAATAAAGCTAACCAACTAACTAATATTCCACTGATAATCATGGTTGTACTGCTAATCGCGTGGGTTTCTGCAGACTAACGTGAACGGTAATGTGGTGGTTACGTTAAGTAGCCTGTCGCATCACGCAGTCGATCAGCTAGTACTGCGAACGCTTCTTGGGGCCACATGTCGGCCTCTATAGACCGACCGACAGAAACTTGATCAAGCGGATAAAAATAATTACTCCTAGAAGATTTGCCAGCGACTGGATGACGTCATGTTGACAAGTTGCCACGTGGGCGCGGGGAGCAAGGGAGAACACGGTTCCAATGTGAACCAGAGGAAAGAAAATTCGTCCAACTTTGACTCCGGCCGGCCGGCTCCTCGAAGGGTATCTAAGCTCTATACTAACTACGTGAGCAGTAGTACTGAAGACGATTGTTAATTACCTGCTGGGCGTGGTGGAGGAGGAGGTGGGCGTAGTGCGGGTTGGTCTCCCGGAAGGCCATGGAGGCGGCGGCCAGCGCGGCGGCGGTCTCGCCGGCGACGTCGGAGCCGGGGCGCTCGCGGTCGACCTTGTACGCCTGCCGCGACGTCGTCATGTCCTCCGGCCGCTGCCAGCAGTAGTGGTCAGTGTCGCCGTCGCCAACCTGCGTACATAATCAAGATCAATTAATCATTCAGGTTCGATCACATCTGTCAAAGCCATGCAAGTGGACATATGTAGCTAATCCATGTGAGGGAGCTGAGGACACAATCATGCAGATGCAGTAGTTGCAGGTGTGTGTGAGATTTGCGCGTTCTCGACTGCACCGCCGCACCTTGGCTTTGCTTGTCCTCTACCTCCACCTAACATATGTTCCGGCTTTCAAAAAATATAAAGTTGTTTTCTTTTCTCCATTTGCCAACCCACAGCTAGCCAATGGTATTGGTGGTGCATGCATGTCGATGCTGGATCCTTCGTTGAAATCGTCGACTGGATGATGATCAGGACGGTGATTGCGAGGGTGCTACGTAACTGGAGATTATAACTGTAAAAAATGATGAAGTAGTTACCTCGGCCCAGAGCTCGTCGGGCTGTGTGTGCGCCTTGATGAAGTAGTCGGTGCCCCACTTGATGGACTCGAGGGCGTGGGCGAGCTCGCCGGCGGCCGCCACGTCGCCGCCGTACTCGAGGAGGCTCCAGGAGAGCATGGTGACCGTGAACGCCATGGGGAGGCCGAACTTGACGTGGTCGCCGGCGTCGTAGTACCCGCCCACCAAATCCACCTAACCAAGACAAGATCCACATCCATGTCAGCACCCTGATCATCGAGCAAAGAACAGAGGCACAGCGTGATTGGTGATCGAGGCGCGCACCCCTTGCTCGAGGCCGTCGGTGAGGCCGGAGTGGTCGCGCCATGCGACGCGCTGGCCGTGCGGCAGCCGCCCTGACCGCTGCGCCTCGAAGTAGAGTAGGCTCTTCCGTAGCGCCTCCTCGTAGTCGTGTGGCACGGTTGTGGCGCCGGCCGCCTCCGATGCCAAGAAGAACGCGGCCACGGCCACGGCGAGAACCCAGGCCCCGGAGCCGCCTCTGCTCCTCATTGTCATCGAAGAGCTGTATATGTGCTACCACTTCAAGATCCTTGGCGTGTTTCGATCAACCAGCTAGCTAGCTTCCCGGTGCGCGCGGCCGATTGATCGCCGGCCGGCCGGAGCTTGATGGATCAGACACGTAGCAGGGGTGCTGTTGGAGGGACTTCTCTTCCAGCACGGTTGTTCGAGCGAGCTAGCGGGCGTTGGATGATTCGGTCGAAGGAGGGGGAAAGTATGAGTAGCTGGGCGGGGTGGTGGGCTGTCGACTCTACGGGGGACTCGCGTATATGTAGGAGGCGTGGAGGGAGGGAGGTTGGGAGCGCGGCGCCGAGCTGAGCCCGCCGAGGACATGCCATGCCGTGTTGAATGGGTGGGGCCGGACCTGACCTGGGACTAGGAGGGGGCTTTCCACAGCGTTGCCTTTTACCGGTGCCCAAACCAATTTTGAGGGATCCGGCACCGATGCCCTCCATTGCACAGGCGGTGCCACAAGAATTTTTGAGGGAACCGGAGCACCTTGCTGCTCCGATGCCTGGTTTCTCCATGGCATAGAATAATCATTTTCGTACAGGAATCATCTCTCAGTTCAACTACCAGCAGCACACGTTAGCGTAATCAACTGAACCAGGATCTTTGGCGCTGCTTCCATCCGAGTTTTCTAATACGTGTATGGTCCCACTCTATTTTCCAGGCATCGACCACGCTGTGAGATCGGTGCCCAAAATATTTCGTAGGGCATCACAGCCGACGTGGCAACATTTTGCAGTTGTGGGCATCGACCACGCTGTGGAAGGCCTTAGGTGACTTTGCATTCGGGCCCATCATCATGGTGCCCATGGCGAATATAGAAAGCGAGGAGGGGCGGGAAAATAATGTGGGGATATATAGTTTAGCAGCTAGATGCGCGGGATTTGTTGAATTTTTTGTCGATGGAAGGCACGAGGAACAAGGGGTACTACTGGCTACTGGGCTAATGAGTGAGTGGATTGACCGGATGAATAAAAATGCGCCATCTCTCCGCGACCATTATCCTCAACCGCCGGTGACAACAACCTGTTCTGAAATAGGCTTTCGCCCCGCTATATTAATATAGCAACCACCCGATACAAGCTTTGAGACCACCGCTGGGGCAAAACAGCACACTCATGCCCAAGAGAAAAGAAAGAGAACAAGAAAAGAAAACAAACCCGACATAGGCGGATCAACGAAAACAAAGGTGACTCGCAACCGCTGCGCTCTCTCCGGTAAAGTCCCACCACTATCCTAGCACTCTGAAATGAAGCGTACCGAACAACACCTCCAAGAAGGAAAACAACGACGACGCTGCTGCTGTCCGGACTGGTCCTAGGGTTTCCCCGGTACGCTACAGGTAGTGGGGAAGAGGTACACCCGACGCCCTTCAGGAAGGAACAGCGACACCCACAAGCATCACCGCGGCGGTGTCAAGATGACAAGGATTTCTCCCGACCTCGAAAAAACCACCTCCATGGACACTCCGACATGCTCCACCCATCTTGCCACTCACCAACAAACGCCACCACGGAATTGAGGACACCAAAGTCGTATCACCAGGCAAGCACAACACGACCGGTCGAACCGAGAGGAACCCGCCGTAGACAGAGCGGCAGTACCACAGCCACGTGGGAGGGATCGACCTCCACCGCCGTAGACGGTAACCGACCGGACGCAGCACGCAGGAGCACACCAAGCCACATTGGAGCCGGAGGGCGGCCGCAGCACAGCCACCTGGAGGACTACCTCCACCGCCATCGGCGGGTGCCGACCGGACGCGGTAGCAGAGACACACCAGGCTGGTCAAGCCCGGCCGGCCCCTGACAGGGTCCGTGAAGTCTCCGCCACCACGCTGCAGCACGTAGGCCGACGCCGCTGCTACCCTCAAGATCAGCACCACAGGCTCGGCCGGACCCGAACGGATCCGCGAAGCTCCCGGCGCCACGCTGCAGAAGACGTGACGTCGTCGCTGCCACTCCGTCACACGCAAAGTACCACAGTCAAACCGGGTAGCCGGGTCGAGCTTGGGCCCACACTGACCAAGATCGGGCCCCTTTGGGCCTGCAGGGCCCTGGCCGAACCTAGCTACCCGCACCACCAAATGGCGGCGCCGCCCGCTGCGCTCACCTTCGGCCGCAAGAGAGGAGCAAGGGGCTCCGCCGTGTAGCCGCGCCACCGTCGCCAGGGAGCACCACCCGGAGCCACACCACCCCGCACGAGGAGGGCACCGGGGGGGAGAAGCAGGGGGCCGCCGCCGCCGGCGCCGCCCCGGGCCAAGCCCGGCGACGCACGCCATCGGCGGCCGCGGCGAGGAGGAGGGAGGAGAGCTCTGGGGAGGAGCGGCGGCGCGACCGGTCGCCCGCGCGGGGGGCGGCCGGTCGCGAGAGGAGGAGAGCGGGGGGGGGGGGGGGGGGGAGGGGGGAGCGCGGCCCGGCCGGGCGACGGCCCAAGCGCGGTGGCGGCTAGGGTTACGGGGCGGGAGGATCTCCCAGTTGCATCCTTAACCTGTTGCCATATGTGTACTGTGTATATGATATATGGAGATCTAGGTGATCCATATGTCAACTTGGCCTTTGAGGGAGAGGGTCGGGAGAAACATAAATCCTGGTTTGATATATTTCTTCTTTGTGGGTAATCCGAAAATCAGACATTTGTCTCGAAAAGCGCCTCCACATTCTTATATAGGAATTTTTTTGGGGGGTGGGGTACCGACAAAAATACATAATCATGCACCATAAAAGAGTTTTTCAAGCCACCCTGAAACATAAGTGTGTTCATTAACTCTTTTTAGTGAAACTGAAAACAAAGTTTTGTTAGTGGAACATACTCAGAGGGGCTTGTATTGGCAAACTTTTGCTTCATCCTCTCTTCAGCGCTAGTGCTTCGCTAAAATCTCACGAACTTAGAATGTGGCCGTTGAAAGTACACTGAGAGTGACGAGAACACGTGTTTTTCCAAGGAGTTCAGCGGTGATACCGAAGAGGCGGTTATCTGCCCGGGAGGCGCAAGCAAGGCGTCGTGCTAAGTAAGGCAAGGTTGCTAGTGGCATGAAGTTGTACGATAGTCAGGTAAAATCGAAACGAGTTATTCGTTATATGCAAGAATTCGTGATTAAAACTACATTTCTAATTAAAATTATTCAACCGATTATTTTGTCACCTCTATGTCTTTTTTTTAACAAGGATGGCCCATAGGGGCCTATACGTGCTCATATATATCGATGGGCTTACACATGCAAAAAAAGGAAATAGCAACAAGGACCTTCACAATTACAACAAGAACCTCCAAATTTCTCTAGAAAACATGATCAAGTCCTCGAGGTTCTTCTCCACCGCACCAAGATGACGAGCTCGACAACGAGGGTAGAGGAGGCGACGCCGGGGACGAACCACTTGGTCTGGAACCTCTGAGCAGCCCCCATCTGGAGCAAAAGATCCTCCGCACCGGAGGAAGAGCGACCAACAACTTGCGGCCAAAGAGGGTTGTCGTCCGACCATAGATAGCAGAGGCAAGGCGGGCATGGCCGCTGCGAGTCCTCTTCATGTGGGACGCCATGAAGATGAGCACGCCGTGCAGACTGCAGCAGCCCAGCGTCCTCGCCCCCTCGCCACCAGCACCATGCTGGCTAGGGGTGGGCATTTTAACGAGGACCGAAATACCGAACCGAAAGAACCGGGACCGACACCGAACTAACCTGGACCGAAATAATTGATTCCTAGTTCGGTCAGCAGTTCTGAAAAACCGAATTTAATTCGGGGACCTCGGTTTTAAGCCTTCCTTAAACGAACATACCGAACGAACCGAAGAAAATGCTTGTAATAGGCTGAAACCACTCAATTGATCAGCCCAATACGTACACATCAGCCCAAAGGCCCAACTATCGTCCGCACATGGCCCAAGGATCCACCTACTTCACGATCGCATCTCCTGGCTGCTCCCAAATTCGTACACGACTCGACCTAGGGTTGCATCCCAGCGAGAGCGACCGCCACACTAATCACACCATGCGCCGTCTCTCCACTTCGGTAGGACGCCCAACATTCGTTAATTCGGTGACAACCGAGGACCGAACCGAAGTTTCGGGGCACCGAATCGTCGGTTAGCAGTTCGTCACATAACCGATCGGTCATCGTTTTATCAAAACAAACTTTTTAATTGACCGAGAAATCGGTTTAACCGAATGCCCAGGCCTAATGCTGGCGACTCTCAAGGATGAAGAGAGGAGAGACAGTCAAAAGGGGGAAAGTGAGTTGGAGAAAACCATAACAACATCTTGCGACTCGAGGTTTCTATGTGTTGAGATCAACATTAGACCACGCATCGTTAAACCGACTTTCATTGAAATTGGGTTTCTGGGAGCTGACCAAGAGTTCATGTTCCCTCATATGTATGTGCGGCACGAAGTGCAACTTGCATGCAGGTAAGCCCTTTTTTGGTAAGCTTGGTAGAAATGGTTTACATGTACGAAGCTCTGAAAGATACTTGTACTGTTCCACAATGTAAACCTTTTTAGAAATGTAAACTAGCTAGTTAAAAAGGCTTATATTATGAAACGGAGGGAGTAACGTCTACTTGTAAACATGGAGACACTGGGTACTACTCCGATCATCGACGCTCCCGTAGCTAGCCGTCACCGTCGTCGCGTACGTGTAGTATATACTGACCTACGATATGATGGATCATCCGTCGGTTGTTGAGAATTCTATACATTTTTCTTGCGTAATGCTGTTGCTTTAGCTCATTTTGCTTGGGATCGATAAGGTGGACGGACCGGACCGGGTCAGCAGGGCGGCTGCTGCTGCTCCGTTTTTCTCGTGCTGGCAGGCATCCATGGCGCCGTGCATATTGGTTTTATTCAGACGGACCGGGAGCGGCTTCCTCGTCAGACAAGAACAGCAGCACAGCGGACAGGATTCGTGCCCCCATAGCTACCAGTTAGTTCCCCTTGGAAATATCCATTGCCAGGCTCTCTAGCGGCCTCCGGTCTTGTGCAGCGTCCATGTCACAGTTGCATAGTGTCGATCGTCGGAGGGCTAAAACCTGACCACAGCGGCGTAACCACCCGGCCGTCGCTGTTGAGTCCGCCGGTGACGACGGCCAAGTGTTGCCCCCTCCTTTAATCCCCCCTTTTCCTTGCCGTCAACGACGTCTGAACGGACGATGTGGCTAACGGCCGGGAACTCCAGTTGCGCAGGGGCCCGGCCAGGTGTGTTCTCGGCCGCCTCGCTTTCACTTCTGTTGCCGTGTTCCTGAGTTACCAAGGCGCCTCGAAGAACGATGGTGAAATCTGAAGCTGTGTGAATTAGCCAGCGGAGTTTCCAGCTGAATCCGCATGGAATTTCTTCGGCCAAGCGGTTAGGCCAATGTTCAATATGGGCGGTGCTAACTGTGTGGATCATAGTTAATTAACGTACATAACGCGCGACGTCGACACTGTTTGGGGACTTTTTGATGCAGTGTTAATTTGGTTTCAACACCCCTAGCTAGCTGATTTTGACGATATGGATGCTCTGCATTGGGTTTGAATTGTTTTTCGACGGATCATGCATACCACGCGGCTTTGCACCGGGAAGCAGGTACTTAATTAAGGGCATCCGCTTCGCTCTGAAGTTAGTCTCTATCTTCATATGAATTTGTATTAAACGTAGTATGTTAGGGTTTTGGGGGAACAGCTCGACACCTCAATCGGGTGGAGCGATCTCATATATATATGGGGTACATGTACATGTACAAATACAGAATACAGAGAGCTACGTTTATACAAAGTCTAACACCCTCCCTCAATCTTAACCGTGCCCTGAAGTATTCACTAGGTTAAGATTGCGTCGACAACCCTCAAACAAAGGTAGCGACAAAGGCTTCGTGAAGATGTCAGCAAATTGATCTTTGGAGGAGATGAACTTGATTTGAAGTAGCTTCTGTGCAACTCGTTTCCTAACAAAATGATAATCAACTTCGATGTGTTTCGTTCGTGCATGAAATACCGGATTCGATGAGAGGTATGTGGCACCAATGTTATCACACCAAAGAACAGGTGGCTGGTCTTGAGAGATCCCAACTCTCGAAGCAAAGACTGCACCCAAATAACCTCAGCTGTGGCATTAGCAACCGCTTTATACTCGGCTTCCGTACTACTACGAGACACTGTTGCTTGCTTGCGGGCATTCCAGGCGATCAAGTTGGGACCAAAGAACACTGCATATCCCCCCGTGGATCGCCGATCATCAGGACTACCAGCCCAATCCGCATCCGAGAAAGCTGAAAGAGAACCTGAAGGTGCAGGCTGAAGATGCAGACCATAAGAGGCAGTGAGGCGCACATAGCGCAATATGCGCTTAACAGCTGTCCAATGAGAATCACGTGGTGCATAAAGATACTGACATACTCGATCGACGGCAAAAGAGACGTCAGGTCTGGTAATAGTCAAGTACTGCAAGCCCCCAACAACACTGCGGTACTCAGTAGCATCATCCGAACTGAGAGGATCACCATCAAAAGCAGATAACCTGTCAGTGGCAGACATAGGAGTGGTCGCTGCCTTGGACTTTAGCATACCTGCACGTCGCAATAAATCCAAGGAATATTTCTGCTGAGTCAGGGTCAAGCCAGCATCAGTGTGAGTAACCTCCAGACCAAGGACATAATGTAGCTTGCCCAGATCTTTGACAGCAAAATCACCACCCAATGCAGAAATCAGACGATCAGCAGCAGAGACAGATGAACTGACAAGAATAATGTCATCAACGTACACCAAGAGATAAATGGTGACCTCAGGACGCTGAAAGAGGAACAATGATGTATCAGCTGTAGACGGTACAAATCCATGAGCGCGAAGAGCTGAGCCAAGCCGTGCGTGCCAAGCACGAGGATCCTGCTTAAGACCATATAGCGCTTTGTCAAGGCGACACAGATGATGAGGATGGGCAGAATCAACAAATCCCGGAGGTTGCCGCATATATACCTCTTCTTCCAAGACTCCATGGAGAAAGGCATTCTGGACATCCAACTGACGAAGTGACCATCCTCGAGTAACAGCGAGAGAGAGCACAAGACGAATAGTGGTTGGCTTGACAACAGGACTAAATATGTCCTCATAGTCAAGACCATAACGCTGTTTGAAGCCCTTAGCAACGAGACGTGCCTTGTACCTTTCAATAGATCCATCAGCATGTTTCTTCACCTTGAAAACCCACTTGGAGTCAATAATGTTGATGCCAGTCTTAGGAGGAACCAGTCGCCACGTATTATTTTTAAGAAGAGCCTGAAATTCCTGCTCCATTGCAATACGCCAATGCGGAATACTCATGGCAGCCTGAAAATGTCGAGGTTCAGCAGTGGGATCAGCCTCGGCATGTGCCATGCAAGCGGCAAGCCACGCAACTGTGCCGTCCTTGCGGTCAAGCGGACGAAAGATGCCACTTTTGCTGCGTGTATGAGGACGCCTAGGCACTGGTGCAGGTGGTGGCAGAGGCGGTGGAGACGGTGACGATGGCATGGACTCCACTGGAGTCGAAGGTGAGGAAACTGCATTATCTGCAGCAGATGCGGGAGTCACAGGCGAAGTTGGGTCGAGCGAGTGCATCCCAGGCGAGCTTGGTCCAGGAGATGACCGCCCAGGCGAGTGCGGCCCAGGCGAGCCCGGCTCGGGAGAGGCCGTGGCGACAGGAGAGGCCGGTGGAGGCCCATGCGGAACGACGCCAGGAGAGGCCGGTGGAGGCCCATGCAGAGCGATGCCAGGAGAGGTCGGAGCGGACCAACCTGGCGATCATCCTGGGCAGCGACAGGACCATGTGCATGGGGCATGCACGTAGGAGCGACATCCGGCGCCATGGACGTATCGGTGATGTCCGCGAGTTGTAGACGAGCACCACGGCAGATACCTACACCATGGTTAGACAACAAACTAGGAGAATATGCAACATCTTCAAATTGAGCAGGCAAAATAGGAGATGAACGCATTGATGGTGTTGGGGTGGTGATGGGCATCGGAAATGTGGAAAAGGGAAAAACATTCTCGTCAAAGATAACATCACGTGAGATATACACACGATTAGTCGGAACATGGAGGCACTTGTACCCTTTGTGGAGAGAACTATACCCAAGAAAAACACACTTTTTAGACCGATACTCAAGCTTGCGACTATTGTAAGGACGAAGATGTGGCCAGCACGCACAACCAAACACTTTGAGAAAGGTATAATCTGGAGTCTCGTGAAGCAGGAGTTCTAACGGAGTTTTCATGTTGAGAAGTCGTGTAGGAAGCCTGTTAATAAGAAAACAAGCTGTGGCAAAAGCATCACTCCAAAATCGAAAAGGAACTGACGCATGAGCAAGCAAGGTTAAACCGGTCTCAACTATATGACGATGCTTACGTTCAGCTGCACCATTCTGCTGATGTGTATGTGGACAAGACACACGGTGCGAAATCCCAAGTTTCTGAAAGAAAGTATTAAGATTGCGATACTCTCCCCCCCCCCCAATCAGATTGCACATGAACAATTTTATGCTTGAGAAGACGTTCGACATGTGCTTGAAATTGAAGAAAGACATCGAACACATCAGATTTGCGCTTAAGAAGATAAAGCCAAGTAAAACGACTGTAAGCATCGATAAAGCTGACATAGTAATCATGACCACTAACAGAAGTTTGGGCCGGACCCCACACATCGGAAAATACCAGCTCAAGAGGAGTTTTGACTACACGACTTGATACAGAAAAAGGGAGTTGATGACTCTTGCCCTGCTGACAGGCATCACAAACTGAAATTTCTTTATTACTAGACACGCTAGGGAGCTCATGACGGTGGAGAACATGACGAACTATAGGAGTAGCCGGGTGACCTCTAAGAAGAACGTCCCTCGTGTCCCGGTCCTTAACAAAACAATCAAACGGATGAAATTCAACAAAAACATTATTGTCACGAGTAAGCTTAGGAACGGACATCAAATTGCGTGTAACGGATGGAACATGAAGAATATGTTGGAGGAGCAATTGCTTGGAGGTGTTTGTAGGAAGGGATGACTGACCAATATGAGAGATGTGCATACCTGCTCCATTAGCTGTATGGACCTTGTCACGACCTTTGTAGGGCTCCCACGTGGAGAGCCTGTCGAGCTCGTGCGTCAGGTGGTCAGTGGCTCCAGTGTCCATATACCAGCTTGTATCAACGGGGTAAGAGGGAGTAGACCCCTCTGCCGCCATCGCAGCCTGGCACTCGCCACAGGCTTGGCAGGTCGACGCCGACTTGGGGCGCCCACCCGTATTGGTGCTGGAGTGGCCGGGCGGTGCGGGCGGTCGTTGCTGCTGGTACGGGGTAGATGCCTGCTTACCCCCACCGGAGGATGACGCATACGGGCGGTAGGGTGATTTACCCCCACCACGAGACACCGCATTGGCCGAGGAGCCGTCGGTGTAGACCTCGGCCGAGCGACGAGAGGCAAGGCGCTGCTCTGTACAAAGAAGCCGTGCGTACAGATCCCAGGGCGACATCGTCGTGTCACGCCCATTGACAGCCTCATAGAGCGAGTCGTAGTCGCCGTCAAGTCCGTTGAGGATATATCCGTTGAACTCCTCATCCCGGAGAGGCCGGCCGATGAAAGCAAGTGTATCGGCAAGAGCTTTAACCTTGTTGAAGTAGGCGGTAACTGAGAGGTCAAGCTTCTTGGTCTCACCGAGCTGGGTGTGGATGGACATGGAGCGCGCCATGGACTGGGAGGAGAAACTCGACTCCAGCGTGGACCATGCATCACATGATGTCGCAGCAAACAACACGAGGCCTGCAACGCCCTCGGACAGAGATGAGTTGATGGCCGAGAGGATGGCCTGATCCTGGGCCACCCATTGGCGGTACGCCGGATGGAACGGCTGAGGGCACGGAACGGAGCCGTCTACGAACCCCTGGAGGTATTGGCTGCGGAGGAGCGGCAACAGTTGTGCGCGCCAGAACAAATAATTGTCCGGCTTGAGCTGAACGTGGAGGAGGTGCCCAAAGTGGAACGGCGCCGGCGGAGCCGCATCGACCAAGAACTGACCGACGGGAGCAGCAAAGGATGCCGGGGAAGGCGCGGCTGCAGCCGCAATGTAGGGCACCACGGGCGCGGAGTAGGGCACAGCGGCCGAGCCAGACGGCACGGCGTAGAGCGCGGCGGCTGGGCCGGGCGGCGCCGCATAGAGCCCCACGTAGAACACGGCGGCCGGGGATGGCGCGGCGGGGGTGCCAAACACAGGAGGCGCTGTGGGAGCGCCATACTGAATAGGCGCGGACGCGACCTGGCGTGAGGACGCCGGCGCGGACGCGACCTGGGGCAGAGCAGAGTTGGCCGGGGTGACGTCGGAGCGCGACCAGGCCAGGGGCTGGGATGCTAGGATTGGCGACAGGGAGCCGGCAACCGACGAAGACGAGGCCGCGGTGGTGACCATCGAAGCCGGTGCGGCGGCGGCAGCGGAAGACATGTTTAGATCGTTTCCTTCTGATACCATATTAAACGTAGTATGTTAGGGTTTTGGGGGAACAGCTCGACACCTCAATCGGGTGGAGCGATCTCATATATATATGGGGTACATGTACATGTACAAATATAGAATACAGAATACAGAGAGCTGCGTTTATACAAAGTCTAACAATTTGGATCAACATAAAACAACACTCTAACTTGAGACAAATTCCTTCTCGTAGCATAAACGAGAACCTTCACCCTGAAACAACAAATAAAACACTTTCGGCGCCAAATAGCCTCTTGGGCTAGACAGTGATGCCAACTAAGCCTGATCATAGCTCAAACTTAGCAACAGGAACTGACTTACTCATCATATCAGCAGGATTATCATGAGTGTCAATCTTGCATACCTTCAGCTTACCTTGTGCAACAACATCACGCACATAATGGTACTTGACATTAATATGCTTTGTTCTCTCATAGAACAACTAAGGTAAATGACACTTTGACTGTCACAAAACTGGTTAATGCAAGCATCATCTCCACAAAGCTCAGCGAACAAACATTTCAACCAAACAGTTTCTTTAACTGCTTCAACAATAGCCAGCAGCAAAATCTGAATCCACATAGCCTACGAGTCCCTCATCAGTCTTGCCAAACTTCAAGCAAGCATTAGACGTTCCACGGAGTTACCTGAAAATCCACTGAACAGCTTTCCAATATTCTTTATCAGGATTAGCCATGTATCTAATCACCAAGCTCATAGCATATGATAAATCAGGACGTGAACTGATCATAGCATACATCAAGGAACCAACAGCACTAGAGTATGGAACTCGAGACATGTACTCCAAATCATCATCAGTAGTAGGACATTGCGAGGATGATAACTTAAAATGAGGAGCAATAGGAGTACTAACAGACTTTGCATCATGTATGTTAAAACGATGAAAAACCTTCTTAATATAATTTTGCTGACTAAGAAATAAGAACCTAGATTTTCTGTCACGTGTAATTTTCATATCTAGGATTTTCTTAGCAGCACCAAGATCTTTCATCTTAAACTCGCTACTCAACTGTGATTTGAGAGCAGCGATTTCTTTCTCGCTACGAAGTTAGTCTCTATCTTCGTATGAATTTGCATCAACAAAAAACAACACAACCGAATCGATCCATTGGTGAGGACAAGAGAGTATGGGACTTTAAATACTAGCAAATGCAGCACTAGTTCTAGCCTTTGCACGCACATTCTCTTCTCTTGTGTGAGTGTATGTACAGGACGAGTGTCGAATTAAGTGGTTGCCAACTAAGCTCTTCGCTGGCAGAGAGTACGTTCTCGTTTGCAACGTGTGAAACGAGATGCTTTCGGTCTCGGATCACCAAAGCGCGTCGGCCCAGAGGAAGCTAGCGGAAGCAGCTTAAAAGAGGGGTTCGCTCTGCCTTCGTATCTCAAAAATGGAAGCGCTATTCGTACGAGTTGTTTATGTTCAGAATTTCGAAAAGTGTGGTCGTACCCGTACGGTTGTAAAAATGCTAGAGGGAGCTAGAAATTTCCTCTTGTTCTGGTAAAAATGCTAGGTTAGGCCACAGGAAGGTGGGAAACCAAATTCTACCCCAAATAAACACAATGTTCCATCCGGTTCGTCCGAAACAGGAGTTTTCACATCTAAGTGCAGAAACTCACTAGAGAGAAAGTGAAGTCGGTGAAGACGGTCACACCCCGGAGTAGGATAATGGACATTTAGAACACACAACACACTTGTATACATATGGCATGGCACAATCTAGGTTTTGGTGGGGTTTCGACGCTCTGATGCCCCGCTTCGGCGAAACCCCGAATCCGCTGGAAAAACCCTAACGTTTTCGTCTACCCCCTTGAACTCCGTCGAAAGGGGGTAGGCAAGTGGACTTTTTGGCTTGGCTGTGTTAGGTTAGGCCATAGGAAGGTGGGAAACCAAAGTCTACCCCAAATAAACACAATGTTCCATCCGGTTCGTCCGAAACAGGAGTTTTCACCTCTAAGTGCAGGAAAAAAGTCAAAGTTCCTGTCACACCACGAGGCAGGATAAATTGAGCCATATATTTAATATTTATGTTGTAGGTGTATATTACATGTGTTGTTTTTATTTGTTTTACATGTATATGTTGTAGGGTTGGGTTCCGGAAAACTCAAACCGTTATTTTACGGGGGTGGGATACTGAAATTGGGAGGTCAATTATAGGTCCAATATATATATAAATTACAACTACATTAAATATTATATAGAGAAATAAAGAAATGAATATTATATACGAAAATAAATAAATAAAGGAACAACTAAACGCCGTCGGCGTATAAGAACGCGCGTACGTGCCGTCGGCGTATCAACGATGTTGGACGGGCGACTTCGTTCCGTCACGGCGCCCTTTTGTACGCCGACGGGATTTACTACGCCGACGGCGGCCGTCGGGCACGGTAAGGCTACGCCGACGGCGCTTCGTACGCCGACGGCTTGTTGGTCGTCTGCCCTAGCTCGTGCTGTACGCCGACGGCCCCGACATTTGGCCGTCGGCGTAGTGTGGCTTTCCCGTAGTGTATGTATAATTGGCAATGGCATGTGCAGGGATCGAGTTATTGGACGGATCCACGGTGCCGCTACCATACGAAAACGGCGTAAATATGTTATTTTTCTTGCATGCATGCATGCATGATGAGCTGAGTTCGTTGTCAACTTGGTATGTCGATCCCTATTTTTTTGTAGTAGCAGATAGTATTTTGAATGATCCTGGCCATATATAATCTTGGTGTAGGATACAATGTCAATGGACGAGCTTGATGATGCTGGCAGGACTTCGTGGAGTGTCGTGCATGTGGGGAGATGAAGACGTGAGGAGGGGGTACCACCGTACCACTGGGAGTTAGGCAGTGCCGAGACCAGACATGCAAGGTTGACGTTTGACACTTGTTGCGCCCGATGCATCTGCATGGGAACCTCCTGTATTTTGCACACCCGATTCACACCGGCAACAGGTCGGCAGTAACCTACTCATCGGTTTCATCCCTGCAACACGATAAAAGTGTCAAGCTAGCTTGGTTGGAAGATGCTCATGCTCGAACGGCCCATCGCTACAGGAAGCAGACCAAACGCCGACGGCTAAAAGCCGTCGGCACAACCCAGGAGGCCGTCGGCACAGGCGCAGCCGTCGGCGTACGACCCTAAGCGTAGCACGGCCTCGGCACAACCACTTTTGCCGTCGGCATATAAAAAGTCGTCGGCGTAGACGGCGTGCCGACGGCCAGGCATAGCCGTCGGCGTATAGGCCGTCGGCGCAGTCCAGGTGGGCCTCACGACGGGCCGCTGACGATGGCAGCATCTACGCCGACGGCATAGCCTGCACACGTGGCGGCTCCTTGGGAGCCTAGGCAAACCCAATGCCGTCGGCACAGAGGTGACCTCGGCATAGGATTGCCAGTTTTTTTTTAATTCGTTCCGGCAGCTCGTTTTTTCAGCAAAAATGACAGCAAAATAAGATCAAAATTACAGCAATATCATCACAAACAAGATCATATCATCATCAAGTAGATCATAGAACTATCAAGTGAAAATAAGATCAAATCATCAAGCAAAATGATATATCATCAAGTAGATACACATATAGGACTATCACCATACATAGCTAAATGTCTCGAGGCCGAAAGCCCTACATCTAGGGCGGCGTGACCCGAGATCTCCCGCGGTGAGAACAGGCGACCGACGGCTCGACGCGGCAGTAGAACCACCAGAATCACCAGGCAAAAAGGACCACCGGGATGTACTAGGGTGATATCACGCGAACCCGGCGAAGCACCAGGCGAACGGTTAGGAGAAGGAACATCGGGATTAAACGGTGTGATCTCACGTGAACCCGACGAGGCACTAGAAGAAGCACGACAGCGCACTTAGCTAGGGAACCTTATCGAACAGTGAGGCTATGCATGCATGCATACGTGTGTACGTTCGTAGGGTAGAGTGACTGAGTGAGTGACCGAGTCATACGTGTGCACAGTGTTCCTGGAAGGTTGGAGCATCGTGTAAAACAAGTCGGCCATAAAGTGAACCCTGGTCGATCACCACTCAGTCAGTCACCAGTAGCTTCATAGGTTGGGCCATTAACTGAAAGTCCTAATCTCTACAACCTACACCACCATCACCAATACGTTTCAAGATGCCAAGCTAGAAGATGCTCGACCTAGCCAGTAGCTACGCACCCCCGTTTGAAATTGACACTTGAACAGCGTCAGTGAGTGTGCGTGGGAGTGATCGATGGTGCACAAAAGAGAAGGAAGTGATCGACCCTGGTCGGCAGTGTCGGGCCGCGGTACAAAACCAAAGCAAAACATCCAACGTCGAGTTGGGGTTCGGTCTGTGAGGTTGGATCAAACCTATTTGTGCCCAGTGTAGCCGGGGCACGCCCTACGAGCTCGTAGGACAGATCTTTGCCGACAAGGAACTTGCTATTTGCCGAGTGCTCGAACACTCGGTAAACAAGCGGATGCCACAACTTTTTGACTAGGTTGCTTCGAAACTTATATTTCGCGATTTACTTAGTTTGACATCATTTATGAAAATCTATGCACACCAGTTAGGTTCCACGTAGCATAGGAGGCGGTTCTCTCGGGTTTTTTTCTTATGCAGATTATATTAGATTTGAACCGAACCATTTTGAAAGTATTCACGTTTTTAACTTTCTAATGAAATTACTTACAATGTTCAAGAAAATCTGAGAAAATCCAGTAATTTACATTACATGCAATGGTACAAATTGGCATTCTGTAAAACATTCCGAAAAACAATCAGATTTCATTTGGCCGATGTACACCTTGAGAGCCATGACAACTCTCGCTCTGAGGCAGCCATGACATGACCAGCACGTTCAGGTCGGCGACACAAAAGCGTGTACACGAAGAACAAGAGTGAAAATCGATAAAAATAACCTCGGGACAAAACTTAAGCAGAAACTAGCACGGCTCCACGGCGTAGGGCGCCGTGCTGAAGAACCATGACTCCGTGAGGGCGGGCGTCGTGCAAAAGGATCAATTTACATAAATACTTCGAGATCCGGCTCATTTTACGCTGAAGTTTCACCAGAAGGTCATTTTTGTGGTTTTTCACGGAACGAGCCGGGCTTCTCTTAGCTACACCTGTCAGTAAAACGACACAGATGTAGCTTTGCTTTCACCTCACTGTGGGGCTTCTGTCAGTCAGTAGTACTCGTACTCGCTCATCGCCACGTGTGACAAAGATCTGAGAGGTTAAATTTGGCCCGCTGCCGACAAGGGCAGGATCGATCGACGAGCACGCACGCACATAGTTTTAGTCAACTGTTCCCACTCAGCCCGGCGGATCGATGCACGAGTCAGCATCACCTCGTAGTAGGCCTGCTCCCCATTCCTATGACAGTTGACACTGCTGAATCAGTCGGACGAGCAGCTCGATCGGCTCCACGTCGACGACGTAGATAAGTTTGTTGTGGAATGTGGTCTGCATCATGCAGGTCCGTATTTTCTCCGTCTGTAAACACAGCAAAGGAAAACACTTTCCACGGTTCTGAATCTTTTTAGGTCCAGGCATATTAAGTTGGGGTATAGCCTCAAAAGAAGCGTTCACATATATATCAGCCATCGAACGTGCCTTTTGATAAAAGCGTAGCAAAACGTTCAGGCAGATTTGCAGAACCCGGCGGTCACGAATGCTCCAAAAGTCCAAGTCATGGGTTGCATGGGAAGTTTCAACTTCATATCTATATGAGTGATTTTTAATATATTTTACAAAACATAAAAATGTGATTTTTTTTATTTATAATTGCAGGACCATGACTCACCAAATGCAACCCCATGCATATGTCAAGAACACATATCATCCATTAAAAAATCTCAATAATATTTCATTAGTTTCACACTTCATACGCCAAATATTCGGACACTGCGATAAAATTATCAATTGATAGCTATACAAATGTGAAAATATATAAAAGAAGAAAGATGAGCTTTTCTTCATTAAGTCTTTGTCTCGGTGACAAAAGGTGAACATTTCTCTCCGGTCATGTTTATGTAAGGATATGAAGAAAAAATCACTGCTCCATCCCTTTCGTCACTATCCGTGGCAGGAGGGGCATCTCTATACTTGCAACATCATAGATCTCCTTATCCTTTTTTGAGCTCAAAGATATTTTTTTATCCTTGTTTGAGATCGATCACCATTCGTATTTACAAACTATCAATTGCTAGCTATTCAAATGATGATATTTTAGGCATTGCGAGAAACAAAGATGTGCATTCATCTGGATAATGGTGTTGATTAGTGAGAACATTACAAGCTAAAAGGACATAAATGTACCGTAAACAAACCGTAAAAAACTAACACTTGGATAAAAGTGGACACAATAAACTAATCTATATTCAGAATCAATGAAACTAGCATGTTTACTTTCTACGAGGTCCTCCCTCAAAGACGAGAGCAATTTGCAAGTACCTGCAATTTTTATATTAATTACTAGTACAACTTCAGCACGATAAAAAATATTCGCTCAATGTTATCAAGCCATCATCACCAGTTGACATATTAGTGGCCATATATATTCCTCACAAATATTATTATAGTAGTTTTTTGGAAAAGTGGTTTAAGTTTTATCAAAAAGAAAAGGTGATGATATTTTGCCCTGGCGCCTAAAACAAAGGGCATTCCAAATATCAAATTTGAAATTTTAAGACGTCTGTCTATTTCCTATGTTCACACATACTTTTTTTTTAGGAAAATAGACATTTTTTCAACATGTGTAAAAAAAAATTTGGTTCTCCAAAATCACATTTGCATTGTTTTTTCTAGGACACAACATGTGTATTTTCTTCACCAAACTCTACAAACATGTAAAAAGCACAAACATGTACAGTGTGAAATAGTTTTGATTATTTTGAATTTTGATTTTATTTCTCAAAGTTCGTATTCATGCGAGAGATATGCTCCCGGGAGCCAAAATGCCATCCTCAGAAAAGTGGTTTTCATTAGTTTGTTCTGGGTAAGTTTGTTAGTTATTGCTTTGTTAGTGATTCTTTCTTGTAGAAAAGGGACGAGGATCACGACAACCAACCTGATATTAAGAATAGTAACGATTGCATGAACACAGTGGAACACATAGTCACAGATAGATAAATATGCAATGGTACTAATGAGACAAAAATGATGATTTTGACGCCTCTCAAGAATGAATGAGATTATTTTCCTTTTATTGAAGTGCATTGTAAAAATTCATCCATCTTAATTCAATAAAATTAACCCGTGACAAAGTTCGTGAAAGAGAAACAATGAAACATGTACGAAGGATTACATGTCCTATGAGGACTTGAATTCATATGGTGGAACAGCCATCCCCCATCCAAGAGAGAAGGTTAGGTATAAATAAATTATGAGACGGAATTGTCAACACACGAGGTAACCTGATCCAAGTGAAACGTTGGAAACTCATGAAAAAAGTCAGCAGCTATGTCTTCTCAAACAGAGACAGAATATATCATTTCCTTGTCCCGATAGTTAATATCAGTTCCATTATTTGGGACACTAATTAATTAGATATTAAGAAGTTCATTATGTATTTTCCAAGATTAGATCCCTTGACCTCTTGCCGGCATGATTGGAAAATGGTAGTAAGAGAACCTTTTGTTTTATATCGGGAGAGTCGTCAAGTAGAGTAGCCAAAGGCCATGGATACCAGAAAACGTGACTACAACAAGCTGGCCGTCGTGCTGCCCATGTCGAGCTAAATGCGATGGAATTCAGAACAGTCGGTGCAATGACTCCTTGACACTCCTTTTGACTTTGTTTTTAAAGAAAGCGCGCGAAATTATGTCCGCGCAAGCACACTTCATAAGTCCACAGAACGCAGAGATTTATTTTATGTAGATCTGCTGTGACACCGCAGGAAGATATAGTTGAAATTAGTGTCGTGCTTGGTACTTCTTTAGCTACAAGAAATTAGATTGGGAGGTGATTTTCTGTGGGTTTTGTATAGTTAATACACATTAGTAGTTAATCATTTAGCCAACGTAGGTCGTACCTGATCGAGAAGCCTCACATTTCTCTATCCATTCAAACTTTCTGAAAACATCCGAGCCAGCTACACGTACACAGCGTTCTTTGAATGAAAAAATTCCTTATTTTCTCATTGGACACGAATTGTGCGAACCGACAAAACTGACAAAGTGGCCTTGAAAAATAAATGTTCTGTGCTTGGTACACTGGTACTATTGCGACATACAGTTTGATACGAAAACTTTTCCGGAAGTGGCATCAGTGAGAACCGGTCCGGAGGAAGATTTTGATACCCTAGTATGAACAATGCTTTATTTCCTCTTCATTTTCCACCACAAACAGGACATGAATCTTTAAAAGCGGTGTACACACCAGCAGCACATAATTACTGAACTTTCTTTCTCCCCTTTTGGACAATTTGCTGAGCTATCTACCTTAGCTTTAGCATGACCTGAAAAAATGCGAATAAAAAGTGGTGCAATTAGGGGTTTGCATGCACTGGCTTCAACTAGCCAGGAAACAGCTTTTGGATGAATTATTCTCTTGTGCTTCTTTAGTTGCATCGGATTGGGTCCTTCATATGGACAAGTAGAAAATGCTGGTGTTGTACTGCATTATGTGTGGACGAAATCTTTAGCAAATTAACCTCATTCTTCGATGTACATTCACCTACCGATTGATTGATTCGGTCCACTGATCCTACAAGGCTAGGGTAATTATTCCACTTGTAAGCATGTTAGGCACCGCGAATAAGGATTGTTAGTGATTCTTGAACAGTTCAATCTACAGAAGTCATGTAGTGTGTGTACTGTGACAGAGAGGCTTTCCCAGCTGGTACTTTTCTCCAGCCTTGTTTCATCTGCCAATTAAGTGATTAGTTGATAGTGCGCTTTATTGACCTAGTAAAAATAAGTTAAACATATAATTAAGTGGCACAACCAAGCTGGCGTTAGGATCTCCACTCTCCAGGGTGCAATTTCAGAGGATGGTTTTCCCATGTCTCTTGGCTTCAGGAATATACCTTCTGTATTTTCATTAAAGAAAAATACAATTGCATAGCCTTGTACTCCCTCCGTTTTTTAATATAAGATGTTTTAGCTAGCTTACATGTTGACTAGGTGCACACCCAAATAAGTGTACATGCACATTAAAACATGTCTACATACATGTTGACACATGTGAATATGGACAAAAGCTAAAACATCTTATATTTATGAACGGAGGGAGTAAAAGTGACAATATAGGAGACTAGTGACTTTCATCAGGAGGGGAGAAAAAGAAAATTGGAAAAAGGAAGGAAAGATACGTGTCATCTAACCGAAGCAGAATGCATGCATGCTTTTCAAAAGCGATGGAGTGTAGAATGTCATAACGACATGATGCGATGTTCTTAAGGGGACACGAGCATCACCGGCCGGCAAAATCTTGATCATTAAGCTAACGGAGAGGATGCTATAATAATATTCAGGAGACACATTGTATGGCTAGCTAGCTGACTTTGTTGTGTGCCATTGCTCTACAGCAATCAACTATTTTGTAAACCTAGCACCGCAAATATTATATTTCTATTGTCAAATAACAATATGACTTTATGTTAATAAGATAAGGAAACGCATCTTCAATTCAAAACTAAGGTGCTTGGTCATACTTTTTCTTTGTGGAAAAAAATGCATGCTACCCCTTTATCCATAAACTACAGGGAGGCTTGACTTGTAGTAAATGCTTACTAGTTTCTTAAATAGTGAACACCTCCTTTGACCCAGACTTTTGCCTCTCGGGTGCATTACGGGAATAATATTTAAAAAACAAAACATTGTCAAAAATTCTGAATTTTTTTACAGTAAAAGATTACCAAGTGTTCTACTCGTTTAAAAAAATTGGATAGTAAATAATTCTCGTTGACTATTGGGCAAAAACGTGAAACTTCAGACGAATATAGCGTGTATATAGCGCTACTTTAGGCAAATCTTTTACCTAGGGTGGAATAAAAGTTATCTTTTGGCGAAACTTTTTATACGGGTACAATACTTGGTAATGTTTGCTCGAATGTCAGTTTTGGAACTCTATAAACTTTTTGAGGTTTTTAAATTATTTTTGCATATCAGTTGCGTAATGCTCTTGCATCTTTGGTTTTATTCAGACAGGAACAGCAGCACAGCGGACACGATAGCGCTACTCATCTTTGTGTGGCCGTGCAGTTTATTCATGTCGATTGTCGTTAGTTAATCCCGACCTATCTATAAGAAACATCCAGAAACAAGGAAAAGAAAAGGAGATGATGCCGCAGGCCGGCGCGACAGAAATTGTAAAAAACTTCTAATCAAGGTCTCTAGGAAGGAAAAATGTCAACTTAGCTGTTCATCTAAAAAAAGCTAAGCGATCTACAAAGATCGTGGGCAACGATCTTCGCCTGAATATATCATGTCAATGAAGGTAAATGACAGGACCTACCAAACAGCCAACTAATCGATTCCCCCTCCAAAAGAAGATGATAAAAACAACAAAGATCATGTGGATCATGGGTAGCTAGAGACCTGTGCCTGAATCCGCTAACAGCACTTGCCACGATGTGTACCACTTCGTCAATATCCGGTGCCTGGCTCTCTCTAGAGTCTTATGATCTTATCCAGCGTCCATGTCTCCGTTGCACAGTGTCATCGGAGGCTAGCTGAGCCGATCGATCGCAGCGGCGTAACCACCCGTCGCTGTTGATTCCGGTGGCGACGGCGAAGTGCTCCCTCCTTTTTCCTCGAGCAGAACACCTTTCGCTGGGCAGAGCAGAGGCTTTACTTGCCGTCAACGGCGTATGAACACACGACGTGGATAACGGGAACTCCAGTGGGCCGGCCGGCCAGGTGTGTGCTCCGCCGCTTTCCCCCCATAGTCAGTTAAGCCGCCTCGCTTTCGCTTCTGTTGCCGAGTTCCTGAGTCACCAAGGCGACTGGGAAGTTTGGCGAAAACGACGGTGAAATCTGAAGCGCGAATCCACCTGTTAATAAGTTTTTGACGCGATGCTCTCTCGCTCTGCTCTGCATTGGGCGTGGAACTGTTTCCGTCGGCGGATCATACCACGCGGCTTTGCACCGGCGAGCTGCCCACCGGTCATATTTTAACATCTTCCACCATTGTTCACTACGGCCGGATTGGTGGAGCTCAATGAATGATTCGTGCCCATTTTGTTTGCATCGATCAAGGTAAGGGAGAATACAATGCACATCAACGGAATCGATGGATCGGCGAGGACAAGAGAGTATGGGTTTTAAATACTATTCCGTAGCAAATGCAGTACTCGTACCAGCCTTTGCACGCACATTCGCTAGTATGTACAGGGTCGAGTGCCAAATTAAGTGGTTGCCAACTAACTAAGCGCTTCGCTGGCAGAGTACGTTGCAATGTGAAACGAGATGCTTTCGGATTGCCAAAGCGCGTTCGTCCAGAGAATTGGAGAAAGCTAGCAGAAGCGGCTGAAAGAGTGGTACGAATTGACAGTTTATGCTTAGAATTTCGAAAAGTATGGCCGTACCCATACGGTTGTAAACAATAAACAGAGTATACAACACAAGTGGTAGGGAGCTAGTAGTTTGTTTCATCTTGTTCTGGTCGAAAAAATCATGCAAAAGCATGTGCAGGCCGGGGCGCCGGCCAGGCGTTGTTGAACAGATCCACGCTGCCGCCACCATACGAATACGGCGTGTATATATACTACCTCCATTTTTATGAATAAGGTGCACGCGCATTCAAGACGAATTTTGACCGAGAAATCAAGCAAAAACATTGTGATTAAATTTTACATAATTAGTACCGTCGGATTCATATTGAAAAACTTTATATATTTTGAGTAATTCTTGGTCAAAGAAAAAACACGTAAAACGAGAACGCCTATTTATTGGAATGGAGGGAGTATTAGTTTCTTGCATGCATGCATGCATAATGAGCTGAAGTGGTTGTCAAATTGCGCTGTCCATCCTTATTATTTGTAGTAGATACTATTTTGATCACAGTATGTGAGCATAATCTTGGTATAGAATATAATGTCAATGGATCAGCCTAATGATCGATGCTAGCACATGTGGGGATTTAGATTTATCTGCGACTGCGATGTGATCCAGAGAGTCAAATATCACCGCTTGAACTAGTTAGGCAGTACCGAGACCAGACATGCCGGCGGCCGGGTTGACGTTTGACACATGTTGCTAGGGACGAAGCCAGGAAAATACATCACTGGTGTCAATCCTCTAAATACATCGGTGTCATCACATTTTTCTTAGTGTATTTCTTCATTTCCAAAGAGGATTAGAAAAAAGTCATTGGTGTCATTTGACACCGGTGACTACATGCTAGCTCCGCCCCTGCATGTTGCCACCGTGACATGTGTATAGGAAGTCCTGTATTTTTGCACACCCAATTCACACCAGGGAGCAGCAAACAGCTTTACGCCGCCCCCTCCTGGCCGATGTTCATGATAACGCATTTGATTGAAGGAGAGCGAGACTACTTGTACACTTACACAGGAATCGTGGAGACAAATCGAATGATCAAGCTGTGTTTTGTGTTCATGATAAAGTACATACACTTTATAGAACTCAGTTAGCCTTTACAAAATAAATCGGATACAAATAGTGCACCTTTGAGGTGATCCTTGAACCACCACAAAATAACATCACCTTTCAATCTCCAATTTTTAGCCACTCACTGCATCAAATAACCAACAAAGGACAAGGTGCATCTACACACAAATCACGTGCTTTAACTTTGAATTATTTACTAGTTTTATTTTATACACAAGGTGTATAACTTAACTGGCACAAAATCAATCAAACATCTAACAAAGACAGCAGCATAACATCTGCAGCCAGAACTACCTCTGGAACACTAAACTAGCAACAAAAGGTACTGAAAAAAGAAATATCATGTACAATATCAGACCAATTGTAACAAAAACAGCATGCAGGACAAATCACTACATAATATAAGACCAATTGCAACGATAGACAGCAGGCACGACAAAACACTACATAATATCAAACCAATTGCAAGGATAAACAGTAGGCAGAAACACCACAGGCAATGAATGGTACTACTATTATATAGAACCAAGAATCATGTTCAACCAGCAACCAGTGTTAGGAACATTGCAATGACAGTACAATCACTTAAGCGATCTCAACAAGCTGCAGTTTGCCAATTCCCAATGAACTCTAAACGGACCCAGCAGAAAAAGATCCCTAGATGAAGCCCTATGTTCTACTGCTCGACTACCTCGCCTGCAGGTATCGTCCCCGCAGAGGAAGCTCTCGCCAGCTGCTCGGTCCGCTTGACATTACTGAAGCTCTCAGGCAGAACAAAGAGAGGGTCACTCCCTTCTAGCTGACCCTGGTATGCCCGACCAAGAGAGTAGCCCAATGCTCGGGCAACAGGGACGGCCACTGCGTTGCCAACCTGGATGTACCTGCAAGCATCAGGATAACGGAAATCTTCAGTTTCAGCTCACAATTTACAAGCAACTAAAACAGAGACACATACTTCTCCTTTATTGGACCGTACATCCGGTAGTAATCAGGGAAGCCCTGCAACCTTGCATTCTCACGGACAGATAAAACCCGCGGCTGATTTGGATGCAGTACAATCTACAGGCAGCACAACCAACACATTCAGAAACTAACCAGCTTGACAAGAAACATGATTGTCCAGAACAATAGAACTTAAGCCAATGCTGACCTGGTTGTGTGGCTCTGCTCTGGTCACCACCGTAGGGACTGTCTCATCCCACCACAACCGACCAAACGGCCTGCAAAAGCATCACAAGGACATCTTGGGTAAATTAACAGCGTAACAACCCAGTACATTTTAAGAAAAGAAACCAAGGAATGATAGGGCACTTACTTCGGTGATCTGCCTTTGATAAACGTCATGGCATAGTCTGGAACCTGCCCAAATAAACCTAACTCTTCAGCAACTTATACAAGTTATATTACAAAGATGTTGATCAAGTAATAAAATGACAACAATATATTAAATGCAACATCATCTGTGTAGTTTTTATATGCTACTCGCATTGGTCCTGCTGTCTGACAAGTGGTAACATCTAGGGTAGTGTGACACTGACAAAAATATGTGCTGCCACAAAAACAACATGACCAGTATTGGGCAGTAGAACCCTTACCAATGGTTTACCAGACTTGAGGAGAACACGCTTAACTTTAGGATCAAACTCCACAACATTATTAGGTCCAACCAAGACACCTGGCAGGTCTCGGAAGTTTGCCCCCTGAAACACAAAATTTCAACAAGGTCTCCATAGGGAAAAGGAGAACAAATAACAAAACCACTCAGTCACCTACCTTCTTGTAGGGAATCTTAAGGACACGGTCAAAATCATCTTGGTTGAGCCTCAAAGGCTGGTGATCCAAGAGCTTGCCTTCTTCAGGACAAGTCTCATCACCAAACGAGTGGTCCAGCATATCTGGCATAGCAAGAACTAAAATCACACAGGCAAAAAACAGAAACTAAAAGCACAAATGCAAATTGAAATGCTCTTTGGGAAACAAAAATGAAAGTATTGCCTTTTCGACTAAGTCGTATATAGATCTGAAAATCGGTCTTGGGTTTATCACCATAGCCAATTATCTCACTGGGTTGGTAGTTCTCTACCTGCAAAGAAGATATAAGATTTGGTGTAGCGTAGAAGGCAGAAATGAAAGTATAGCAAGCACTTGCCTTCGGCAGATCAGAAATGGCATCGCCAAGTAGCAGAGCCTTCTTCAAAGTTGGCATATGTGTCTCATCATATGCTACAATGCTTTGCTGCAAACAATAACAAGCCAGTGAGCAGATAACAATTATCTCAGCTAAATTTAAAAAACTATGATTGGACTTACAGAGAAAGCATTTGGAGCCCCACCACGTACAACCACATCATGAGTAGGAAGTGGGTACTTCGGTAGCACCTGCCAGAAAAAATACACCAGATCACTCATCTAGGCAAGGCAGTATATCTGTTGAACATGTTTATAGACACGAAATGAAAACAAACCATGCAAGGGAGAGCTCCCCATAAGAACACGCGCATTCTGAACTGAGGCAGCCCATAGCACCCAGCTATCATCATTCCTAGTCGCGCTTGATAGTTGAGAGCAACTAAGCGGCTCAGTGCATATCTCCCAAGGTAACCATCAGCAAACTTCAGAATGTCGACAACATTCTCCATAAGTACAAACTTTGGTTTAAGATATGAGACGATGTCCATATATGTAACCATTTGCTGGTTCTTCTCATCTTTTAATGGCTCTTCATAGTTTCTGAACCGGTTGAACCCGCTAATACCCTGACAGGGTGGGCCACCACAGATGACATCAACGTCACCCTTCAAAATTTAACAAGTAACTGGTATCAGCCAATGTGAAATGTAACTTTAAAATAAGGCAAAAGAAAAGTGAGAACTCACAGGAAGTGGTAAAATGTTTCGCCTGTGGCCCTCTTGTACAAATTCTTTAATCTTCAGTGGGCAGTCACTAGGTTATGAAACAAAAATCAGTGCACTGCAAATCAAAATTATTATGCATTGAGAATACAACTGATGGTATACCAACCTGAGATTCTCGATGGGCTCCCAGGTGTCCTCCTCTGGCCCATAGCCTTTCCACTGAACCTGAAAGACAATTATCACATGAACCAATCAATACAGAAACTCCAGAATTTCTGTCAAAAAAACAGAAACTCCAGAAAAACTAGCACTACATATGAACCAGAAAATCTAGCAGAAAATGAGTTAAGTACCTTAAAATAGATACCATCCTCCCTCCCAGAGCCTCCATAGCAAATTTCAATCAGTTTTTCAACAACAAATTCGTCCTCTCCAAGAGGCTCGTTATCTTCATCCTCGTCCTCTACAGGACCGGCTGCATCATTATCAATGCCATGGACATATATGTTGACCAGAACAGCCCATTCCTTAAGAAGAGCAAGATAATGCTCAGCCTTCTCGTTCCGAACCTACACCCAGAAATCAATAGACTTTATATGTCAGCCAGTGGCGGAGGACGATGAAAAGTTGAGGTCGGGCGAACTCTTAAGCATGAAAAAAATTACCGCAAAAACATCACTAATGCGAGCAAAATTAATGAATTTTTCCCTCCGATCCGTAAAAATTGATCTTTTGGGAAAAATCAAGGTCGGGCGGAGGCCCCACCTCGCCCTAAGGGGTCCTCCGCCACTGATGTCAGCTGCTTGAAAAACAAAAGAATATAAGATACAATTTAGTAGCCCCACCTCTGTTTTGGGATGATTGTATTTTAAACTCTTGCAGGCATATTTGTTCAGGTCGACAGCCCATTTCTACATAGAGGGAGCAGAATAGAATTAATGCTAAGAAGATAACACATAAACTATTCAACAAAATATAGAACATTTATTACCGTTTCAAGTTTCAGGCCAGCAAGTGCTCCACCCAAACACAGGCCGGTGGACATACCACCGCAACCTGAATACAGGTCAAGCAGAGCTGCCGCTCTTACTGGTGTACCGGTCTCCAAATCAGCATCAGAAGAAATGCCAGAACTCTCTTTGATGTCTACAGATAATGCAAGGAACAAAATGAGTATTGGTATAGAGTGGGGAAAATAGAAGTGCAAACCACATTTGGAATAATAATCATAATGTGGAAAGAATTCGAGAGTTAATCCAAATCGTAAAACACATTTTGATATTTTACATGCAGTTAGGTCCTAACTGAATCACTAAATACTTGGAAATAGATAATCTAAGAGTTTCTCTCCAAGAAAGATAAGCAATCATATTGATGTTGCCAGATTGTGTTGTGCTAAAATTATTCATAATTTGATATGGAAAAGTATGACATGAAAAAAGGCTGGTTAACCAAATGATAATAAAACAGGCAAAGCCTACCTAGACAAACTGTTTTATCATAATCTATTACTTCCTTGTTCCAACACAGACTAAGAGATGCAAGTGTGTCCAAGTCAACTTTGACTAAAATATGAATAAAGCATTCTGATTTATTTGAACCTGTTAGCGCAATTAATGTTTTGAACAATTCATGCGTGGAAACTGGAAAGAGAATATAAATTGTTTGGATTTCTATAACTGTTCATGCATTAATTATAGAAGAATGCAAAGTAAAAATAATGGAAGAAACATCAAAGATTATCTGTGTTAATAAACTATGTAGCCCAAAAACGTAAGCTTACAAGAGCAATTACCTGACGGAATATTAACAAATGAAGAGTAAGCAACCGTGTAGGACATATCATAGTAGAGCTCAGTGTGAGACACAAGCTCAGCCCTAGCTTCTGGATCCATCTGAAATAAAGGTGAGCGTACAGTGAGAAACAATATATAATACAATATAAATGACACGGCAAAGTTTTGAACAAGCAAACTTACATTGGGGTCAACCTGGATTATCTTAACCCTTGATATGATGCAATCAAGCAGATTGTCATTCTTGTCCTCTGACAGAAATACACGTTTTGGGTCGTGCCTGTGATCATCAACAAATTTTGCTCTGGATATGACCTGCAGGATAACAATTGGTCTATTAGTTCTACTACTCATTACACATAGATAAGTATATATTACCACAATAATCAATCAGTACGAACCGTATCCTCTGGGCGGAAAAACCACCGGCAAGTAAAATACTTGTACATGTCAGTACCCTCAAAGAGCTCAGTGATTCTGCCAATGTAGTCGGCCTCCTTTTCCCCAGCCTATGGGTGGCGAAATGAATCACAACATTTTAGATAGAGGATTACATACATGCAACAGCTTGGTAATAATATGGTGCAATTAAACCAACACTATTATGTGATAGCTAGGTGCCAAGTTAAGCAACAATTGGGGCATTCATCAGACGAAGAGAAAAAAATCAGTCATGAACAGAGCACTGTCTAAGAACACCTAATATGACATTACAGGCAGCTAACTCCATTTCAAATTCTACAGAAACATTTTCAAGCTAGGTGCCAAGTTAAGCAACATTTGGGGCATTCATCAGACGAACAGAAAAAAAAAATCAGTCATGAACAGAGCACTGTCTACGAAACATTTTCAAATTTCTATTCACAGAACACATGATTGAAGCCCGTGATATGGTATGGCGCAAACAATAGCCACTGTACATACACACAGGTGCTCATTCATTTGCGATCAGAAAATTCAGAGAAGAGGAGATGCGGAGTCGAGCGAGCGGTACCTGCACATAGACATCATCGCCAAGCGAATAGATCTCTCCATCCACCTTGGCGGAGGTGTAGTGGCGCCGCGCCTTGGCGTCCTCCTCCGCGTCGTCTCGCCTGCGCAACACACACACACGAGACGGAAAACATTCATTGAACACGAAATCAAATCACCGAGAGAAGGAAAACTAAGTCGCAGATCCGGAATGGACGGAGACGTTTGTTAGTTACCTCGAGGCCTTCCCGCGCTGCTGCTGCGGCTGCTCGTAGCGCTTGGGCCAGTTGGTGCGCGCGTCGTCGTCGGGGATGGGCTCGCCGACGAACTCGGGCTCCGTGTCGCCGGCGGCGACGTTCCGGGCCCTGGTGGGCTGGGCCACGCGCCTCTTCGCCGGCTCCCCCGGGATCTCCTCGTGCTCCTCGGCGAAGCCGGCCAGCTCGTCGTCGTCTTCCCCCAACGCCAGCTCCTCCTCGTCGGGCTCCTCGGCGCAGACGTCGTCGTCCTCCACCGGCGCCTCCTTCTTCCTCGGCGCCCGGGTCGGCTTCTTCCTCGGCGCTCTGGGCGCCTTCTTCTTCACCGACGATGACGCCCCCTTGCGGGAGCGCTTGCTCGGCCCCGGATCCTGGTCGAACTTGACGGGGGACTTGCGCTTGCGCGAGGAGGCGCGCGCCGGCGCGCCGGCCGGGCTCGGCTCCTCCATGGCGGCTTCGATCTAGGGTTCTGGGAGCGGATTGGATTGGGGAGAGATGGGTTTGGCACAGAGAGGTGGGAATGTTGTGGGAGGGGTGGGGTTTTAGAGGCCGATTCGAACGTGGGAAAAGGAAATGGCAGGCCAACGGGCGGGAGACGGCCAAAATTTTCGGAGGCGTCCGTTTGCACGACCCCGTGGGTTTTGGGGTGGATACGCGCGGTCCACGCGGTGGCTGTTGGTGGACGGGCGAGTCCACGGGCGGTGCACGCGATCTGGGCTGCGCTGGGCGCGGGATAGGGACGAAGGCGTTTGAACGTGCGCGAGGAGGGCGGGATATTTTGGATTTTCGGGACACAGGAATAAGAAAAATGTTTGCAAATTAAAAAATACCGCATCAATCACGATCACTAGAATCATGGTCTTTTTTTAAACAAATCATCACTAGAATCATGGTCATTAACACTAACTTCCAAACGATTGATTTTTCTTCCTTGTCAACACAGGTCAACGTATCCGGCACGGATTCTCTGACTTAGCCTCTCTAACTTTTCTCTGACTTTGAGTCACTGGTACGTGGGGTCCACTGAACATGGGGCCCACATGTCAATGATCCAAAGTCAGGCTATACTAAGTCAGAGAATCCCTGCCGCAACGTATCACCGTCTCTACAATGATGAAATTTGAAATTTTTGGGAAAGTAATTAATTGTATTTGCTTCCTTGTGGGATCGCTCAATCAAGGTCACTAGAATCATGGTCATTAAGAACAATTGCTTCTCCTTCCTTGTCAACACAGGTCAATACATCACCGTCTCTGTAATAATTGAAATCTGAAAGTTTTGGGAAAGCAATTGCATTTGCTTCCTTGTGAGGTCGCTCAATCAAGGTCGCTGCAATCAGGGGATTTTGATACTCGCTAAAATTATGGAAGGTGTTTCTGGTTACACTCGTATCTCGTCATGATCAAGAAAGAAAAAAGAGACTTGTTCAGAAAGAAAAAGAAAAAGACCAAACGCCCAAGCAAGCCCACGCAAAAAAAATGGACTCGGGATTTCATTTTTTGTGGTACTTTAGTTGATTTCACTCTATTTATCCTGTAGTTCAATTCAGTTTTAATTTCAATGTATTATGTAATGTAAATACAATGACATTAATTGTGTAAAGTGAAATTTCAATAAAATAAAAAAAGGAGGTAAAACTACAACTAAATTCACGTAGTACAGAAGATACCTATGTTTCAGTGCTTGTATAACTCAAGACAAGCTCCTCACTATGAGGGCGAGCATATCAACAACGCAGCCATAGTAACCGATGGAAAACTTTCCAATTGATTGCTCTACAGAGGCTCTTTTTTCCTTCTTGCATATCGTCGTTTATTCAGACGTCAGTCGTTACATAGCACACCAGACAGCAAAATCTTAGTGTGCAATCTGAAAGGGGCCAATGAGTACAGTTTCCATCGGCCAACGAGAAAAACTAACAGGATACAACAGTAATATAACGATAACTAATACTTACACCTCATACAGGCTGGATATAAGGATACACACCACATAAGCGCGTACATTGTCAAGTATTGTTTTTCTTCTCCCTACCCTACATATGTATACCACAAGAAATAATGTTAGCCATGGCGCGCTAGACGCAAGGAGTGGGTATCAACGCCAGCATCTGGTTCTTGATGATACCCATGCACATCTCGATCTCCCTGAAGATCGGGACGTTCTGCGAGCTGCACGGCTGCAGGCGAGAGAGCGCCGAATCAAGAATGTGTGCCACTTCAGCAGGATGATACTGCTTCTCCGTGCAGTTCTGATGCATTGAAAAAATTTACCACCCATTAGACCACCAGACACACACGTTATGGCTGAAGAATATGTAGGTAAAGTCTCTATGGCTTGTTTACCTGTATCATAAGGATGGTAGCTACACAGGATGAAATCAACTCCGAAGGGAACTGGGCTTCGGAATCACGGCCGTTGGGCAATATTGGACTGGAGATGTTAGTTGTCGCGGGGTCAAAGCGGCCGGACGTGCTATCTTGGCAGGCTGAACTTGTCTGTCTCGAATCGGGAGGTATCCGCCTTATGCCTAGTATGCTGGATCCAGAGCCAGTGCCACGGACATTCAGATTGTCTAGTGCTTCCCCCATCTTCGCAAAAGCATTCTCCCCGTCACTTACTTTGCACATTGCCTGGTTGGTTACACAGAAAAAGGTAGACAGCAGACATGTAAATTAAAAACAGAGCAAAGTCTTAAACTTCAGTAACAAAAAGTACAAGGACAGAATAAAATAGGCAGTGCTAGCCATGCACTGATGATTGATCAAAGCTAATTCTATAATATTAGTTCCGTCAAGGACTGAACTGAACAAATATGATTGTTGGTACAAAATTAGGTTCTCTTTGCTGCTTATTCACTTTTAGTTTCACACATTCGAACTTGATATTGACTGTTAAATTACCAATTTGAAATATTTTTTAGTAAATATGATATGGTGAAGACCAAAGAGCACTAAAGGGTTCATGAGCTGGTTGAAAAGAGTTCACTTCCTGCATTCTGACAACATATATACTTTTAACTATTACCATGCGGTGAAACTGATCTATATTAGATGGTGATTATCCAAAGTATGTATAGGCATGAGTATTCTCAGAACATCAAGGACTCCTGGAATGGATAACATAACATGATACTGACAGAAATACAAATAAGTACGACTAGCTAACCTGAATAGCCACATCAACCATCGTTTTAGCTCTGCTCCTCGAAGTCTCAATAATTTCCATCACTTGGGATCCAGAACCCTGGTTAATATAACCAAAAAGGTTACACGCGTCTGGTGTTCTATTAAAAGCTCCACCATTTTCCGTGCATTTAGGATATGACTGTGTTGGATGCCCATGAAATGTATTTCGTTGCCGCAGAGAAAGCAAGGCCGAAGCCACCTGAATATGAAAGTATATTGTTGAATCTTGTAAGTGTAAGTGCATGAAATCCACACAAAAGAACTACTGCAAGTGACATTTCGGACTGGGAATTACATGATCATTCGAATCTCTTAGCTGTACAAGCACCATTGCATATTGCTTCCTGAAGTGCTCCTGATCTCTAATAGTTTCCCCATCCCTCTGCTTTCCAGACACCTCTTCATTCATATGCCTCAACTCTACCAGCAAAGCTTCCTACAAAATATTAAACAGTTCAGACATAAATATTGTGCACTTGGATCGTGCAAAAATCATAAAGCATGTGTATCCAATAAATTATTATTGCACACTGTGTCCCCAGGTATATGGATGATTCCTGAAGTGGGGCCAAAACAAACTCGCATGGTCATATTTAAATTCAATCCTCGGTTATGGCTTCCAACTTCTAAAAACAATGGTGGTTTCCATTTTCATCTTCAAACGCTAGAGAAAACACAATCACATGGTCCAAGCCTGTTGCACTTGCCTTTTTATCAAGAGCACGTGATAGTTCAGCAAGAGCCCTTATATCTGCTTCTCTTTCCTGTAGCTGTGACAGTGTGCATGGCTGGCTATACATTGCCTGTTGTGCAGCAACTGTAGCCTCGTTTACTGTAGTTTTGGCGTGTGCAACTGACTCAAATGTGTCTCCCTGTTGCAGAAATCCCACATGGGAAAACAGTTAGATTATTCCACATTGAGTACATATATTATAAAGCTCCCACTAAATATACTGTCACCTTAGCTTGCTTGATTAAAATACTTATTGGGTGACTAGAAGGTAAAAACGAAGTTGCATCGGCACTGTCAGAACTCACATTTGGTATGAATTTTGCTTGATCTCCACCATACTCTTTGGATCGATCCTCAAATTTTACTTCTGAAAAGCTGCTGTAGTATTTATTCACGATATTTTGCCGTCTGAGAGATTCAGGGAAATTTTCCAGTGGGTGTAGTGGCATACAATCAATATCCTGCAAAGGAAAAAGTTCCTCAACATTCAATAACCTTTTCTGGATGGCTAACAGTTAAACCTATTCGATAAGAATGCCCCTTCCTCGGGTATAAGACAATTGAATAGGTACAGCTGTGCAAGGAAAGCAAATCACATTAAAGAATAGCGACCAAAACACAAAATGTATGTGTTCTCCCTCCAGAATAAAACAGTAGTCGTCATAGAATTTGTGTGGTCAAGATAATTTACCTTTGATCAATAAACCTTTTATGATTTTAGATTGAACATATGAAAATATCAGTACTGTCTACAAAGATACTCTTATCATGTAGAGTTTTTAGATTTACAATCAAATACACAGTAGAAACTTCTGATCGAAAATCGAAATTGTGTTCGGGGGACTATCTGAGTGTACAAAACGACATTACTTTGTAACTGAACTAAGCAACTGCTAAAGATTCCCAACAAAAGAAATTAGATTTAACAGCACGAAAACGTGATGCCAACCAGGCTCTAACTCAAAGCCATGGGTGTACTTGATCGAAGCATACTCAAATATAACGAGTGAAAAACATGGAACGAAAACAAAACAAAAATGTAATTCTCCTAGTTTTAAGTTCAGCATTAGTTACTAGTTTTTCAGTTCATCCACATGGACAAATGAAGAGAATCAGTTTACTGAAATCATGCATTGCAGAGTAAACAACAAGAAATCAAAACAATCGAAAACGTTTTAAACCAGAAGACATAAAGTAAAACATGCCACCAAAATAATCAAAGTAGAAATTAGATAGATATTGGTTACCATCACACACTCAACACCCAGCTCCGACCGATCAAATTGAACCCGGCAACGATCATGGTCAACAGTCAAAACACTGCCATCATGAAGTTCCCTTGTTTTGGGATGACAGGCAATAACACGCTGTCCAACTGTTAAAGGCCGAGCAAGATCAGTCGGTAGACCTTCTCGAACACCAGACTGGAGTTCAGCATAGTGTTGTCTGACTGACTCACGATACTGAGAAAGCTTCTCTCTCTCCTCGTGTAAAAACTGCTTCGACAATCGACGTGGCTTTCCAAGAGAACTGCAAAATAGTAGAGTCAGAAAACAAACGAAGCTAAAGCAAAAAATTAACTGAAGATGACAGACCTCCTTATAACACCCCACTCAACACGAGTCAGCCTTGGCACATGACCCAGCTTAACATGATTCAGGTACTCAACAAACTCACTCTTCGCAAACCATGGGTAATCAACTGCACTATAGAACCATTCGGACATGCACCATCTCCGGAGAAAACGTGACGATAAGCAGTGAGAGAGCTTGTCCTGCAAGAGGTCAGGGTAAATATAAGTTGTACTTCTATACCTTACAAATGATGAGATGAAGTCATCAGAAATTTTTCTTGACAAAATATCAAACCTTTAGCTCGGCAACGTTATTCACTGGGTAGGTAGCATTATCGCAGGAATCATCAGCACCCTCAGAAGGCTTACACTCTGGAGCAAGTGCTTTCAATATGCCTAATTTACGGCGACTTCTAGCCTTCGACGTCGAGTCAGAATGCTGAGTTATTACATTTTGTGTTGTGTCCATATTATCCATGGCTTCTTTTCCAAAATCAACATTTGCTGGAGAACTTTCCTGTGCTTTGGACTTGTTTTGTTTCAAAACTGGACTAACACGAATATGCCTACCCTTATTAGGAGCTACATTCCCTTCTTCAGCAGAGACCTAGCGAAGGCAGATATACAAGCAAAATTATATGTGCCATTTAAGAACAAGGGAGAAAAGGGAAATGTCAACTTGGCTATTTCAATTTTTTTAAATTCAAAAGGTCAACGTGTTGATGTTGGGTGCTGACTGTAGGAGCTAAATCACTTAGCTCCTTCCAACAAGGTTGTGCTTCACACACACTAACACATATGCATATATGAGAGACACATATATGCTCTATATTTCATACATATGCTAGAGGCTACATCTTGGCTTACAAGCTTCCCAGCTTAAATGGGAGGGGTGGTACCCCTATTTATACTTGTACATGAGCCCTAAGATTGTTGCCATGTGGCACAATCCAAACCCTACACCATACTTCTAGAATACTATACAAAATCTAGATATGTCATACTACTCCTAAATATCTTACTCTAGAACATTCCTAATTCTAGAGTTCTCCCTACATACCCTGAATACTTCTAGCTCCTTCTACCAGCCAACTATATTGACAAGATTACTCCTAACACTGACCACCTCCCTTCTGGAGTGTTTGGGAGTTAATATTTTGTAGTAGGTCACCCAGGGGAAATCTACTAAAAGGGCAGGAAGTTTGGAAGGTGAATACTTTGACAACAGCAATAAGAGTTACTTAGATTAAGGTATGTCATAGTAGTCTCCCCATTTGCTATATGTCATTGACTTCAAAAACAATTACCACATGGGTAAGAGAAAGAGAAAAACAAGGAGGTCATACAACAAAGAAGTAGTGTCTCCTCTTAAGTGGGACAAGGTATGTTGACCCAAATGGAGGTTTAGAGATTAAGGAGCAGGTAAAGCTTAATTTTGTTCTTCTCACTAGATGAAAAATGTTTATTAAGAGCAACAAAATTAAAGGCAAGACTATAAAAGGACTGCGTACCTCGGTTTTCTCAATATCCTTTAGTGCAATCTTTTCATCTTTGGAGATCTGAACATAAAGCAGCAGATATATGCAAATCATAAGCAGCGTGTAGAGCTAACAATACTGTGTCTTGTGACATGTTGAACAGGTAACAATTTTGGACGTACCTTTCCTGTGGAAGACTTTCTTTTCTTTTTATCCGATTTAACACCACATTTACAATGGTGCTGCTTTACTTCAGAAACAGCACTTCCATCATGATGTGGATCTTTAGTAAGTCTAGCTTTTTTCCTAGTAACCATCTCAATGTTTCCAAGTTCTGACTGCCTTTTAATCTTCGTTTTTCTGGAGTTATCTTTTTTCTCAAAAAATGGTACTGCTGCAGGAACATTAGGCATCTCATCAGATTCATTGTCTTCGCTTTCATCCTTACTGTGTGCTGATGATTCTGGAAAAAAAAGTATGGGCAGTATCAATAGCACAGTCAAACACAGAACATTACAAACCTAGCATATCGATCAAAACTTAATTCTGTAAAACCACTTTCGTCCATAACTTTTCTGAGATTTTCACATGATGGTCAGAATACTTAAAGTTACAAAAAGTCTAGCCATCGACCTGGTTAAACAATTTGTTGAGTTGTTGACTTCAGTCAGTAAGCTTATTATTGAGCAGTATGCCCAGTATCTAAAAGTCTTGTGGTTGCAAATAGAAGCCGACGAATGGAGCTAGGTGTGTTGCAGGTAAAACAGATGGAAGCCATGCAGAGACAGCTACAGCGTTGCCCATAAACTAGTCAACGATGTATGCAGGTGCTCAATAGCATTATAATAATGATAAAAATAGAAACATTCACTGCATCCATTTCTTCCAAAAGACATAAGGCAGCACCAGTTGTGCATGCATGGTTGGAGCTGTGGGGGTCTATAAATGGTCCTTCTATTTATATGAATTTATGCTGAACTCCTTTAAGATTAAACTACACAGAAGATTACAACTGCGTACGAATCATTACGAAGGTAAAACTATTACATGATAACGGATTCAATGAGGTGCAAGGAAGTTAAACACTGAAAATATAGCTTGCCACTTCTGAATTAGCACCATAGTATGAGATAAGACTAACCAGATTCGGCAATAGAAGAAGGTTGTAGAATATTCACAGATATATCAGCTAATGTATGCAATGCATCGAGAGCTGAGCTTTCATCTGCCAAACAAAGTCAACTAAGCAATCAGGACCAAAGGTTTGTGCTATATTGATGTGAAAGCAAGAATTCCAACAAATTAGCAAGAATTACAAAACACATAAATAATAGGCGCAAAGCAAAGCCGAACAGATTATAAACAGTGGATCCTCCTCACGAAGTTTGCATAGCAACATTTTATTTCGGTGTAGTCATTACATAGTTCTGTTTGAGTTTTACATGGTAGGGAAATTGACAGATTATTTTACAAATGCAACAACCCAACAAGACAACAAATATTCTGAAATAAAAACTGATGGTTGACCATCACAACGTAGGACATACTTATGTTTCACCACACAATCGAGAAAATACTGTATGCTATTGTCATTCGATAAATGAATATCTCTAATGTATTCAATAGTTGAGAAAATACTGTACTGTACAACTTTATAAAAGATGAGCCTCAACTCATTAAACCACCTTACTGCTAGTTTCAGCTGTGCTAGAAGCCTAGAAGAATATATGCTATGGTCATATTTTAATAATTTCATTGCCTGTCTAGAAATAAAAGATATTGCTAGATCAGACATACCGCCAAAAAATAGCTGGCGACTTCTTTTGTTTGATTTATTAGATAGCCATGAAGCTTTACTTCCTAATGCGTCCACCTCTGATTCATATTTAGCCTTTCTGGCGCTGTACCCTTCTTCGGTGCCACTGCAAGCCTCTCTGTCATCCTCAAATTGATCGTCTGTTTTGTGTGCAGCTTTCTTTCTTCTCATCTGAGGCCTCTTTAATTTCTGCTTAGACTTGCCAGATGCAGAGCCTTCATTATTCATAAAATAAGAATCATCTTTCGGATGGTCACCAGTCTCTGCTTCCCTGCTTCCTAAGCTACCTTCCGGATAATCAGCTTCTACTTGAAAACCATGCATCTTTGAGCTTCCCATCTCTGAATCTTCATTCTGCAAGCATCGTACAGATAAGATCATGCAATTACCTTGCAAGATGAGTGTGCTAGAGATAAGAACAAATTAATTCTGGGTTCTTACTTTTCTGTCGGCAATTTTAACAGGAGACAGGAACATACGATCACTCGATCTTCCAGGTGTTTGAGAAACCTGAGGTGAGCCTCCTCTTTGACAGACCTCTGCTAGAGCTAAAGCAGCTACATGAGCACCTTCATCATCTCCATTAGTAGCATCTGGTTTTGCTTGTCTATTTGATGGACCTATCTTCTCATCTCGGTTGTACATGCTTGCAACAGGCACTCGTGGAGTCCTTTTTCCAACAGCACGTGGCCTGTTCCCTACAAACAAGCCTAGAGAAGTTTCAAGATCTCAATCCTAATTTTCTTTGTTCAACGAAATTAAATATGCACCATTGTTTTTATTATTAAACGGTGCCAGATCTTAATACTGTGCAGTCATGAAGCAAATTTCAGAGGTCATATTTTAACCCATTAAAAAGCTGTTGGTCCTAAATTGGAGAGTATAAAATAATAACGCATGCCATCAGATAAAATCAGTGCAAAAATGATAAGGAAAAGCATAAGAGGCATCTCGATTACCTCCTGATCGTTTCTTCTTCAACAAAGAAAGGCATCCATAGCTCGAATAAGCAGGCTGAGATTGCAATAGATCAGGGTAGCGTGTATCAGATGTCTTCGACAAAGACAGAAGCTTTGCACGCCCACCACGCTTCTGTGGCTTCCTAGAAATTTTCAGTGAATCGTTACTCTCACGATCACTGTTACTTCCATCCTACAGTTCAGCGCAGATGTCCTTGGTTACAAACATTCTTGCTAAACGCAATAATATGGCAGAGCGTACTGACAGACTACTTTTCTAAACTGTAAACTAAGGTTGCACATATGCCACCATAAGTGCTAGGTCCACCATTCTGCGACTTCACAAGAACACCTATGAGTTATATTAATTTACAGGGTAAATTCATTTCATTTGACAAGGTTGAAGTAATTTCCTCAAGAATGTTGCGATCAATGATGGACAGGTAATGGAGGTGTCAGCATGAAAATCATTAAATAGCTTAATGTAGTCAACACAAATGACTATAACAATCTTAATAGTTGGAGCTCCTAAGCATTTCATACTACTATATTACTAGATGCAACAAACAGTTGTTCTCAGAATCTGTGTTTGATATAATTTTCGCATATATCAAGAATCAAATAACGTACAGTACTTAATGAAATTCCTGTTCAACTTTCACGACATTTATAGCCATTCAAGTTTAACTTTACCATAATATTATAGTGATCGGTCATCATCGCTATCAACCCTGCAGCAGTAGCATTTCCCTCCGCAAGAGATAAATATGCCTATACATACAACAGAGATTGATCAATTTATCAGCATAAATGTCGACAAAAAAACTTAAGAAATAACAAAAGAAGGACACACACATGCAAAATGGATTGTGCTACTTATCCAAGCTATTTAACCAACCTCAAGCATACACAGGGACATAGCTGGAGATAGGGTTGGAAACCAAATGGACGGAATCCGAGATCTTGGTAGATGGAACAACCAAAATTAATTCATACTGTGGCCAGCCCTGGAATCTTATGCTATGGAAGTTTCAAGTATTGCTTTGCTAAAATTAGCCCACTAAATTACAAGAAACAGCATCACAACAACAAATTCATGTCACGCATTTTTTCTAGTCGGGATTGAAAGCTGAAACAAGGTGGTGTGTGATGGGTAATCAAGTGCAGACAGCCCAGAACAGACACCGACCCACCGTACACAAAGGTTGGGATTTACCCTATTAAGGTTGTAAAGAGCCTCCACCATATCAGACGTTCTACCATGGACGGCACCAGCCACCTGCAAGTTGAGATGACCAATCAGTAATATAAAGTGAGGTCTCAAACTAGATAGCATAGTTATTAAACCTGCCCCAGGCCACTAGCAGGATCAGAAGAAACAAGATACTACGTTTGCCAGGCTAGGTGGCTTCCGAGAACCAGAGACATAGTTAACACAAAAATTGGTTGACAGGAGTGGGGTTTTGAGTTTTGACAGGAAGCCCAAAGGTTTTGGTGTGCACTAAGTTTAGTCCAGCATTTGGGTTAGAAACCACCTTTTACGGTCACTAGGTAAATTTGCGCGGCGATGCCGCGCGTGTGTGGGTGGAATTCAAATTTGGAAAATGCGGGCATTTAATTTTGCTGAATATTTGGAAAATGATGAAATTGAAAGAGTATTTACGTCTAAAAGGTTGTTCATTTTTTTTGAAATTGTTTAAAACGGGAAGGTGTTTAGATTTGAGCTGTTTTTACATTTGTGAAATGTGATATATTCAGTAGAAGTTAAATTATTTTGGGAGTAAATCTGTATGCAACAACAAAATGTATTTATTTGCAATGATATATGTAGTACAAAGTATAATTGGAAAATGTTTAGTTTGTAAGGTGTGAATAATCAGAAAAATTGGTTATCATATGTCAGGGTTTCTTATTTGCCGGCATAATCAGAGGGAATTTACTACTGCTATTTCTAAATGCTAACCATTTCTTTTTTTACTACAGTTGTATTATTTATTGAATATATGTACGATATAATTGTTTTCAAACTAAATTGTTTTGTTGCAATCAAAAAGAGAAGCAAACAATCGGGAGGAAGCAAATATAGAGTTTAATTTTCAATTTTTTAAAAAAAAAAATATATATTTCCAAATGTTTAGCAATTTGATACGTGAGAATGAAATTTGGTTACATGTCCTAAGTTTTTTTTTTTTTTTTTTTGATAATATTTTCCATTTTTACCTCGATGGATAGATTTAAAGTCTTTGAAATTTTCTGGCGATTTTCCATTTTTTGGATAAATGCATTTAGATTGTCTGCAAATATTAACCAAATTTAAATATTCAAAAATATTTGTATTTTACCGTAAAGAGGTAGCATGTATTTTTCTGGTCATTTTTATAATTTTTTCATATTTTTCTGCCGGGTAGATTTAAAGCAATTAATTTTGCAAATTTAAACATTTTTCTGCGTTAAAAAAAAAAGACTGGCACGTGGGGCCGCGGATGACGTCGTGCTGACGTCATCCGCGAGCTGCGCCCACGGCGGAGCACGGCGGCGCCGGCGACGCGCGCGTCGCGTCCGCGCGTTCCGGAACACGCGCGTGGGCGCATCCGACGCGCGTCGACGCGAGGAACCCGCCGGTGGCGGCGCCGCCGCCTTTAGGGCGCCGGAGCGGCGGCCGGCGGCGTGCGGATGCGAGGGAGACGGCGTGGCGCGGCGGCGGCGATTCGCGCCCGAATCCGGCGCTCCGGCACCGATTCCGCGGCGAGGAGGCAGAGCCGGCGACGGCGGGCCCGCCCGTTCCCGTCGATCTGGCCGGGGAAGCGCGAGACGGCGGCGAGGCGGCGGCGGCGATGGTGCGGCCGCGGGAGAGGAAAGAGAGGAGAAGATGGAGGCGTGGTATTTTTACACAGAGGCCCCCGAAATTTATCGAAATTACATCCAGGTCCTTTGCGGGCGGTTTTTTGCAAAAATGCTGCGACAAACACTGTTATGTGGGGATTTTTTACAAAAAAGATCCTGGGCTTGTGCGAAATCACAAACAGGTCCTCGCGAGCACGGAGATGTTGTGCGGGCCGTTTGATTGAGAATCGACGGCGCGGATTGCAGCGGGGCACTGTTACCCTGTAGCGGGGCACAGTAAAACAGTGCCCCGCTGCCGTGGCTAGCTGCGGGAACTCAAATTCGTGTGGCTTTAATATATGTATCTATGAGGGGATACACTGTTGCTACTACTTGAAACTCACATGGTTGCACTTTCTTACGGAATGCAAGGATCTAGGAAAATATGTAACTACTCCATATTTGTACACCGAACTTGATCTTGTTTCTAGGTAGGTGAGAGAGTGCTGAGACTCTGCTTCAACAATGATGTATGTAAAATATGGTGCATTAGCTTCTCATAGACTGTGTACATTTATATAACAGCATGATCTGATGCATTACCAAGATTATTTTCCCTGTATATAAGCCACATATATTTAACAAATTGAAAATTACAAACATGTGGTCAGAGCAGTGACTACTCAAGACCACAAGAAACCAATAGCCAGCTGTGTCTGAAAAGCGATAATACTGCTGCTAGATATAATAAATTTCTCGAGTAATCATGTTGGTGTAGTATGCGGTTGCCTAAAGAACAAATTTCTAACTGTTTAATAAAAGTAACACCAGTCCACAATAAATAAGACAGAGATCAAACCTTCCTCCAATCTTTTCCATATTTTCTATATGCTCCATAGAAGTGCTCCAGCTCATCTTTGCTCCACTGAGAACCAAGGTCAGATAGCTTTTTTTTCTGCAAATAAATGTAATCAATGATCAACAATGTAATTGTATAATAAACCACAGTATAGATAAACCCTAAACAGATAAATGGATTACTGCATTACATGGTTTTCGAGTCGATGAGTCAACGAGTCGTTCAGGGGTAGCGACTCTTGACTAGTCGAGACTCATGGTCGACTAGTCGACATGAGTAGCTTAGCAATATGTACTATAGAATTACCATATTATATGTATATAATTGTATATAACTATATACTTATTAAGAGGCCCCGAAGAAACTCTCTTCCCACACAAATTACATTGCAGCAACAACCTGGATCCTTCATGTTCCGGCCAGAATGCATACTTCCAAGCTGGATCCTTGCTCCTTGCTGGCCTCCTCTTAGGATCTTTGAATGGGTCATAGTGCTCATCAGCTTCTTGTGCAGCTTGAGCTGAACGAACAACCTGGGCTATCTCTGGCTGGGACATGGTGCTTGCTGTGAATCTGTGGTAGAAGGAAAACAACTCCACTTAACTTGTTTGTTCACCTAATCGAGCCCTAAGCCCTCAAGCAGAAGAACTAGAACAGAGAGGAAGAGGATACTAGTTACCTGTAGCAGCAGCCGGCAGAGCAGAGCAGCAGCCCATGAAGGAGGGAGAAGCAGATCAGCAGTAGACGGGCGGAGGGAGAAGCAGACCAGGAAGGAGCCGGTGGAGGAGAGGGTCAGGAGCCATGGCCTTGCAGCGGCGGCCGGCTGGATCTTGGGGCGACGGTGCCAGCCGGCTAGATCTTGGGCGGCGGCCGGCTGGATCTTGGGCGGCGGCGGCCAAGGGAGAGAGCCAACGAGCGCCAAAGCATCTTTTTGCTCGGGAGGTTGGGGGGGGGGGGGGGGGGGGAACTGATGCGATTAGGTCTCACGGGGGCACTGGGAAAACATATTGGAAACAAATCTGACAGGCGGGGCCAACTTCAAGTCGTTTTTGACTCAAAAGGCTGGACTAGTCGATTGAGTCGCTCGACTCAACAAATGAGTCGAGTCGAGATGTCGAGTCGATATTTTTTGGCGACTCATTGATTAGTCGTCGACTAGTCTCGACTAGTCGCTCGACTCGAAATCCATGCTGCATTAGCATTTAGCAATCCACAACCTATATATTTTATTTACCTTTTAAGTTATTGTAATTGTTTCATTTAGCAAGTGCTTTAGCATCTATGCTACTGGCATATCAATACCATCACGCAACTGTTCATATCATAGAAAAGTAGTGCTGGCTGAACGCACATGGTAGACAGCACTAGCACACAGTTTTACAGTAAAACCAGAGGCTGGTTTTTTGTCCAAGTCATATCACTGGAGCTGCTGATGCTAGCACTTTACTTGTTATATATGTGTAGAATTAGATAGATGGAAAACGGATTCAAGAAATTCAAGAGACCGCGGAGTGCAGATACTTACTCGCACTTTGCTTTTATGTACAACCGTCGCATCCTTATCATTCCAATCCTCGTTAATTTTGGCATAGCGTTTGTTTACGTTTCTCACTTTCCTTGTGGACGACATTGAGAGTAACAGAACTACCTGAAACAAAATTCACTTCACTGATTAGATTATTTGCTTCGTTAGCTCTTGGATGAAAACTGTGAAGGGAAAATCGAAAAAGGAAACCTGAGCAGCAATGCTAACAACATTTCTGCGATAAAATATGTATTGCACACACACAACCTTCATGAAGTAATGTTATATATAAGGAAAGAAAGTTAGGGTATGTACCAGTAAGAGAAACACTCTCTTGCAAACTCAATGTTACTTATAAGGAAAGTTAGGGTGTGTACCATACACGAACTAAGCATAAGCCCAAAAGAAGTGGCCCTTAGGGTGTGTACCATACAGTTACTATATGAAATGAATTTGCAATCAAGCAAATCGATGAGGTAAGCGAGCAAGCAGCAGCAAGCATCTACCAAATCTACCAGTAAGCATCTACCAAATCACAGATTCATAGCACAGAGCAGAAAAATGAGCAGAACAACACACGGCCAGTACAGATTCGAATCACATATTCGAAGCAGGAAAAAAATTGAGAAGGGGACAGGGTCATCCGAGATGGTGCTCACCTTGCTGAACCGGAGGGGGACAGGGCCGGCCGGGAGGACGGCGGCACGAATCGGGCGGCCTGGTCGATCTGGACGGCGAGTTGGGTCGAGGACGGCGAGATCGGTCGAAGACGGCGGGGAACGGGGGCTTGGAGGGCAGGCGGGGACGAGCTCCGGCGGCGGTATGGCCGGTCGCCGGCGTGGGAAGGCGGTGGTGGCGCGGAACCCTATCCAGTCGCTCGTTCTCGACAGACAAAAAATGGCGAAAAGGGATCGAGATAGGCTCGCACGGGCAGGGGATTTGGGTCCGTTTTAGCCCACGGTGGCACTTCGCCTGTAATTACAAACAACGAAACAGTACTTGTGACATTTGCAAATGTTTACATGTTTTGAATCAGATAACAGATTTTAGAACAAAATCACATGTAAATTATACTCCCTCTGTTCCCAAAACTAAGATGTTTTAGATATTACACATGTTGTCTAGATACATAATAAAATGGATAAATATATACATGAAATAGGGCATGTTTGATTCGTAGGATAGGAAAGATGTAGGAATAGTAAAAGCATAGAATTGACATGTCATGCACGCTCCAATCGTATAGGATTTGGTTTGTAACAATGTTTGTTTAATTCACCAAAGAAATTGAAAAAAGAAGTTGGAGTAGATGTTAGAATTCCTATGGGAAGTAGTACAAATAAGAGCATCTCCACCGGCGCGCCCAACTCCGCTCCCAATAAACGTTTTGGGCGCGCCGGCAGCAAACCACCCCCAGCGGCGCGCCCAATAGCAAAAAAGTTGTCGATGCGCCCCAATACAGCGTCCGGCAACCCCGCTTCGCGCTCTGGTTCTGGGGACGCAAGCGGGCGTGCCGGCAACCGCGGCAACACGCGCCGAGTCAAAACCCGACGGGCGGACCCGACGCGTCAGCCGCACAACGGCCGGTCAGCATTATTTACTGCGACTTGAGCGGTTTTCTGACGTGTGAGACGCGTTGTGCCTCGTCTTCCCCGACGCGCGTTGCCGGAGTTACGACGCCTTGGGAACCGGCGCCGGAGTTAATGGGGCGCGTTCCCGTGCTCTTCCTCCCCCCGCCCTTATAAAGACCGCGCCGCTCACTTCCCCCGCCGCACTCCGCTCTCCCTCATCCCCCGCCGCACTCCACTCTTTCCTCTCCCCTGGTGACCATGGCGCACAACGACCAAGCGTCCGGCAGCGACAGCGTGAAGACGTGCCTCCGGAAGGACGAGGCGGCGTTCTTCCACCGCCACCACATCCCCGTGCCGCCGGGGATGCGCCTTCCCAGCAGTGGCGGCTGGCAGATGTCGGCGCTTGGCTACGTCGTGCCGCCCCTGCCGACGGGGAGCGCTTCCGCGATCTCGTCCGCCTGCGCCGCCGGCAGCTGACGCCGAAGCAGCGGGCGGATCCCGAGTACGCCGTGAACAGCCCTAACTGGCAGGCGATGCTGGAGGTGCAGCGCGAGGCGGCGCTGGACGACCACGAGGGGACGGAATGGCCGTACCAGCACAACGTCGTGTGGAGGCGGCGCTGGTGGGAGAGCCGCGACTTCCACACCGTGATGCGGGAGCACGGCTACGCCGCCCCCATCGACCGCTCCCGTGAGCTCTGGTAGATGCCGGCGAGCTCGTCGCCCTCCTCCAGCGCGCGGTCAACGATGCCGACGACCCCGCGGTTCATGAAGGTGGAGCCGCCGCCGCCTAGGGGCGGCGTGAAGATCAAGGCCGAGCCTGGACGGTCGGCGCCGCCGCCCAGGAACAGAGGCGTCACCATCCGTGACTTTGGACCGCCACCGTCGCCGTCCGTGCCCGGGCCATGGTCAAGATCGAGGCAGGGACGTCCTCGTCTAGCGCCAAGGTCAAGATCGAGCCAGGGACGTCGTCGTCCCGCGGCAAGAAGCGCGCCGCGCACGCTAACGGAGGAGGAGGCCGAGGCTGAGTACCAGAGGGACCTCGCCCTCGCGCAGAAGCTCTCCTTCGACCCCGTCCAGGCGTCGAAGGAGTTCGTGGAGCGATGGTCCTGCATCGACCGGGACATCGTCGTCATCGACGACGACGACGAGGCGCAGAAGGAGGCCGCCGCGGCAATGCCTGGCGCAGCAGTCAAGGAGGAGGAGCCACCGCAGGAGGAGACGCCGCAGCAGGAGGTCGCCGCCGCGTGGAACGTCAAAGACACGGTGGCGGCGCACGACTGGGACGCCTTCTACGACGACTGGACCGGCAATTAGCACTGGTAGAAAATGGGCCTATGGTCCCGGTTCGGTTGGGCCATCAGTCCCGGTTGCCCAACCGGGACTGGCCAATCGGGACTAATGCTAGTCCCGGTTGGGCCACGAACCGGGACCAATGGGTGGCCACGTGGCCAGTTCTGGCTGGGCGTGGGGAGAGACTCATTGGTCCCGGTTCTTGTTACGAACCGGGACCAATGAGTGCTTTTTTTTTTTTGGTATTTAGGGTTTAGGGTCTCCCTCTCGCCGGTGCCCCCTCTCCCTCTCGCCGGTGCCCCCTCTCGCCGGTGCCCCCTCTCTCGCCGGTGCCCTCTCGCCGGTGCCCCCTCTCCTCTCGCCGGTGCCCCCTCTCGCCGGTGCCCCCTCTCCTTCTCGCCGGTGCCTCCTCTCCTCTCGCCGGTGCCCCCTCTCCCTCTCGCCGGTGCCTCCGTCGTCTCCCCCTTCTTCGCATCGCCGACGTGCTCTCCATCGTTTCCGTACGCATATTATACGCTCTACTATATACACAGTACATGTTGATGCATATATAATTAATATTCGATCTCTTGCGAGAATACAACTATTTAATTACATGGAGATAGATCAAGCCATCAAGGCATATGTAGTTCATCGTCCGAAGCATAATGTTCTCCCCTTTCATCGATGACCTCCCTAAGCAGAAATCCCGCCAATTCCTCTTGAATTGCTCCTACGCGCAGTTCTGGGTCGATCTTCTCCCGCATTTTGCTGAAAGCAGTTGTTCTCCGCTCAGTGGTCAACTCGCGAATGAACTCGCAAACGTAGAATCCACATAAATTACTCCCCGGTGGCTGCTGCGGACTTTCCACCGTTTTATAAGTTAGCTCATCTTTGAATGGACCTTCTACCTTCTGTTTGAAAATTGTCCAACACCTGCTTTGGCAAAGAAAATGAACAAAGGAGTTATTAATTACTTGACATCAGGGAACGAACGAAAGAGGGCGATATAATGCGATAATGATTGAAATTACTTGTTGAGCATTTCTTTCATGTCGGACCACAACGCTTGGTCCCAACTTAATGAGTCGTGGACTTCAACTGTGGACTTGTCAGGTTGAATGCTTAGCAGAATCCAGTGGAACCTGCGGACGTTTACATAAAGCAGACATGCATAGCTCATCAATTACACTTAACATCGAGAAAGCCAAATAAAAATATGTACAAGACAGAAACACTCACCTGAAGTTGTAAGGAAATAGTATTTCCGTACAGAAATGTTGCATGGTTAAAAAGGTGGTCAGGTCATGCTCCACGTCTTTGGGGTGATTGACTAACGTATGTGAATTCACGATATATGGGTCAACGAACCCAACCTCAAAAACTTTAGATCTTTTGCATTCCAGCATCTTCATTCTGCATAATAGCGTACAAAAGGATATATATATGCAGGATAATATAATACAGGCAATGAACGAGCTGAGCTAGAGACTTAATTACGAAAATAAATCACTTACAGACAATAGCAAGAGAGGATAGATTTGTCGAGGGCGCGCTTTTGGAATAACTGGAACAGTTCAGTCAGTTGAACCTGTATAGTGTAACGTTTGAAGAAATGCTCCACTCTAACGTCCAGCGGAAACCACTCTTTCGCGTCCTTCTTTGATGTGTGCACCAGGTACCAGGTATGCAGATTTCGCATATGTGTTGATAGACCCGTCATCTCCTCATTACTGACCATAGGCTCCCCTTGGACATATTTCCGTGCCATCTCTAACATTGGCGCATGTTCATAGCCTAAAAGTTGACCAAGGCTCATACCCAAGGCGGTAGCCTGTTCCTTGGCCTGAGATACAGTGACACCAAGTTCTTTAGCAGCAGCTATGGCTCTGGGGTCCAATAATTCCAGGTCTTATCCATAGCGACTCTGAAGTCCTTGTCGACATCGGAACACACTATGAGCGGGGGGACCGATTGATTTTTCTGCTGTCCGAGCTGGGCAATTTGTTTCCCGCTTTTTGCACTTCTTCCCTTGTTCTGCTCAGACTGGGCACGTGCTAGCTTAGTAAGTTCACGACCATAGTCAGATGGCAGATTCATCGATATCTGGGATGGCTGCTCAAGGAAGGACTTTCTCCACTTTTTGGATTTTTCATCGTATACCGGCTTCTGCTCGGGCTTTTTTGGTGCAAAAAAAGCCTTATTGTAGGCAGCCACCTCCGCGGCGTTTTCCGCTACAGTCCTGTCATAAGGTCTAATGGGAAGATTCTTATGAGGTACTGTTGGGAGGGGCGACCTTTTACGTTTCGGTGATCGCTTACCCCTCATAGTACGAGCGGTGGGCGGAAACGGCTGACGCGGCGGCGGAGACGGCTGCGCTGGAGACTGGTGAGGCGGTGAAGAGGACTGTTGCGCTGGAGAATGCTGAGGCGGTGAAGAGGACTGTTGCGCTGGAGACTGGTGAGGAGTCGATGGCCTTGGCTGCCAGTTCGGAAGCACGATGAATTCCTTTGGCCATAGAATGGTCGCTTTCTTGGCTTCTCCAAGTTCAAGCACCTCCCCATCTTCACCTGCAGGGTGTTGCAGCTTCAGCTCCTCATAATCTTTCATCACTTCATCCACCGCGACAACAGCGTAGCCATTTGGAACCGGAGAGAAATGGTAAGTTGGATTAGGTCCAATTGGTACGACATAGCCGACCGCCACCTTCACGGTTAAGTTAAAAACTTTCACATGCATCTCACAAGGTGTGCTCTCCGTGATATCATCCACTGGGTAGCGACGAAGTGGAGCCACTGCATCATCATTACCATCCTGGAGCTCCGTGGAAGCCACGCTGCTTTTCCGATTCGATGGGCCACCGGTACCATCGCATGCAGCTTCTACCATGTGCCGTTGAGATTGGCCGCTAGTACCTTGCTGGCTAAGCACGGCAATTTGTTCCTTCTGCAGCTTTAATTCTTCTTCTATATTAGCAGCCGGTCTGCAGCAGCGCGTGCTTCCATTGCCTCCCTTTCCTTTCTCCTCTGATGGCTTCTATCAGGAAATTTCTTCCTGTGCTCGGGAATCGCAATTGTCTTGGGCTTGGAGCCAGGTACGCCTCGTAACCGTCCGTCGTGTTCCTTATTCCCAAGGGCGCGTGTGAGCTCGTCATCCTCTCTATCGGGAATGAACCGTCCCTCTTCAACATCCTTTACTGCTTTTCTAATTTCTTGGATGGGTAGTAGGGGATTATCTTTGTGTCTTCTGTTATATATGCACTTCCCTTCTGCGTCCAACGTGCCCCCATGCCCGTAAAACCAATTTCTTGCCCGTTCGATCCACTTGAGTGGCTCTGGAGTGATCCCATTAGCCAGCAGGTCCGCCTCAAGTTTCTCCCACTTAGGCATGCTACCAGCGTAGCCACCAGGCCCCATAGTATGGTGGTACATCTTTAGAGCAGCATTTGCCGCATTTTTTGCAGACTTTTCCAGAGCTTCCTCTGATTTCTTGTACGCCACAAATTCTTCCCAGTAGTCCTTTATCTTCTCATACCCTTTATCGAAGTCTGGAGTCTTATTTTTCTTGACAAACAGTTTGTTCAATCTTTTCTTCCAGTTCTTGAATAGCTCGGCCATCTTCTTAAGTGCCCAGTCCTTGACTTTTTGCTCCATGATTTTCCGGGCAATCTTTTCTGCCTCATCTGGATCCTCCTCATCTGAATCCACCTCTGGCGCCGGCAGGGTGAAATTAACCATGAGCTTTCTCCAAAGTCTTTCTTTGCCCTCATCGCTGACATATAGCTGTCCTTTCTCGTTTGGCCGATGCCATTCTCGAACGGTGATCGGGATGAAGTCCCTAACAAGAACTCCGCATTGCTTTACCATTTTATTTTTAACACCAGGGGGAGCAGTCGGTGTGCCGTCTTCAGCGACTCTTTCGATCGTGTACCTTTCTTGGTCGCCCAACTTTTTGGCTGGGCCTCGTTTTGTCCTTACAGAAGATTTGCTCGATCCGGAGGGCTAAAAGAAGAAAGAGCGTTAATATATGTATATAGACATCAGAGACTTAATTAATACAATCTTCGGCTTCATTAATATATGTATATGCACCTCGCCGGAGTTTAATGTTCCACCGGAGCCTTCGGCTTCTCCCTCGTCGGCTTCTCCCTCGCTGACTTCTCCCTCACCCCGGCCGTCGGGTTCTACCTCACCGGAGCCGTCTCTTCGGTTGAGAGACTCATCTCCCTCACCGGAGTTGTTCAAAAACTCCGTGGTGACATCGACAATATCTTCCGGCCCGCGGATTATATCCTGGAGGATATTTTCCTGATCTTCGTCTCGTTCCATAGTTTCTGCAAATTAAGAACAATGCACAAAACTTTAGTTGGGTAACTTGTTCCATATGTCAAGATACATCTACAATATCATAAACCCGTAAACTCGTATCGTAAACCCGTAAACTCGTATCGTAAACCCGTAAACTCGTATCGTAAACCCGTAAACTCGTAAACTCGTATCGTAAACCCGTAAACTCGTATCGTAAACCCGTAAACTCGTAAACTCGTATCGTAAACCCGTAAACCCGTAAATTTGCATCTTTGCATATCTAACACAATTTACCGGGTCAACTTCCGAACCACGATCTACCGGGAAGAACAAATACCGGACAAGAACACAATCAATACATGGCATTGATGCAATGCGCAATATGTATGCATGATCAATTTAATGCATTGACATGGAACTCTAAATCATGTTTGAAATGTTATTGAATTAGGACAAGCACAAATTAGGACTAACAAAATTTTCCTATACAAAAAAATCCTAACACTAACAAAATTTTCCTATACAAAAAATCCTAACACTAACAAAATTTTCCTATACACTAACAAAAAATCCTAACACTAACAAAATTTTCCTAACAAATTTTTTTTCCTAACACTAACATTTTCCTAACACTAACATTTTCCTATACAAAATAAAAAAATCCTAACACTAACATTTCCTATACAAAAAAAATCCTAACACTAACATTTTCCTAACAAATTTTTTTTCCTAACACTAACATTTTCCTAACACTAACATTTTCCTATACAAAACAAAAAATCCTAACACTAACATTTCCTATACAAAAAAAATCCTAAAATCCTAAAATTCTAACTCACCGATCGAGAAGCGGCCGGTGCGGGCGGCGGTGGGACGGCGGTGGCCCTGGGCGCTGGGACGGCGGCGTGGAGGCACGGGAGGTGTGCGTGGAGAGGAGGGCGGGGTCAGGCCGGCATCTGGGCGGCGTACGTGCGGGGAGGAGGCCGGCGCGTCGGGCCGGGCGCGTGGCTGTGCGGGGAGGAGGTCGGCCACGTCGTGGCGTGTACGGGGAGGAGGCCGGCCGCGTCGGGGCGGCGTGCGCGCGGGGAGGCGGCGGGGCGGCGCGTGGAGTCGGCGGCGGGGCAGCCTGACGGCGTTGATGCGCGGCGCCCTTGCTCCTGCTCGTCGATGAAAACCGTCTCGCGTGCGTGAGAATGGGGAAGAAGAAGAGGCTGGGGGTTAAGTAGCAGGGGGCCATTGGTCCCGGTTGCTTCAAAGAACCGGGACCAATGCATCTTTGGTCCCGGTTCTTGCCAGCAACCGGGACCAAAGAGTGCGTCATTTAATGCCAGATCGCTGCGCGCGTCCAAGGATCTTTGGTCCCGGTTACCGGGACCAAAGAGTCCTTTTTCAAACTTATTTCGAACTTTTCAGTTCTGAAATTTTGTTCCCGCCTTTTTTTTCTTATTTAGGTGTTTGGATATGAATTTCAAATGGTTTTGAATCTGAAAAGACTTTCAACATGAAAAGTTTTTAAATTTGAATAAATAATCCAAAACCATTTTCTGTTTTCTAAAATAATTATTCTAACTATACAAACTATTAACCATTTTGCCATTTTCAATTAAAAATGCATTAACTTTATTGCATATTTTGAATTGACAAAACTTTCAACGTGAAAAGTGTTTGAATTTGTATAAATAATCCAAAATCAATTTTACATTATTATTGTCATTTTCAATTTAATATGGATAAATTCATATCTTTAAATCCGTAAGTCGAAATTCGACAAATAATCCGCGGGAGGAGCGGCGGCGCCTGGTGGAGGTGCAGCGGCGCCAGGTGGAGGTGCGCGGCACCTGGTGGAGCAGGAGGCCGGTAGCTGGGCATTCCTCTCCACGCCGGGCTCGTGGGCATACGGCGGGATAGACTCCCGCGGTTGCGCCCAAGCGCGCTCTGCCGAGCACGCTCGACCTCGTCCAGAAGGCGTTGCGGCGGGCGTGGCGGATCCATCTCGTGGAGACGATGCGTTCGTGGCTAGGAATGGTGGATTAGGGTTTACCCCGTCGGCGACAATATATAAAGACCTCCAGGGCAGCGCTGGGGGAGGACAGTGCCCAGGAAAGCGCTGGGGGAGGACACGTGTCGTGACCGCAAAGCCCGTCTTTAGTCCCGGTTGGTGTTACCAACCGGGACTAAAGAAGCACACAGATCGTGTGTTTCTTTCAATCGCTTGTGAGCCGTTGGATCAGGGGTGTGTTTCTTTTGAGGGATTGTGAGCTGTTGGATCAGCAGTATCACGACCACTTCGTGAGCCACATGACCCGGTTGGTGTTACCAACCGGGACTAAAGAAGCACACGGATCGTGTGTTTCTTTCAAGCGCTTGTGAGACGTTGGATCAGGGGTGTGTTTCTTTTGAGGGATTGTGAGCTGTTGGATCAGCAGTATCACGACCACTTCGTGAGCCACATGACCCGGTTGGTGTTACCAACCGGGACTAAAGAAGCACACGTACCCTATATATACCGCCCTCCTCAGACAAGTTACTCACTCACACAAAACATTCCAGCGTCACTCGGAGAGGCATCTTTGGGCAACCAGCGGCAAGACGTCTCTGATGACCTGCGACCGTTCCAAACGGTTGCAGATCATCAGAGATGTGTTGCCGGACGGTTGTAGATCATCAGAGACGTCTTGCCGCTGCTTGGATCGAAGTGGTGCTCAAACACAAAACATTCCAGCGTCACTCGGAGAGGCATCTTTGGGCAACCAGTGGCAAGACGTCTCTGATGACCTGCGACCGTTCCAAACGGTTGCAGATCATCAGAGACGTCTTGCCGGACGGTTGTAGATCATCAGAGACGTCTTACCGCTGCTTGGATCGAAGTGGCGCTCAAACTCACGAGCCACCGTCGGGCTGTATGCAGGGGGAACTGTGTTTGGACGGTCGAAGCTGAGGTTTGAGAGGTTCCCACGGGAGGTGTGGGAGCCGACAACCACCTACCACGCGTGTTTCACCACATAAAGGTTTAATACATTACTACACATCACATAAAGGTTTAATACATTACATTGATTTACATAAAAGCCATGAACCCTTCTTCGCGTATGTCCCTGGCCTATGATCGCTTCAGCCGTAACCATGGAGCATCTTCATTATTTAACGGGATGCTTGGGTCAGTTCTCACTGTGAAGGGCGGAATTTCATCAAACTTATCATAATCTGCTGACATGTCTGTCTTGTCCTCGACTCCCACGATGTTTCTTTTCCCTGAAAGAACTACGTGACGCTTTGGCTCATCGTATTCGTTTGCTTGTTTTTTCTTTTTTTCGGTATTCGTTTGCTTGTTTTTTCTTTTTTTCGGTCTGGAGGACATGTCCTTCACATAGAAAACCTGAGCCACATCATTGGCTAGGACGAATGGTTCGTTCTTGTAACAACCAAGATTCTTGAGATCCACTGTTGTCATCCCGTACAGCTGGTCTACCTTTATCCCTTCTCCATTCATGTTGACCCAACTGCACCGAAACAAAGGGACCTTAAAAGTAGGTCCATAGTCAAGTTCCCATATCTCCTCTATGCGACCATAGTATGTGTCCTTTTGCCCATCGTCGTTTGTTGCATCAAAGCGGACACCACTGTTCTGGTTGGTGCTCTTTTTATCTTGGGCGATCGTGTAAAATGTATTCCCATTTATCTCGTACCCTTGGAAATTCAATACAGTCGAAGATGGTGACGCGGCCAACAAGTAGAGCTGATCTCCGACAGTGGTGTCATTCATGAGCTGTAATCGCAACCAACTGCCGAAGGTCTCCATGTGTTTTTCTTTAATCCAGGAGTCATCCTTCCCCGGGTTCTTGGAGCGTACATAATTCTTGTGTTCCTCGATATACGGAGCCACGAAGGTGGAACTTTGTAGAACTGTGTAGTGTGCTTGAGTTAAAGAATGCCCGTCCCTACATATCAGTGCTTTCTTTCCTAGCGTGCCTTTTCCACTCAGTCTCCCCTCATGCCGCGATTCAGGAACACCAATCGGCTTAAGGTCAGGAATAAAGTCAACACAGAACTCAATGACCTCTTCTGTTCCATAGCCCCTTGAGATGCTTCCTTCTGGCCTAGCACGGTTATGAACATATTTCTTCAAGACTCCCATGAACCTCTCGAAGGGGAACATATTGTGTAGAAATACAGGACCGAGAATGGCAATCTCGTCGACTAGGTGAACCAGGAGATGCGTCATAATATTGAAGAATGATGGGGGGAACACCAACTCGAAGCTGACAAGACATTGGACCACAGCCTTCTGTAAACTTGGTAGAGTTACTGGATCGATGACCTTCTGAGATATTGCATTGAGGAATGCACATAGCTTCACAATGGGTACTCGAACATTTTCCGGTAGAAGCCCCCTCAATGCAACCGGAAGCAACTGCGTCATAATCACGTGGCAATCATGAGACTTCAGGTTCTGGAATTTTTTCTTTGCCATATTTATTATTCCCTTTATATTTGACGAGAAGCCAGCCGGGACCTTGATACTGCTCAGGCATTCAAAAAAGATTTCCTTCTCTGCTTTGGTAAGAGCGTATCTGCTTAAGTATTTACGCCCTTTATCCGTCTGCTTGTTGTATGGGTCTTTCATACGTTGCTGGTCTGCCCGTGCTTCCGGTGTATCTTTTGTCTTCCCATACACGCCCAGGAAGCCTAGCAGGTTCACGCAAAGATTCTTCGTCACGTGCATCACGTCGATTGAAGACCGGACCTCTAGGACTTTCCAATAGGGTAGCTCCCAGAATATAGAGCACTTCTTCCATATGGGTACGTGGTTGTCAGCGTCATTCGGAACAGATAGACTGCCAGGACCCTTTCCAAAGATTACTTCTAAATCCTTGACCATGTCATATATAACATCACCATCAGGGAGGTTAGGCTTCTTCCGGCGATCTGCCTCACCGTTGAAATGCTTGCCGGGCTTTCTTACGGCATGACCGTTCGGAAGAAATCGACGATGCCCCAGGTACACATTCTTGTTTCCCAAATGTATACTTTCAGTCTTATCTAAACAGTGCGTGCATGCATTGTATCCCTTGTTTGACTGTCCTGAAATGTTACTAAGAGCAGGCCAATCATTGATGGTTACGAACAGCAACGCTCGTAGGTCAAATTCCTGTTGTTTGTGCTCATCCCACACACGTACACCTGGTTCGGACCACAACTGCAAAAGTTCATCAACTAATGGCCGTAGGTACACATCAATGTCGTTGCCGGGTTGCTTCGGGCCTTGGATGAGCACTGGCATCATAATGAACTTCCGCTTCATGCACAACCAAGGAGGAAGGTTGTAGATACATAGAGTCACGGGCCAAGTGCTATGACTGGAGCTCTGCTCCCCAAAAGGATTAAAGCCATCTGTACTTAGACCAAATCTTAAGTTCCTTGCGTCATCTGAAAATGTCGGGAACTCTCTGTCGATTTTTCTCCACTGGGACCCATCGGCGGGGTGTCTCAACTTCCCGTCTTTCTTACGCTCTTCTTTGTGCCATCGCAACAACCTGGCATGCTCTTTGTTTCTGAACAGACGTTTCAACCGTGGTATTATAGGAGCATACCACATCACCTTAGCAGGAACCCTCTTCCGGGGGGGCTCGTCATCGCCCTCAACATCACCAGGGTCATCTTGTCTTATCTTGTACCGCAGTGCATTGCATACCGGGCATTTATCCATGTTCTCGTACTCACCGCGGTACAGGATGCAGTCATTAATGCATGCATGTATCTTCTGCACATCTAATCCTAGAGGGCAGATAGCCTTCTTTGCTTCGTATGTAGTCTCGGGCAATTCGTTATCCTTTGGAAGCTTCGGCTTCATTATTTTCAGTAACTTCTCAAATCCCTTGTCAGAACAACCAGTCTCTGCCTTCCATTTCAGCAGTTCCAGTGTGGTACCGAGCTTTGTGCTGCCATCTTCGCAGTTTGGGTACAGCAACTTTTTGTGATCCTCAAGCATGGCCTCCAACTTTAGCTTCTCCTTTTCTGTATCGCATTCTCGCTTTGCATCAGAAATGACCCCACCAAGACCATCAGCGGGCTCATCTGATGCCCGATGTTCACCTCTTTCTTCTTCAACGTCTTCCATAACAGTATCACCGCATTCCTCAGGGAACATAGGATAGTTGTCATCATCCTCCTCTTCTTCATTGTCTTCCATCGTAACCCCTCTTTCTCCGTGCTTGGTCCAACAATTATAGCTGGGCATGAAACCTTTCCGAATCACGTGGTCTTGAATGGTTCTCGGGTCAGAGTACTCCCTGACGTTCCGACACTTCTCACATGGACAAGGCATAAAATTATTCACTTTGTTTGCCTCAGCCACATCGAGAAATTTATGCAGGCCTGCAATAAACTCGGAACTGCGTCGTTCGCCGTACATCCATCGCATCCGTGCATCCATCTGCATCATATATATAATTAAGTTTATCAAATACCATTACAATAACATCTTGAATAGTGAAATGACCACCGTACATCGACACGTGCAATATTTCTGTATCAATTACAGACGAAAAGGATAAAGTTGCTAACCATCTTGTGCGAACTTAAGTGGGCTCGGGCATTTCATCGAACACATCTTGTGCGTGGCAAAGAAAAAAAACTAGCACCCACTTCCCACCAATCCAACCAGAAAAAAAAACAGAGAGAGAGAGGGGGGGTGGGGGTTATATATAGGCAGGGGAGGTATTGGTCCCGGTTCTTGGTACGAACCGGGACCAAAGCTCCGCGCACGCCACGTGGTGGCTCTGGAGCTTTGGTCCCGGTTCTTGCAAGAACCGGGACCAATGCCCCCAACCGAACCGGGACCAATGCCCCACGGGGCCCTGGCAAATCGAACCGGGACCAGTGCCAGGCACTGGTCCCGGTTTTTGCCTGAACCGGGGCTAATGGCAAACAGGACTCCGGACGAAAGGTCCTTTTTCTACTAGTGTAGTCTAGGTTTAGTTTAATTTCGCCGTATTTTATACAAACTATCGAAGTAGAATGAAATATGTTAAGTTTCAATGAATTTGAGTCTGGGCGCGCAGCTCTCAATAGGCGGCAACGTTTGCCGGCGCGCTAGCGTCTACCCGCAACTTTGCCGGACGCTCTATTGGGCGCGTCAGTGGAGATACTCTAATTTCTTCGGAAATTCCTACAAGATTCAGTCCTACAAATCAAACAAGCGAGAAAGGAAAATTTTCTAGGATTGAATCCTACGAAAATCATATACAATTCCTTTAAATCAAACAAGGCCTTAACATTTGCTCAGAGTAATTGGAGCGTGTGCGGTGACCAGCCCATTTCATTGGCCCAAAGCTAGTCTCATTCGAGTGTAAAAAATAGGCTAGAGTGTCCGTTCAAGTGCTGGATCTAAATATAAATCCTTGGCTAACGCTACCGTTGAGTTAATATGGGTTGAAGCATTACTTGGTGAATTTAAAATTACTATACAACAACGATCCCTGTTCAAGTACCGAACCTGAATATAAATCCTTGGCTAACGTCATCGCTGAGTTAATACTTGGTGAATTTGAAGTTACTCTATATGTCTGTAAATACAGTGTGTCATGCACGTACAAATCTAGTGTTTTACCAAAGCACTTCCTGTTAGGAATTTACATGAGTTTGGACGTAATCTGATTCTTCTGCAAAGTTCAGATTAAGTGGGGCGGTTAAACATGTAATATGATACTGTACATATACGGCACAATGTAGTACACCGTCCATGTATGTACTTCCATGTACTGCCACGCGAGGACCTTTCTCGCCTATATAAAAACACGAGACCCTAACGGGTATCGTTTCCACCCCAACTGATAATGATCTTTAGTAAAAAATGTCCGTTTTTTTTTTGCATTGCAGGGATTGTATTTGCATTGAACTAAGCGCAGGGTCATGCAATCAGTGCTCCGCCAATCTGTGGCTGAGACATCAAACATCTTCATGGCGCCATCGCACCTTATCATTTCCTTTTGGCCGCCGCCATGCTCCACTATGTGTGCCTTCTCCTCCTCCCATCCACATCGAGTCGAGGAATCAAGTCTCCAGGGCGGCGGTGGCACTCCCTCAGTGGTGGCCCTTCCATTGGCAGTGCCGCCTCGCATCCATTTGCGCCCTCACTATGTCACGGTTGATTTTTCAAGGCACTTTGTTAGAGGCACATTTTTAAAGTGCCTAGAAAAATGATTTTTTGCGGCGTTTTTTAAAAAGTGCCTGGAAAAACCGATTTTTAAGGGTACTTTTTAAAAATGCCTTCAATAATCTGATCTTTTGAGGCATTTTTCCAAAGTGCCTGCAAAAATCAGATTTTTTGCGGCACTTTGCAAGAAGTGCCGGCAAAAATCCGGTAGTTTCCAGTCCGCCACAGCTCAGCAAATGTGCAATTAGCCCCTATGTATTCTTAAGCAGTACAAGCCGGTCCCTCCACCTACCGTACGCATACAAGTTCTCGATCCGTTCACCAGAAGCTCCCGCGCCGCCGCCCCGCTCCTCCTGCTCCTCCTCGCCGCGCGCCCCACTCCCACCTCCCTCCCGTCCCACTCATCCTCCCGCCTCCCTCCCTTCCCACTCATGGCGGACGCCTTCGCCGCCGGATTCGCCGTGGCCAGGCACCTCGCCCACACATCCCAGCACAACCGCCTCGCCGCCCTCGACGCCCGCCTCCTCTTTGGAGACAAAAACAGGGAGGGCATCATCCTCGAGTCCCTATATCGCGAGCGCGACGCCAAGCCAGACCTTAGCTTCTCCTCGCCGAGTAAGAAGCCCGCCAAGGAGGTCCCTAAGGCCGTCGTCCTGAAGCTCTATCTGGTTGGTCACTAGCGAGACTTTATGTGCTTGCAACAGCTATGCGCATCGAAGATGCTTGATGAAATGACCACATGAGCATGACTAGCTAATGTATTGCGTATGATTATTGTGCTGCTGGAAGATGTTCTTAGGACCAAATATCTATTCTCTGTAATCACTTTGATGAAAATCTACTACTCCCTCCGTTCGCAAAAGGATGTCACTAAAATGAACTATAGATAGACCATTTTTGTGACATCATTTTCCGAACGGAGGGAGTATAAGTTTACTCACTGACGGCTTAGTATGCATTATAATAAGATATATGCCTCTAACCAGCTATGATTGTATAGACGTGAGTGCAGACTTGATATTGAGAATTTCTCTACCTAATTGTTTCATTGCAGTTAAGTAGTGTCCTACCCGACTTCTGGTTACGTCTCAAACATATATGTTGGATGCAAATCTCAGCCTTCTGCATCTTTGTCAGGTAAAATCACAGCTGCATATGAACCATTGTTAGCGGGATTATGGATCAGCTATATGTTTTCTTAATGATTGATTCGCTATTGCAGTTTGAGCTAGAAAGATTGAGCGTACAAATTTATGTTTCTCAACCAAATGCTATTGAACATGCAACTTAGGAGTGTCGATAATTAAGAAGTGTTGATTTATCTGTGAATTTAGAACCACACTTACTGAAGTATCGTTGGTGATACTTCCCAAGACACAACAACCAAATAATTTGTATTTCGATTTGAAGTATCCCTTTTGGTAACTGAAATATGGAATTTTTGCACAATACAAAGTAGTCTTGCAGATATATAAGATGCGAGATTTCTATACTGTCCTTTTAGTTGTGCATCATTTAATAGAATCAGGTCCAATATACTGAAGTAGAATAAATATACTGAAGAAGCTAGAGGTTGCTGCCCTTTTCTCCACTGGTGTGTATGCAATAAGGATGGAAAATTGACAAATCGATGTTATCGTAGTTACCAATCATTGTTTTTTTCAAATAGACAATTGCATGTTAACGTGAGAGTTTCTGCCATGGGACGCAGTTCAAAATGCACCAAACCTGACGAAACCGCTTGGCCGGTTTTGCATGGGTCACGGCTAGGTTGCCATTAAACTGTAGTTCCCGTCCCCCCTCTTCTTGAAAGCTTCACCATCAGTCAAATCACATTGTTTATTCAACTGGGTTTGTTATCTGCATACATGGATTGTTTCTTGTATGTTCCTGCCACTTCTATTTTCAGGCAATCAGCATTGAAGGTCTTGCATTGGACAAGCTTATGGAGTGTCACGCTGCAAACTTAGGATGGGTAATTGAGAAGCATGTACGGTCACAACTGGTTGTAGTCTCTGAATTAAAGTTCATTTTTTTTTAACACGGGAACGGCCCAAAAGGGCCAGAAAGCTGCATTAAAAAGGCAGGTACAAATTACATAGAGGACCCTAAGCGTCTATTGCACAGAAAGACCGATATTCGAAAACAGGACCTCTAACTTTGTAAAAAGGACCCTAGGACTAAAAATAATAAAGCAATTAGGTCCTTGGCGTCCTCCTCTGCCTCTCGCCGGCGATCTCAAGGCAGCGCCATCAGCGCCGCCGAAATCAGAGGATGTTCTGCTCGCTTGGCTCCCTGAACCGGCGAAGATCCATTGCCACCTGCCGCCAGAGCACCTCCGGGGACGAACCACTTGGAGACACAACAACGTCGAGCACCGGCGCAATGAATCGGAGAGGCCTCCGCACTGGAGGTTGAAGAAGGGCCATCTGCAATGGCCTAAGATCATGGCGCCATTATCCAGCGACATGTAGTTCGCCTGAGAAGACGCAGCTTCGATGGCAAGCAGCGGCAAAGCCCTGCTCGCATCCTCCCCAAACTCTTCACCACCAGCCAGCTCTTGCTTCCAAATCCGCGCATGCCGACCACCATGGTCCACAAACAGCAGAAGGAGAACAAAGAGATGAATGGCAGTAAGAGCAGAGCGCTTATTAGCAGAGCTCGTCGTCGACCACCTTGCCCTCGACTCCCGCCACGGAAGCTCAGCAGAGGAAACCAACAACACCTTACCAGCGTTGCGCCCAAACGCTAGATCGGAGAAGCTCGAGCCAGCCTTATTGTCGGAGATGCTTGGTCTCGCCGCCGCCAGCCGGCCTACCTCCTGCCACCAGAAATACACCGCCGCGACGAAGAGAACCAAGAAGCTTTGGATCTGGCCGGAGAAGTCCAGAGACCTACTCCCACACACCCATCTAGGGTAACACACGGCATAAAGCCAGATCAAACTAACTACAACTACTGCTAGTATATACAGGAGGAGCCTACCACCTAGTCCATCCCCTCGCCGGCCGGCCGGACCTCCAAGGAGAAGGAAGGAAAGGGGCGGCGGAGGAAACCTCGAGACGACTCTCAAGAGAGCGAAGCGGTCGAGAGAGAAAAAGTGGGACTTGTCTACGTTGCTCACATCAATTAAAGTTCATTTGTATAGTTATCTTCTGTCTGTAACATCCTTTACTGTTACATCTAACAGAATTATGCTAAAGAACTCCAGAATTGGTTCCCTGATTGTAATATTGATTGCAATATGATATGGTTCTCTGAACTCTGATTGGTTCCTTGATTGTAATATGATTTGGTTCCCTAATTTTTAAACTGCTTAAAGCATTATTGCATAATGCCTATAACCTATGGCACTATTGCATAACGCCTAGGATGATTTTTCGAGACACTATTGCATAATGCCTAGAATGATTTTTTGAGGCATTATTGTAAAGTGCCTCCAATTATAATCAATGGCACTTTTAGAGTGCCTCTAAAAATCAATTTTTTGAGGCACTTTTTAAAAGTGCCTTAATCGATCTTTCCCTACCCATTTGATACGGCACTTTTTAAATTGCCTCGTATGATTTTCTAAAGCACTTTAGATATTTTTTAGGGCACTTTTTTGTGCCTTTAAAAATCAACTGTGATGTAGTGCCTGTCGGGCTCGACCTCTGCTCTTTACGACGACTGCCCACAGTGCGGGGCGCGTTGCCCGGTCCTGGCATGTTTCCCCGGCAGCGAGACCCCGCATGGCGACAACCACTCGGTCCATCGAGGTTCGCCCAACTGATGACCCCCACGACGGCTCACCGATTTAGTTCTCTGCCATCACTCCCGGCGGTGTGTCGCGCCACTCAGAGATCCAGCTCGCCGCTTGTGGGCGCTTCTTCTACGTCTTGGTTCGTGGCGAGCAAGATGAGCTTGCTTACTTCGCCGTTCCGCGCGACCTGGCGTGCACCCGGGCGCACATCCATCTCGTCACGGGCGTCGTAGGTGTGGTGGACAAGGTGGAAGTGACCAAGGGCATTGTTTTCGGTGAACGCCTCTCCGCTGGATTGGGTGCTATTCCGTGGCGAGGTCCGCGGCCCCCGCGTGCCCCTGGCCCCTGCTATGGTGCTTCAGCTGCCGGTGCCCGCACCATTGCCGCTAGTCCAAGCTCCTATGCCGCCCCCAGTGCATGTGGTGCTTTGCAAGCGCGATGGTCCAACTCCGGCGGCACCACGCCAGTGCCCGCCTTCGCGCAAGTGCTGTTAGAGAGCGTGTTGCAGACTTGCAGGATTCCAGCGCGGTGAGCCTGAAGACGATCAAGTCTGGTGCCCATAAGCCGGGCAAAGGGGGCAACCGCCCCGGGTCCTAGAAAAAAGGGGCCCCTGAGAAGCATATTAGAGAACATTGTAGTATTTTCCATTACTTTAAAATATTAATTTGCAGGTTCAAATCGACATAATGGTCAAATATCGTGTAACACGTAGAAACAAACCAATCCGATAACGACGACATGTTTTAGTTAGGAATAGTCCCTCCTATGTGAAACTCAAATATGTGTATACGGGATTTTCATATTTAATTTTTTGCATTATCTTTTATTTGTGAAATAGATATAATTTATTGCATACACCAAATGATACAAAGTTCTTTGTAGACGAGCATAGCGGATTAAAATCATAGATCGATGATATTTCAATAGTACAGAACATGTGTATAATTTCAACTTATCACCATACCAAATCAGGAAGACTATTGTTGATATTTCAATTTATACTCTTAAAATTTATTTAAATGTGCTTACCTAATCGCACGAGAAACTACTATTAATTTATTAGATTGTACAGGTTTCCACCATGATATTTAAGGATATAAAATAGAGTTGAACACACATGCGTGTGTACACACATAAAAATAAAAAACATATAAGTTATATAAATATGAAAATATTTCAGGGAGATATTTTATTAAAAAGGTTTAAATTATCATGAATTATTTTTACTGATAGACATTATAATAATATGAGAATGAATTATATAATGAATATTAGCAACATTCAAATGTGGTTTACTATGACAACTGATACATGCTAAGATTATAGTTCGTTAAATGTAATTAGCAAATAAATATTAAATTTTAGTATAAACATATCTTTTTAAATTCGCCGCGGGTCTAAAATATGTTTGGTGTCGCCGGAGGGTGTGAAGTGAGAGACGGGGAGGGAGAGCCGAGAGGAGACGGCTGTTAAAAGGAAGGAAGCTGCCGCCGCGGCGTGGGCGAGGGGAAAAATTACTTGGTGATCCGTCCACCACGCAAATGACACGCTGACAACTGGGCCTGAGAAGTTTCGGTCCCACATTACAGTCACACGTACATAATCAACGCACGGTAAGCAAAATGGCATCGGGCTGGCCAATCAGAATTCAAGCGTCCCTCGGCTCCACGCAAGTACCAATGACCCATCTGGGACCCGCTGTTACACGGAACCACATCATTGAGAGACCACTCCATGCGTACGGTAATGCTCCAACCTGTAGGCAGTACAACCCAGCTGTTACCATTGTTTTACATTTCCAACCCTGGCACCCCTAAGAATTCTCTTTTACTGCACTACGGGTTCCTAGTTCCTACAATACGATCTTATCCTATTCGATCAATGATTATAAACACACTCTTATTTGTCTAAATGAACTCTCTCCATACCGGTCGAACAACCGATCCCTAGTCAACTAGATCAAGTAAGAGATAAATCTCGCGCGTTCGATCAATGCAAGATTGTTGTCAAAAATAATTCGATTGTAACATTTTTCATGAATATGTCACAATTGTGAAACAGGTTGCAACATTTCTAACCTGCGGTTGTAAATACTAAAAATCTCTCGTTTGGTTGCAGCAAAATGTAAAACACCATGTCATAGTTTGCAACAACAAAAAACACTTCCAACGTATGTGTCCAATGCATCCAACATTATGGGAACACGTATTGGAGAAATTTTATTTATAGCATCTGCCAAAAAAACGTTGTAGTATTTTAGTCGTGGTATACAATAAAAACAATGAATGCAAAGCATGTCGAAACAACCTTCACACCATAAAAAACCAAAAGGTCTAACCTCCACCAACACCTAACTCACTGTCCTCAAGGTCGTCGGCACAAATCCGGCTTGCTGGAGTCTCGTCGTCACCAGATCATGCGACCCTAAAACAATTCCCCTCAGCCCACCATATTTCCCAAGCGGAGTGTACAAAGGACTAGATATTGGAGCTCTGTGTACATCCATGGAGGCACGGAAAACTCCACCGCGGCGCTCCGCGCGTCGGCGGTGTTCCTGTCCTGCGTGCGAACTGCGGCAGCGGTGCGGCATGTGAAACAACAACAACAATAACTATAAAGTTTTTCATTCCCAAGCAGGTTGGGGTAGGTAGAGTTGAAACTCATAAGATTTTAAAACTAACTCATGTTTCTGGCACATAGATAGCTAACTTCTACGGACCGCACCTCTGTCCATGGCTAGTCTTTGGTGATATTACAATCCTTCATATCTCTCTTAACAGACTCCTCCTATGTTCTACGTTGTATATGCCCAAACCATTTTAGAAGATGTTGGACAAACTTCTCTTCAATACTTCAATCGGTGTTACTGTTACCCAACTCTCTCACGTATATCATCATTTCAGACCCAGTCCTTTCTTGTGTGGCCACATATCCATCTTAACATGCGCATCTCTGCTACAACTAACTGTTGGATATGCCGCCTCTTGGTTGGCCAACATTCTGCGCCATACAACATCGCAAGTCGAATCGCCGACCTATAGAACTTGCCTTTCAGTTTTTGTGGCACTCTCCTGTCACAGAGGACGCAAGAAGCTTGGCGCCACTTCATCCAACCAGTTTTGATTCGATGACTTTGCAGAAAAAACTTTCAAAACTTGTCAATTGAATGGTGCTCCTAGATGGATTCACCTATATTGGTTGTGGCTAATGTTGCAAATATAAGAGTTTGAATACCACTTATAAATAAATCAAGAAAGATTCACATTTATCCGGACATTTTATGTTGACACACAAAGTTTCGCCAAAAAAAAAACATTTTTGTGCGAGTAGAGATTCTTGCTTCCCGAGCTCGAGTGCTCACTCTAGTTTAACAAATTCGAAAATCATATTTATGAATTCCAAAAATTATGAAACAGAATTTGAATGTAGCCAATAGTATATCCCACGAACGTACAAAATATCAACTTCAGATACATTGTATACACAAAAATGACAAAAGTGTGGATCTATGTATGCATATTTCCAAATCTCTAAGTTTTACCATATTTTGTTATTTTTGTGTAGACCATAATATAAAGTATTTCAAATTAACGTTTTGCACTTTTGTGGGACACATAATTGGCTACATACGGATTTTTTTGCAGAACTTTTTGAAATTCATAATTATGATTTTGGAATTTTTTAAACAGAAGAAGCACTGGAGCTCAGGAGCCAAAAACATTTTTCGTTTTTGTGCCCAAAAACACAAAATGTCTCGTAAAAAGTCATTCTGGAGCACCAAATTTGTATTTTTACAAAGAGTGGAAAAATATTATTGTAACAAAACTTTGTGCGCCAACATAAATGTCTAGAGTTACACCCGGAATTTTTATTTCTGTATTTTTTTACATTTTAAAATACATTTCTCATAATGAGACTAGATACTCAGCCAAAACAGTGTCCCCCATGTATAGGGGCTAGTCTCCTACTAAGTGGACTAAATAAACAAGAACGATGGTTTTATGAAAACCTGTAGGATGTTAATTGGTAGACGGTTTTGTGAAATCCTGTAGGATGTGAACGCCTTCCGAGCATCATAAACCATTATCACCTGCCTAATGAGCTTGTAGTGGCCTACTCAATTAAGAAAAATGTCATAAGTAGGGACAACGCTGGCGGTGAACTGCTTAGCCGTTCCATCAGACTCGTTTGTAGATGAGTTGTATTCGATGCGAAGGCCAAAGCAAACTGAGGTTGGGAAAACGAAACAGATGTTTCTGTGTCCGTGGTTTTTTTAGCCTAATAATCCGATGTATTCGCTAGTGAAATATTCCAAAATTTTCATATGGAAGAAGAACGACAACACAAAAAGAATCAAGATCAGTCGTTCCACAAACCCTGTAGAAAGGTAGTGCATCACATATCAGTATGCCAAAAAGGATCATGAACCAATAGAGATAATGGATTCACTATATATATTTCTATAAACAGCTCAAGGTCCCCTGCCCTGCGCATACACGCCATGCAATATCACCACCAAGGCGCTCACTCTATTGTCCAATCACAAATCAGCTCTCCCAATCTCCCCCAATAATCAGAAATAGGGCGTGTGCCTAGCAAGAATACATGATGTGCATCGATACTAATCAGCACGATTAGTATCTTGGTGGCGCTGGTGGCAACCGGTTTGGTGTATGTCGGCTGCTGGAATTGGCACCTAAGCTCGAGTCTCCATTTTCAGGGCGCCGACTGCGACCATCAGCACTTCTCGACCTTGATTCAGTGGAGACAGCAGGGCCATTTGCTGCAGAATCGAAGGCAGACCTCCAGTCCTCACCAGGGCGGCTTGGTGTCCGTGGGCTCCCTGCAAATATTTTTATTCAAATTAACTGTTGTAAGTTACTATATACAAATGCACATAAGATTGATCTCTAAGTTGCTAAGAATTACAGACACACCCTGAGATCTTACATGCATGCAATTTATATTAGTAGCCTACAATGCAACATTTAGCACAAGCCAGTCGCAGTGAAAAGATTAGGTCTAGATTGGACAAATAAACGAAGTATTAGCCCAGTATGGAAATGTAGGGCATAGCCAAGCTTTGAAGTTTGACAGTAAGTTTCTTGCACGATACAACAATCATAAGAAAGTGCTTCTGAATATTCATTGGTATTTAAGCCCATAAGCTAGCCACATCAGCTTATAAACCAGAAAAACCTAGTACATTGGGCACAAGAAAACAGTTAAAGCAGAATATCAAGCAAGCACATTGGGTTGGCCAACATACTTACCAGCATAAAACATCGCGTACCATACAGATAGTACTCTACCTTATCAAGTTGGTACTACTAATAAGCTATAACAACACATTTTCCAGTTCACTTAATATAAATATAATTAATCAAAATATTTCGTTAAAAAGGAGATTTAGCTACCATACGAGTTACCAATGAGAGGACTATTAGGTACCTATTGGCTATTGCTTGTATTAGATACTAAAATCAATATTTATAAAGGCACCTATTCGTCACAGCCACTGTCAGCTTGTTTCACAGACACGCGCTGCTGTCGGCCAAACCTTGGTGGCTTGCAGCCACCAGATCAGACTGCAGTATCACTGCTCACCATAGTCACCCAGTGGTGGTGACTGGCGATCAGAACTTCAGCGGCAGTGGCTGGTAAGTGATAAACCCCACCTGTTCGAATTGCCCTTGGCAGGGGCGTTGTTTGCAGCTGCACCTTAGGATGCACATGTCAGGGGTGGGGTAAATTAAGTTGTTGGACTGCTGCGCTCTTTTTGCCCTTTTCACTTTACCAATTACAATGTCTATTTATTTTGTATGCAATTTCCTTATCCAATTTCTGACATACAAGGTCGGGAAATGGGCCAACTCAACACACACGAAAAAGTTGTGCCGGTAGTCAGGAAACTTCTAGAGAACTATTAAACTATTTTCCATTGCTAGTATTCAGATTTTTTTTTTAAACGGCTTACCAGCTTCAGGACTGTCATTTGAGTAGGAGGAAACAGCAGCTCGATTGTCATGGATACTGAGTTGGCGTGTAAGCTTTGACAACAGAGATGATTGTTTTTGGTACTTTTCCCTTCTGCGTTTAGCATTGTGGTCTTCTTGCAGAAGTTCTTCAATTTTTGCATTGCTTTGTCCACTGGTAATGAGAAATGAGTGAAGGATGAAGTGCAGAGATATGTAAAATTAAAACTAATATAAGCATTTAATCTCTATCAACAGTATACCATGCAAGAAGATGTATGACACATGAAGAGAATATACAAATGGAAATAGTGCATCATCAGATGCTAAGGTTTTTGATGTACAAATATAATCCATAGCTTGTCCCGCGGAAAATTATAATTTCAAGAATCAATCAATACTTAGTTGCCAAACGTATTCAAAATATCTTGATGCGCATGCAGAAACATTCCTTAGTAATAAATCTATCGCTTTCATTCTACCACCAAAGAACTATGTCCAAATTTATTAGATGGTGTGGATGAAGATTATCAGGATTTATTTTGCTTCTCATACATTTGGCTAATCAAGCAGGTAGCATGCATTTCAAAGTTTGTATTTGTCTTTTCACTTGAATGGCATTAGTACTTCAGCATGAAATAATAGGAACAAATCTCCATAAGAAGAAATGGACACTATACTTCTTGACATAACATTCACCTTATTGAGCTGTACAGCTGGTTCAGCATATCTTCCTTTGCTTTCTCCACTTGGCAAAGCACAATAGCCTGATAAGCAAATGAAGATTTCCATTTTAGAAAACATTTCATCGATGATTAGGTCAAATAAAATGAATAAAGCTAGAATATGAACCTTAGGGACATTTGCTGCTAGGCTATTTAAAACAGCCTCAACATAGCCACGAACTTCTTGAGACATCCATCTAAGTTCTTCTTCAGGATCAGCTGGTCTCCGCACCATTGTTTCCTTAAAAAAGTATATGTATGAGACATCAACTGAATTACTGAAATATACACATGCCAGCAGGAGAGAGATGTCATGTTGACGCACCAATAGAACAAGCATACTAAAAAGCGAAACTGGAATTGCATAATAACACCCTTAGTATCACATTGAAAAGAGACAAAAAAAATAGCACTAAAAACTTTGCTAGTTACTTTAAGGGAAAGCCAACCATGCATAAGCTAGAACTTACCACGGAGCCATCTGGTTGGCTTTGCTTCACAGGACCACCCTCAGTATTTGGACCCTTGAAAGAACCACCTTTGCTTTGAATTACAGCTTTTATCTTATTTACCCACTCAACCTTATCGGCAATGCTCTCAGCTTTCAAGACAACAGCGCTATGAGCTGCAAAATAAGAAACCCAATTTATTTACAAGAATAAACAAGGGTAAAACTGATGCTACAATGTTCAGGGGTGTCGACCTTTAAGCACTGTCTTGTAAGCAACCCTGTTAGTTATCTTAAAAACAAGACTTGGGCCTTTATCAGGTCCATTTGCCTTTTTTGAATCCTTTAAGCTTTTTGAAGGTTCTTCCTCCTCTACTTCCTCAAGGTTGCATTCCTACACAACAAGAAAGCATACAAAGTTACCGACTCAATTCATTTTATATAACTCTTATAAGTTACATGTGTGGACATCAATTAGCTCATCCGGTGGAGTTAATGCAAGAAAATAAACGCTCATCCGGTGGAGTTAATGGAAGAAAATGAACTAAAGTTCTTCAATTCATTTTACATAACTCTTATAAGTTACAGAGTAACAATCACGCAAAACAAAGATATTCCCATAATTCCAAGGCATAATTAAAGAAACACAAAAGCAAAAGCAAAGCTTCTGCACACCTCAAGAGTGATGACACCACGAAAATGCCTATCCTCTTGCTTCTTTGTGTACCCAAGCTGACAAAAAAATGGTGAATTCAACTCAGACATACAAAACAAGTAAAACAATCATATGCCAAAAATTACCAAAACAAAAATGTGAAAAATCAACCTTTCCACTCTTCTCTTTTAGGACAAACCACCTTCTGCTCCACCCATTAGTTTTTGCACTTTTCTTCAAAAGGTAACCTGAAGAAGAGGGGGGATATGTTTACACTTTTTGGATGCATAAATCAACATGCAATTTATTACCGTGGATAGATAGGTTAAATCTCGAAGAAGTGGTTCAAAATGGTCCATGATTTCTTGTAACAATGTGCATGTCATTGTGCATAGACTAGATTGATAAGTTCCCTAGGGATTAAGTTTCATTACAAGGTACAAGGATGTGGCCAATTGAGTTAAGAAATGTACAAAAGAAACTGCCATATGCATTTCGTCTAGCCAAGTTTGCACAAGTTGTAAGTGCGTAAAATTAGAATATAGTGTTCCATGATGGCCAAACTTCAGGGCAGACAAATTTAATGCCTTTTTACCTGCAGTAATTTCACCAGCTGGACCAACAACCTGCAAATTTGGTGCCTCCTTTGTGTCTTTGTCTTGCTGACTTGATTTCTCTTTTGTTGATTTGCCGCCAGCTTGCTCAGATTTTGTTTGGGGACTGGAGGCCTAAGACCAAATGATAACTTATGTTAATCAACAGTCTATATGTGCGCTATGTCTACCAATCTAAAGAGTCCATTACTTTTGAAGATCGTATTTCGGATAAAATAAGCACAAGCGGATGAGCCATACCCGGTTTGTCATGGATTGTTCAGCCTCTTGTCCCTTTTTGGAAGGTCGATTTTTCATTTCGTCCTCACGACGCTGCCTCTCCATTCTGCCAATCAAACAAAAAGGCCAGGTGTCAGCATTCTTGAAAAAACTAGTGGCGGTCACGAAGAGAAAAATGATGGAGAGTTCAAACAGAAGCTGCATATTCACTTGTGTTCAGACATCACGTATAGAAATTAATGTAGCTGTTTTAAAGTGCAAATAGGGAAACTCCTCTTGTAGCCAACCAAATTTAAGATCCCCATGCTAGTTTATAATGCCAAACTGCTTATGGGAAATGAATAATAATGTTACAAATTGCAAGAAAAAATGTAACTAGGCCTTTGTAAGATTGCCTGTACGGAACATTAAGAAGGGTGAAACAGCAATTAACTGCTAGAGACAAATAACAAATTGCATAAATAAGGCGGGGGGGGGGGGGGGGGGGGGGGGGGTAGGAACATGAACAATCGACCTTCTTTGTACTAGACGGATGAAATGTTGAGGAGGAACAAAGGCACGCTCCATATCAACAAGAGCAACTACCATTTTTTTGGCCTCATTTTTGAAGTCATCCAATGCACTTGATGCTATTGCAATGACCTGGAAAAAGGACAAAAGGAAAGTTTATGCTCAGAATGGTCAAACATGGAACTTACCAACAAGTAAATAGGAGCGAAAGGATGCTTGTCAAACATATGAGTGATACCTCGCGCTTGAATGGAGGATATCTTCCAAGCCCTGGTGTGGCATTGGCGGAAGCATTGACTATGTCCATCAATACACGATGTACCTAGTACATGAACAAGAAAAGATTATTATCCGCATGGCAGTAATCAAGATAGATAAATCAAAATATTCTTCAACCTTGCAAAAAGCACATGGATGCTAAATATATTACATCAACATATAATAGGAAAGAAATGATGCAATGATACCACCCAATAGAAAAAATCTGACCAACTAGAATTATGAAAACTAACACCAGGTTGCAAATCACATGCATCAGTAGCTAACAATCAAACAGAACAAGACCTCAAATTGAGGAAGTTTTTCTAACATGGCCCAGGGAGTAAGTGGCGCAGAGCTTAATAAACAATGGAGCATTGAGATCGCAATACTTTGCAGAAAGGAATATGTTCTAATTACATGGATCTTAATATGTTTAACTTCCGTTGACCAGGGATACCATGCATATTACTTGGATGGACTGGAACATACCTCTTCAACACATAGTCTTGATGGCTCCTTTGCCATTTCTAGTACTATTTTTATTAGAGACCTCAACCCTTTCTCCGGAGATATCAAGTATGGTTGATAACCATCGGCTTCCAGAACAATCTAGAAAGTCAAGAGAATACTTTGTATAAGGGGTGCAAAATTGCCTGCTAGAGTTTATAGAGTGTATCTTAGAAGTGAAGTTGATCTTACCCGTTTGACATTGCTGAGATCAAAATGCCTATCCAGTGGTAGCTGTTTAATTCTGTCTGGAAACTTGCCTTCGAAGCTTGCAACGATTTTCCAACCAGACCCCTATGAAAAAAGGTGCACTGATCTTGTAAGCCTTATGGATCCTTGGAGGGGGGAAGGGGGAGCATAATTCAATACTTTAGCTTTTGAAGTTAGTCACTAACCTCACCGGATGTAATATGAGCAAGAAACTTATCTTCAAATTCCCGGCACAGCTCCAGCGCAACTGCTCGGGTTCCTTCAGCACTTTGTACCATAGATTCTCCCAGCCTTGCTAGTTCATCCTTCACCATCTGGGATTTACCCTGCAGACTGAAATAGTAAAACAGAAAGTGAGAGCATGCAATAGCAGCACTAAACACAGTACTGATTTATCAATGTAGTAAGGGAAGGCCTTTAGTCTAAAAAAGGGAAGGCCTTCTTGTACTATGCAGATCAATTTAACAGGTACTGGCTACAATTATCACTGAAGCATGAGACACATCTTACCCAGTCAGTAGATTAGGAACGCGCACTTTCATCCGTTTACGTATCTGCTTAGCAATAGTGTCAACCAAAGAAATTCTACCTAGCTTACTACTAGGAGCTCCAGTTAAGATGGACTTGAGGCTCTCAACTTCAGCTTGCCATGCAGCCTCCAGCGAGTTCTCAGAAACAACCGATCCAGATGATGCTGATGCAATTGCAACGGATTGTCCTATCAGAGCAACCCACTCAATGTCAGGAAGGTTTTTTGGGCCCTTGTTCGACAGAAGGGCCTGAACACAAGCTATAGTTTTCTCATCTCCTGCTGCTTGATCAAGCTTGCTTAAGACACCGATAGTTCTGGAACCTACAACAAGTGGAAAAACATCATTTGCTAATGAACAAAGAGCAATGTTATTATTTATGATATTTGCTCCGGTTTAAAGACAGACCATCTGAATCAATATCCTTCGCCAGCCTGAGAGCACGAGATGATGCAACTTCAGCTGCCTGTGCTGCGGGTATCACAACTAGCAGTATTGCATCATTGTGTCCAGCATAATCATTGATCTGGATTAAGAAATTAGTCAGCACACTGTAAGACAGTGTAACCAAGTATGACAAAACTAAAGAACTAGGTTTTCTATGCTGTCCATGAAGTAGGCAAATAAGAATAGTTCAAAAGGTTCCAAATCAATATAAGGAGACATGACAGCATAAATATGATTTATACAATATAAAATCTGTATAACCGTACCGTTCTAAATAAATACCATAGTGGCATAAGATGTATAGGTCGAGGTTATACTGATATGGTTGAACAGTGGCCATGATTGGCTATTATAAACTATACCCTGATGTTCTAATCTTTAAGTATTAACACTATATCAGAACTAATTCTGACAAGTAAAGTATCCATATTGAAATACTTACCATTGAATCATCTACGACTCGCTGGTCCAACCCAGGTAGATCAATAAGTTTTAGGGAAGGAGCTGGAAACATGAACAGAAAAATGTACAATGAGAGATTGATAGGTTTCCACAAAGCTCCATAGCAGATATTACAGGCGAACAGAAACAATAAGAACAGATTCGGTACAGAAACACTGAACTGTGGAACAGGCGAACAGCGGACTGTTCATGCTTTGCAATAACATCGTACACCGTAAGATTCTACTGTTGGTTTTTCCACAGAAAGTATAATGCTACAAGCATAAATACCCTAGCCCGATTTAAATGCTTAGCTGCTCCACAAACTAAAAGTACAAGGACCAATTCACCTAAAATGCTGATGTATCATGTGTTCCAGTCAGTACTCTATGCTGCTATTTGTATTGCCAATGGAAGGATAAGAAGGTGTAGGTTCACTGAGATCACTAAGTTTCCATGGACAAACCTGTACTCGTTCGCATTTTGAGAGAAATCTCCTCCGCGCGGCCCCTCCCGGACGCGGCCTTGCTGAGCCTGTCTGCAGCAAACGCCGCAGAGCACCTGCACCACCAACAGGAACGGAGAATTCATCAGCGCCATGTCAATCAACCCCGAAAACAGAACGCACTCGCGATGATCAAGGCGGTGAGGGTCCTACTGACTTGAGGACACCTGCTGCGACTTGCTGTCGATCTGCCGCATGATGGTCTTGGTGCTGAGCCCCGGCTCCCTCTGCAGGTCCACGACGATCGGCGCCCTGGTCGCCCCGTTCTCGCCCGTCGGCTGCACCACACAATCTAAGTTTAAGAAACAACGCACACGGAGGGGGAGGTGTGGGAGGGTGGGAGGGGGAGCTGGGGTACTGGGACTGAGAGGCTCACCAGCACGGCGTGTCCGATGAGGCTGTTGAGCACGGCCGACTTGCCGGCGCCCTGCACGTACAGATCGGAACGGATCGGTCATCAGATCGAGGCACGAGGGGGGTCCGCGAGAGAGGGAGGGGCGGGTACTCACGACGTTGCCGAGGACGACGGCGTTGAGGAAGGTGGAGGGGCGGCGCGGCGCGGAGTCGTCGGAGGGGTCGTCGTCGGCGAGGAGCGAGGCCGCCTGGCGGATGGACTCGGAGAGCTGCGACAGCTCCTCCATGGCCTCCATGGTCGGAGAAGGGAGGATCTCGCGGGGTCGCGGGCGGCCGCCGGATCGGGAGCGGGCGGGGACGGCGGCGGGGGAGACCTGGCCCTCCTCGTCGACTGCCCCGACGCGGATTTGAAACCTGCGGGGACGTGGGCGAGGTAGAAATAGAAAGAGAGATGGGAACGGGACGCGTCGTAGTAGTCGTTTACTCGTTTTGCTTGCTTCTATACTACTATTAAAAGAGCAAACTTGTTGGGATACTTTAAATCTGGACCGTTCAATATCCGATCAAACAGCCCAGATCGTCCCAATGTTTGACAACTCAACAATGTCCGATTTTTCCCGTTTTACCCTCCCACCAAATCACATAATACTACTAAATTGCCACTCATCTCCGAATCGTTATTTTTGTCTTTCCCTGAGTTAGGCCATTATTTTCACAATTTAGCACAGAATAACTATTCGCTAGCGGCTCGCTCCGGCAGTCCGCCGCCCTCCGTCGGGAGGAATACCATGGAAGCCGCCCTCCCGTCCGCCTCATGGGCATCGAGTACAAAATCCCCATGGTCTCGGTCGCTGGACCTAGGGTTCGTCGCCACCGCCGCGATGCACGCCGGGATCGCTGACTCGCCGACCTGCCTTGGTGCCACGCAGCCGCCAAACCGCAGATGAACGCCGGCCAGCCACCCCTGGTGCTGTGCTGACGCCGCACCGGAGAATAGATCCCTCATCACGCCGTCGACCGCCGCTGCTCCGTCCTCCGTCCACCGCTGAGCAGCCCCCTCCGCCTTCCGCCGATGTACTGCTGCAACCTGCAGGTTAGTTCCCTCCTCCCTTCTCTCTTCTCCCCAGCTCCCACCTCATCCCTTCTACATCCTCCCATCTGAGCGCCGGCACCATACTCTTCCCCCCGTGACCTGAGCACTGTTGGTGCGGCTACGAAGGAGGAGGGCGCTTCCAGCGCTACCTTCCCCTGTCTGGTGCCGCACTGGAGAAGAGAAAAACAACCATCAACTGCTCTGGTACTTCATTGATTTAGAATTGCGGGATTGTTTCATTTGTGTGTTTCTTTCATCTTCTCAGCTCTTAGATGAAGCAGCGCTGGAATCTGAGATTTCGGTCCGAATTGCCTAGCTGACCATCAATCTGAGTAGTACGTGTGTTCCCTGGAGTAGTGTTAGTGACAATTGTTGGTGCTACAGATTTTATTTCAGATCAGCAGTACTAATAGGCTACATGAAACGGGTAATTGGCTATAGGCGTTTTGTGTACTGTAAGAGGAATTACCAACTGAACTGAACTATTCAGCTTAGAACAAGTTCTATTTGTTGCTCCCTTGTAGATTAATACACGTAGGTTGTCCTATTAGTTGATGGATGCTCTGCTAGGATAGGGAATTAATTGTTGAATTGCAGAGCAAACTGAACCTCATGTTTGGTGCCAGCTCCTGGATAGGATTAGGAATACTAGCAGTAGCTTAGGACGTTCCCTTTGGGGACAATTTCTATACTGTACTACTCATAGGTTTTGGAGCTTCGGTTCCCGGAGTGGTTATTCAGTTTGACATCTGTCTGAAGGTAAGTGCGTGACGAGCCCCTTGTATTTTGGTTGCCATCGTGGGTTGTACTTCACTTAGCAGATTTGAGCTACATTTTCTTAACCGTGGTGAGTTTGAGACTTTATCCTTGCTGTCCTTGCTTGTGAAATAGGCCTTTGTGGAATCAGGCATTAGAAACAAAGACATGAACTGTCAAGTCTGTAGAATGATTATCTTGGAATTGTTTTCTTTGCCAAATCTGGAATCAGCTGGTCGTACTATTAAAGAACGTAAGTTCGATTCAGTTCCATTTCATGCTTCAGTTTCTGATTGCTTAGGCCACAGGAAGCGGCATCTAGCAGAGTTTGTCGTCTTTTCTTCAGGTTCTGATGATTCAGTTCTATTTTCATGCTTCAGAATCACAAGGAACTGGTCTGCCCCAACGATTTGTTTAGTTTGTATAGATTGGTTGCTTATGTACACAGCAGACACCATTATTTACGTGCTCTGGCATATGGGCAATGCGCACCATTATGTTTCAGATAGGATATTTATCCTGCTTCTTTCACATGTAGCAGAAAAAAATGCAGACGCACTGCTACTATCCGGCGTTATGCATCCATTGTTGATTCCAATTTGCTTCAATATTCGCCATTATGTTTCAGATAGGATATTTAACCGGCTACTTTCACATGTAGCAGAGAAAAATGCAGACGCACTGCTACTATCCGGCGTTATGCATCCATTGTCGATTATAATTTGCTTACGTATTCCATGTGCCCCACTATATCCATGTCTGTTTCTGTTTAGTCCAAGTCCTGACTCCTTATATGCACACCGACAATTTAATGCAGAGATGGATATTTGAATTTTCTTTCGCTTTGTACTCATCGTTTGTGCATGTATTTTTATAGCTGCAATATTTATGTCACCCGACGTCGATGGTTAGTTATTTTGTTCTTGGCTTCTTGCCAGCTTCGAGAATACCGATGCTCATGCCTACATGGGACTCCATGCACACAGAACGTGCAACTCAAGTGAGTATTTCATAGTTCATAGCACTGAACTGAATATTCTGTGACTAATTTCTGTAACTTATCACTTTCTCTTCGGTCTAGGCAACATATATCAGATTGATTTACATTTTCAATACAGTTTGCGTTTTCAGAAATTTGTATCGTGTTTAGAAGCTTCAGTTAGATGTTTTCGAGCTAGGTGTTTCCTAATAACTTGATCATTTTTTATTGCAGGCTTGCAGCTGCTATTTCACTGCCTAGGGTTAGTTCAAGTGTATTCTGGAGTAAAGTTTTCTACCAGCTGATTTGAGCTTGGGCGCAATTGTTCTGTTTTTGCCAATGCCCTTTTACTCCATGCTTTACATTTTCTTAAGTCTTGAGCTAGCTGAATGAATAATGTGGTGAGTGATGATCTATCATATGATTATGATTGAACTAAAATATAGAGATGGACCTTTTATCATCTGGTTTCAGCTTACAAACAATTTGTGTTAGTTTGAAGCTGCTCTTTTCTGTCAGGTTTGCGTGAGCTATACGATTAAGATATGGAAGTCTTTCATCAGACGATTTGAGCTTTCAACATGATTTAGTCTGTGTGCCTTTTCACTCTACAACTACTACTTCTGCCAATAATCCAGTTACTGTTGGAATCGTATAGTGCTAATATGTTACTGTATTAATTAACATTCTGTAGCTTATCAATGACGGACCAGGGGTGAAAAGATTGAAGGTAAGGCTATGTATCTGTAGTTGCTATGCAGCAGTTTTTTTCCTGTGGCAAACCCGGTTGACAAATCTGAGCTGTGGTAGTGAGGAACAATATACTATTAGCATTGTTGCAAGACTCTTTGAAGCGGTAAAATGGAGGTGCTGATATTTCAAAAATAGTACAATATTTTTTCCCTTTGAAGCTGACAAAAATGTACGCTATCAAATACGCATTCTGAACACTAACCCTTTCATATGATACTCATATGTTCCTATAAAATGGAAGCATTATAACTTAGTACATTGTCGGTTTCATGCTATCATAATATTTATTTCTTCTCTCATCAATCTTGGGACACGTGCATTGCACGTACATGCCAACTAGTGGCTGCGAAGGAGGTGAACGAGTCGTAGATGATTCAATGGTAAGTATTTCAATATGGATACTTTACTTGTCAGAACATCAGAGTATAGTTTATCTATACTACTATTAAAAAAACAAACTTAACTTGTTGGGATACTTTAAATCTGGACCGTTCAATATCTGATCAAACGGCCCAGATTGTCCCAATGTTTGACAACTCAACATTGTCCGTTTTGGACCATTTTGCCCTCCCACCAAACACATAATCTATACTACTATTAAAAGAGCAAACTTGTTGGGATACTTTAAATCTGGACCGTTCAATATCCGATCAAACCGCCCAGATCGTCCCAATGTTTGACAACTCAACAATGTCCGATTTTTCCCGTTTTACCCTCCCACCAAATCACATAATACTACTAAATTGCCACTCATCTTCGAATCATTATTTTTGTCTTTCCCTGAGTTAGGCCGACCGCCTCCTCGCGCGCGTCCGGCGGCCTCCGAAATCCCCTCCGGCATTGATCAACGATACAAATCCTATCTCGAATCGCGAAACGGTACCTCCTCTGTCGACGCATCTATCGTATCCATGGCGTCGACGCACAATGTTCAGCACCTCCCCGATCCCCTTTATGCCGCACTGCCCGATGTGCCCACACGCCGCCGGCCAGTCTCCCTCCTGACCAATGCCCCCGCCAGCCGCCGACTGGAGAAGCACGGCCCCTCAACGTCCCCTACTATCGCGCCGCCGCACGCCAGGCCGCAGGCGGCCGTCCCGTCCCCGCACGCCCGCACGCGCCAGGCCGCAGGCGGCCGGACCGTCCCCTGCTCCTCATCATCTCATGTCTCTCTTCGCTAGACCGTATCCTGATCAACGACAGGGTCCCACCAGCGCCGTCGGTGCTCTGGTGAGTGGTGGTCCATCCTCGAGTCCACATCTGAGTGCCTGACAGGTTCGTTTTTGCAAATTCACCGATTTGGCTTCAATTGATAGTTTCCATCGTTACAAATTTGTACTCAGTTTGACCTTCAAGTTCTTCATCGATGTGGCTTCAATTTCAGATCCCAAAAGAATGAGCAGTGGAACGATGAGTGCAGTGCAAAGTAACCATCACACTCATTTCTGGAAATATTGTGAACCTTTTCGCAGACAGTAAACGGTTTACTACTCCTTCGCTTTGTTAATGCCGATGACACCTATTTGTTCATCTCAGCAGAAGATACTCTTATTGTTGGAAAGTTGGCCCTAATCGCAGTATCGCACGATATAATTGTCTGTTACTTGTTTCCTTAGTTGTGTTATTTTTTTGGCCTCTTGCGCACAGAAGCTAACATCAAAATCTGCACATGCTTTTCGGAAGTCTCCATCGTTGATATGTCCTGTAAATATCCATAGAAGTTAATTCATTTATGTGTGGTGTGCAAGATATCAGTGACAATTCTTAAGCATCCAAACTGAATGTATAGTGCGGTGGCCGGTGTAGCAGTATGAATTTTTCTTGAATTTTTGTCCTTGTTGTGGTGTAGCAACATCATCATATTAGAGTGTGCATTACATACGAGTGATCTTTCGTTTAGAGCAAGAACATGGAGTTAGATTCCTATATTCCATGAAGTTTGTTCTTTATCACTATTGTGCTGTTGGACATGAGTCTTTAGATTGGTAATTCAGTTCCCCTTGGTCTGTCCAGGAGGGCGCATGGGAATGTCCAGCTGGATGACAATGCCAAGTTCGTGTGGTACAGCGCGCCATCACTGGATGTGGCCACGGCGATGGGGCACAGATTCAGGAAGATGAACAGCCAGATTCTTGGCCCTCAAGCACACGGCGACGGCGTTCATCTTTCGCCGCATCAGTCTCCTTATGTCAGGTGAGTTTGAAATTACGAATTTGTGGTTTTGTTTAGGCATAGATATAGCTGAGCGAAATTATAAAACACAATTTACCAGTTGGGGAATAGTTGAAAATTGCATCCATACTTCCGTAGCTTTTGAGAAATATTCGTGCTCGACCTAGAGTTCTGGTTTACTGATCATTAAATAGCTTGAAAAATAGCTTTGGAGAAAGTAGGGCCTTGCATTTTAATTTTTTTTTGCCTGATGAAGTTTCAGTTTGCTAAAAGGCATGGAGCTCAGGTACTGTTTTTTTTTTTCAGTGCTCTAAATTGCTGCTTTGAATATTTTGGTGCTTTCAGGAAGACAAGGTCTATATGATTTATTGTTACTACACTAATGTTCCAAATCTCCATATGGTTGGGCCAGTAAAAGATAAAGACATGTGGTAGTGGCAGAGTATTGCTTGATTAATCCTCTCTGTATGGGTATTGTAGTGTAATAAGCTGTGTGATTCAACTTTTGTTTAGTGAGGTTTAAATATTTTTCAACACCAATATATATTTTCGCTGATGCCTTGATTGCCGAGCAAAACTTAAGATGCTTTCTTGATATCAAAGGTATTTCAGACAACAGATCATTTACTTAGACCCTTCAACGTTGATCATTTAATTGTTTGTGATCCTAACACAACAGTCTTTGGTTAATTTGGGCCTCAAGTTTCTCAGTTTTCCTGCACATAGAATGTTGAGATTTGTCGGTCACCAAAATGTACGAGCGAGATATCGTTTAGGGCCATATATTTTTCTGTGAACTTTCATGTGCATACACATTAATGATATGGATTTATGCACCTGACCTATTCAAAACAAAAATTGTGTTTCATTGTGCAGACGTGCGTTGCACGTGCCCACTAACTAGTACGACTAAATTGTCACTGTGCCACCGTTTCGTTTGTTTTATTATTTTCTCGCCCGACTGTAGACCACGCGCCGCCCTCTGTATGCGCGGAGTGGAGGAGGTCACGGGGACATGCCGGATGAGGGCGACTGTGATGAATCTGGTGGTGGAGGTGATGGAGACGCGGATCATGCTACCCAAGGACGGGACGGGGATGTCGAGCGCCTGTATGCGCGTTCCGACTTCGATGGGCTCCCTGCAGTTTCCCCTCCTGCTCCTCTCTGTGTCCGGCCTCTTTTGGCAAGTCCACCGTCGACTCCTCACCCAAATTCTGGCAATCTAGCTCTTCACCATCTCTGATCCCCCAAAAATTTGTATCGGAGAAGAGCAGCTCGCTCAAAGCCCTCGCACCCGCGCGAAATCAGGCTCTGGTTTCCTATAGTATCCGATTCGCCATGGCCGGAGCAGAGTCGGCCGGACGACGCGGGCCTCTCTGTGTCCGGCCTCACAGCCGCGCGAAATCAGGTTCTTGTTTTCCTATAGTATTCGATTCGCAATGGCCGGAGCAGAGTCGGCCGGACGGCTCGGCCGACGAAGGCAAAGGAGGCGTCGGTGAGCGCTGTTCTACCGACGCTGTTGTACAACATGGTGAGGACTGAGGAGTAACGTCCAGGCCGAGTTCTCGTGGTGGATGATGTCGATCAGGTGAATCACCATCGAGCGCCTTTCCAGCAGTCTTAATTCCAGCGATATACTCCGACGAAACAGTAAGCACTAGCTTGAGACTAACTAGCTTATTTGTGAGATGAGCAGTAGTATAGTACTATACAAGATTCAGTCACAGACTCACAGTCATATAAGATTCAGTCACAGGCTCCTTTGAATGTGTTTTACTTTGTGCATTACTAGGTAGTGCATGTTAATTAATTTGCTCATAATTTTTTCATGTGTAATATCTACAGTTTTTCAAATTTGACGCCACATGGGATATTTCAATTCTTTGAGCCAGTGGATTAGGTAATTTTCTCTTAATTATCATATTTTCTGTTTTTCTTTGCCGAATTGGAGGACTTATATTTGTTTGAATTAGTGTTTATGTGCATGCAATCTTGTCGTACAACAAAGTTAAAAAGGGGAGAGATGGACGGCTGGGAAACACAATGATCTGTTTGTGAACTTCGTCCAAACCAAGCTTAATAATAATGACAATGAAATCCCAATTTTAGCATAAAAAATAACTATTTTTCAACAAAAAATGGTCACTGCTCAATTGATCTATTCACCACCTTCACTCTTAGGAGAGATTTCAACATTTGCGGAGCCCACTACTCTGAACAAGCACTTTGTGCAGCTTGTGTTTCTTGGTGCTACGGATAGTGGCACATTCCGTCCTTCACAATGTGACATGTCATTGGCCATTGCAGAACCACATCAAGTTCGTATACTGAGGGTGAAAGTTTTATTGAATGCAGTCCAGTATGACATCGTGATTCTTTTACTCAAATCAGATTCGTGATTCTTTTACTCAAATCAGATCAAAGTTCTAGCATTTGTTCATTCGTTTTGATGTCTTGGTTAGTACATTATTATCCCCGTTGATCTTATTGTATTTCACTAATTTTCCTATAAAAATAGAAATTTCTAATATTAGACGTGCTTGGCACGTGCACGTCTACTAGTACGGAGAAATAGCCAATCATGGCCGGCCCATATCAGAGCGACTTGGGTTCGGCCGGGAGGTCCTAGTCTCCGCGTTAGGCGGACCTAAGATAGCTCCGCGCACCCCCCTGACGCTATATGGGCCGGCCCATTTGGTTCCTATGCTTCGCGTATTAGTAGTAGCAGCATTTCGCGTGCACTTGTTTTTATTGCACGCGTTGATTTACTGTTTCGCGCCCGTTGGTTAAACTGCTTGAATTTTTTTTGTTGTTTTACGCGCGTTGGTAAAACTGCTTGTTGGTAAATAAAGTAAACAAAAAAATCTACGAACAGAATTTATTTTTGAAGGACTTTTTAAATGATTTTTTCAAATATGAACAATTTTCAAATCAGAAATTTTTTTAAATTTGAAAACGAAAATTAAACACAAATTTCAAATAAAAATATAAAAAGAAAACAGAAAAGATGAAACGAAAAACGAAAAAGAAATATGAATAATTTTAAAAGTGAACAGAAAAGAGCGGCGAACGAAAACTATTTTTAAACGATTTTAAAAGTGAACACAAAAGTCCGATAAACGAAATCGATTTTGAACGATTAAAAAAGTGAACACAAAAAAGTCTATTAACGGAAATTATTTTTGAATTTTTTTAAAAAAGTGAACATAAAAAACTTTGTGAACGAAAACTATCTTTGAACGATTTCAAAAATGAATAGAAAATGGCGTTGAACGAAAATTATTTTTGAACGATTTTAAAAGTGAACAGAAAAAGGTTGATGAACGAAATCGATTTTTGAACGATTTTAAATAAGGAAACAAAAAAGGTCTATGAACGAAAACTATTTTTGAACGGTTATTAAAAAGTGAACAGAAAAGGCTGATGAACGAAATAAATTTTGGAACGATTTTTAAAAAGTGAACAAAAGAAAAGTCTATGTACGGAAATTATTTATGAACGATTTTTAAAAATTGAACAAAAAAACTTTGTGACCAAAAAACTATCTTTGAACAATTTCAAAAATGAACAAAATAAGGTGGTGAACGAAAACTATGTTTGAACAATTTTAAATATGAACAGAAAAGGCCGATGAACGAAATCGATTTTTGAACGGTTTTAAAGAAGGGAACAAAAAAAGTTCCATGAACGGAAATATTTTTGAACGGTTTTAGTAAGTGAACAAAAAAAACTCTGTGAAAGAAAACTATTTTGAACGGTTTCAAAAATGAGTAGGAAATGACGGTGAACAAAAACTATTGAACGAATTTTGAAAAACCTGTTGAACAGAATTTGGTATCGAACGATTTTCTAAAGAATATCTATTGAACGGAATAATGGTTTGAACGGAATTTCTAGATTTTGAAAAACATGTTAAACGATTTTTTGAAAAAAAACATGTTGAACGAATTTTTGGTCTTGAATGTTTTTGAAAAACCGTTGAACAAAATTTGGTATTGAACGATTTGTAAAAACTCCGTTGAATAGAAAAATGGTTTTAAACGGAATTTCCAGATTTTTTGAAAACATGTTGAATAGGATTTGTTAACCCATTGAACGTATTTTGGCCTTGAACAAATTTTGAAAAACCTGTTGAACAGAATTTGGTATGAACAATTTAGTAAAAATATCTATTGAACGGAAAAGGGTTTGAATAGATTTGCAACAATTTTTGAATACCATGTTGAACGTTTTTTGAAAAAAACCATGTTGAACGTAATTTTGGTCTTGAACAATTTTTGAAAGACCCGTTGAACGGAATTTGGTATTGAACGATTTTGTAAAAAAATTCCGTTGAAGAGAAACTTGATTTAAACGGATTTTGGAACGATTGTTGAACGGGATTTGGTAACCCATTGAACATATTTTGGTCTTGAACCATTTGTGATAGACTTGTTGATTTTGTTACTCATTGATATTGGACGATTTTGTTATTGGACGATTTGTAAAAAACTCCGTTGAACAGATAAATGGTTTAAAATGGATTTTGTTACTCATTGAACGCAATTTTATCTTGAACGATTTTTGAAAAAGACCTGTTGAACAGAATTTAGTATTGAATGATTTTGTAACAACTCTTTTGAACGGGAAAAGTTGGTTTGAACGGATTTGAAAAAAAAATTCAAAAACATGTTGAACGTGATTTGATAACTCTTTTTGAACGTAATTTGGTCTTGAACAATTTTTGAACGTACAAAGAAAGAACAAAAAAAGAAAAAGCCAAAAAAAATAGTATAAAAAAATAGAAAAAGTAAAAAAAAGAAAAGCTAAAAAAATAGAAAATGTAAAAAGAGGAAAATAAGAAAATAGAAAGGAGGATGAAAAATAAGAAATAGTACAATATAAATAAAACAAAAAGAAAACAGAAACTAAGAAAAAAAAGAACAGCCAAAAAAAGAAAAACGAAACAAAAAAGGGAAAAGAAAAGCAAACAGGAAAAAAACGAACACGAAAAGCAATAGAACCAAATGTGGCTAGAGGTGCCCTTATTGGGCCGGCCCACTGCGCGACATGGGTACGCGGAGCGGTGTTAGCTCGGCGGTACGCGGAGACTAGGATTTGCCGGTTTGGTCGGCCGTTTGGGTAGAAAAAGGCTTTGGGCCGGTCGGGTTTCCGGCTTATTTCCTGTCTGCACTCGGGAGGAATTCGAATTTGCGTGCAAGCTGGGCTGCGCCACGCGGGCCGGTTGTCAAAGAGCGCTCGGATGGGCCATGGGGCATGGCTGGACAGTGAGACCCACACACACACACACAAAAATCAACAATCTAATTTTACAGATCTCGACGTGAGATCTCAAAATGAAAAAGACTCGTAATTCGGGGAAAAGGTTTAAAATATTATTTTTTTGTAAATTTGAATGTCGAAAATGAATATACGTACAACATCACAACCCCGTGCTAGCGCTAAGTTGACGAGGGAATATCTCCCCGGCAACAGCACCAGAAACAATGCTTGTACGTCACACGTCAGTTGGGAACCCCAAGAGGAAGGTATGATGAGTGCAGCAGCAAGTTTTCCCTCAGTATGAAACCAAGGTTTAATCGAACCAGTAGGAAAACGAGGTTGCTTCGAAGGTGTTGGTGAAGGAGTGTAGTGCGGCGCAACACCAGGGATTCCGGTGCCAACGTGGAACCTGCACAACACAATCAAATTACTTTGCCCCAACTTAACAGTGAGGTTGTCAATCTCACCGGCTTGCTGAAAACAAAGGGTTAAACGTATCGAATGGAAATGATGTTTGTTTGCATAAAACAGTAGAGAACAATGATTGCAGTAGATTGTATTTCAGATGTAAAAGAATGGACCGGGGTCCACAGTTCACTAGTGGTGTCTCTCCAATAAGATAACTAACATGCTGGGTAAACAAATTACAGCTGGGCAATTGACAATTGATAAGTGCATATAACATGCATGTGTGAGTTGTGGTGTCTACTATGAGATTCATTTGGGCATTACGACAAAGTACATAGACCGCTATCCAGCATGCATCTATGCCTAAATAGTCCACTTTCCGGTTAACATCCGTACCCCTTCCAGTATTAAGTTGCAAGCAACAGACAATTGCATTAAGTAATGTGCGTAATGTAAACAATACATTCATCCTTGAATAAAGCATTGCTGTTTTACCCCTAGTGGCAACAACACATCTACAACCTTAGAACTTGCTGTCACTATCCCAGGTTAAATAGAGGTTGAACCCAACTATCATGCATAAATACCCCCTCTTGGAGTTACAAGTATTCACTTGGCCAAGGCTTCAACAAGTAACGGAGAGCATGCAAGATCACAAATGACATAGACATGATAATATAATATTCAGCTCCACATAGGTATCAATATAAGTCAGATCCCAGCAAACACAACATGTAGCATTACAATAAGATGATCTTGATCATGATAGGCAGCTCACAAGATCTAAACATGATGGCACAAGTGGAGAAGACAACCATCTAGCTACTGCTATGGACCCATAGTCCAAGGATGAACTACTCACGCATCACTCCGGAGGCGGGCATGGCGATGTAGAGCCCTCCGGTGATGATTCCCCTCTCCGGCAGGGTGCCGGGAAGAGCTTCAGAACCCCCCGAGTTAGGGTTGACGACGGCGGCGGCAGCGAATATGTTCTGGATGAAAGGCTCGGTGTTTTAGGGTTTTCACGTCTCGGGGAATAAATAGGCGAAGGGGCGATGTCGGCGGACCCCCGAGGGGCCCAAACCACCAGGCGGCGCGGTGGGCCCACTGCCGCGCCGCCTGTGGTTTGGCCACCTCGTGGCTCTTCGTCTCTCCTTCGGACTCCGTGTACGTGCTGGAAAAATAGGGACTTGGCCTTTTGTTTCGTGCAATTCCGAGAATATTTCCAGAAGTAACTTTCTGAAACCAAAAACAGCAGAAAACAGGGAACTGGCACTGTGGCATCTTGTTAATAGGTTAGTCCCAGAAAATGCATAAAAGTGATATGAAGTGTATATAAAACATGTAGCAAATGGTATAATATAAGCATGGAACAGCAGAAATTATGGATACGTTGGAGACGTATCAAGCATCCCCAAGCTTAGTTCTACTCGTCCTCGAGTAGGTAAAACGATAACAACAAATAATTTCTGAGGAGACATGCTTTCACACAATCTTGATCAATATATTGCAAGGCTCATGTCATGAATGAAGTGACTCAAAGCAATGATCTATAGTTTGCTAACAAATAGATAAAGAGTAAACAATGAATCATATAAGCAAAAACTTTTCATGAATAGTACTTTCAAGACAAGCATCAAAAAGTTTTGCATAAGAGGTAACTCATAAAGCAATAGATTCAAAGTAAAAGGCATTGAAGCAACACAAAGGATGATTAAGTTTCAGCATTTGCTTTCAACTTGTAACATGTATATCTCATGGATAGTTGTCAACATAAAGCAATATAACAAGTGCAATAAGTAAATATGTAAGAATCAATGCACACAAAGTTGACACAAGTGTTTGCTTCTAAGATAGAAAGGAGTAGGTAAACTGACTCAACATAAAGTAAAAGATAGGCCCTTCGCAGAGGGAAGCAGGGATTAAATCATGTGCTAGAGCTTTTTAAGTTTTCGAAAGCATATAGAGAGCACAAAATAAGTATTTGAGAGGTGTTTGTTGTTGTCAACGAATGGTAGTGGGCACTCTAACCCCCTTGTCAACCAGACTTTCAAGAGCGGCTCCCATGAAGGACGTTATCTCTACCAGCAAGGTAGATCATCCCTCTTCTCTTTTGTTTACACATGTATTTTAGTTTCTTTATAGATGACACTCCTCCCAACCTTTTGCTTACACAAGCCATGGCTAACCGAATCCTCGGGTGCCTTCCAACATTCACATACCATGGAGGAGTGTCTATTGCAAAATTAAGTTGCTTACTGATAAATCAGGGCAAAACATGTGAAGAGAATTATTAATGAAAGTTGTAATTAATTGGGGCTGGGCACCCCGTTGCCAGCTCTTTTTGCAAATTATTGGATAAGCGGATGTATATGCCACTAGTCCATTGGTGAAAGTCTGTCAGAAGTAAATGACAAGATTGAAAGATAAAACACCACATACTTCCTCATGAGCTATAAAACATTGACACAAATAAGGAGTAATAAAGTTTTGAATAGTTTAAAGGTAGCACATGAAATATTTACTTGGAATGGCAGGAAATACCACATAGTAGGTAGGTATGGTGGACACAAATGGCATGGGTTTTGGCTCAAGTTTTGGATGCACGAGAAGCATTCCCTCTCAGTACAGAGTTTAGGCTAGCAAGGTTGTTTGAAGCAAACACAAGTATAAACAAGAATCACATAAAAACATATTGCAAGTATTATAAGACTCTACACTGTCTTCCTTGTTGCTCAAACATTTTACCAGAAAATATCTAGACCTTAGAGAGAACAAATATGCATCCCAAGTCTCAACAAGCTCTACGGTAGTTCTCCACTACTAGGCTTTAACTACATGATGCAAGAGCTTAAACATGATCTACTTGAGAGCTCAAAACAATTGCAAAGCATCAAATCGAAACAAGACAATGATCTACAAGAATGCATATGTCTTTTCCAATACCAACTACTACATGTAGCATTTTCTTTCTTCCAAACAAACACCAATCAATTTATTTAAACATAAACTCTCCAAATGATAATATAATGCAGCAAGAGAGTATTTATAAACAAGTGCTAACAGCTCGAAGAGATGCATGAAAAACAGGAGCTAAAAGCACTGCAGTAGCTAGTTAAGAATACTCAACAAATATAAGTGAAGAACATGAGTATTCACATGAAAAAGCGGAGCGTGTCTCTCTCCCACACAAGGATTGCTAGGATCCGAATTTATTCAAACAAAAACAAAAATAAAAACACACAGACGCTCCAAGTAAAGCGCATAAGATGTGAAAGAATTAAAATATAGTTTCACTAGAGATGACCTGATAAGTTTGTTGATGAAGAAGGGGATGCCTTGGGCATCCCCAAGCTTAGACGCTTGAGTCTCTCTGAATATGGTTGGGATGAACCACGGGGGCATCCCCAAGCTTAGGCTTTTCACTCTTCTTGATCACATAATATCACCCTTCTCGCTTGATCCTTGAAAACTTCCTTCACACCAAACTCAAGACAGTTCTCATTAGAGGGTTAGTGCATAATCAAAAATTCTCATATTCTGTAATGATACAATCAATCCCAAAGCTTCTGGACATTAGCTACAGCCACCAATGCTTTGTGGAGCAAAGAAATCCACACAAACACAGTAAAAGAGCGAATGCAAAACAAAAGGCAGAATCTGTCAAAAACAGAACAGTCTGGAATGACGAATTTTTTCGAGGCACTTAAGTTGCTCAGATGGATCTGGCCTAAAATAATGAAAGTTGCGTACATATCTCAGGAATATGCGTGATTTTTTCAGAATTTTTTGAATTTTCTACAGGGAGATAAGCTCAAATCCGTGACAGCTAAAAATCTGTCACTGCGCAGAAATCCAAATCTTGCATCAACTTTCAATATAGAACTTTACTTGGCACAACATTGCGATAAAATAAAGATACAAAGGAGTTGCTACAGAAGTAACAAAACTCCTTGACTCAAAGAAAACAAAAATAACAGCAAATAAAAACGATGGGTTGTCTCCCATAAGCGCTTTTCTTTAACGCCTTTCAGCTAGGCGCAGAAAGTGAAAATCAAGTGTCAAGTGGAGGAGCATTGACATCAATACCAAGGGCCATGTGCCTACCTCTCTTACCCTTAGACTTACTCTTTGGTTTGGGGAATACATGGCCGCACCTTGGTGTGGAGGTAAGATTCAGAGTGCCTTTTCCCACATCTATGGTTGCTCCCATTAATTTGAGCAGAGATCTTCCAAGTGTAATTTGTCCTGTCCCTGCACATTCAATAACAAGATAATCAGTGGACACCGTTCTCCCAAGAAAGGTTGTAAACACACCCTCAGCTATCCCCTCGGGAAATATAACAGAGTTATCAGTAAGAGTTATTCCTTCTCCTCCTTCAGCAAGTCCCCAAAGATTCAAAGTTTCATAAATGCTTTTAGGCATAAGGCAAAACTCAGACATAATATCACAACGAGCATAAAAGGTTTCACCACAAATAGCAACCTTTACCGTAGGGACCCACATCGAAGGTTCAAAATTTGTTGGAACATAGTCAAAATATTCCCGAATTTGATTATAGCCGTCCTTTAAACAAGATATATGTGTCTCAAGAGTGTTTAATCTAGCATGGATGCTAACAAGGGCCGAATCAAATTTATTAGTTGAGCTAGAAGTTGCAATCAACTTTTTTATGGCATTAAAAGCTTGTCCCCATCACAGTGAAGGAAATCTCCTCCCACAATAGCATCTAAAGCATATCTATAACAAAGGGCTAGACCAAAGTAGAAGCTAGTGAGAAGCAACTTAAAGTCATTTTAGGATCAGTTTTACCAAAGGAATCATTAATTCTAGACCAAGCTTCTTTAAAATTCTCCTCACTCCCTTGTTTAAAAGTGAAGATCAATTCCTCAGGTGACATAGCAACAGGCATGGAACAAGACATGATGGTGACAAGAGACAAAACAAAACCGAAATAAACAAGTAACTAATTTTTTTGTGTTTTTGATAAAGAGAGCAAACAAGACTAAATAAAAATAAACTAAGCAAGACAAATAACAAAGTAAAGAGATTGGGTGTGAGAGACTCCCCTTGCAGAAGCAATTCGGTTTTCCCCGGCAACGGCGCCAGAAAACGTGTTGGTGGCTAAGTTGACGAGGGAATATCTCCCGGCAACAGCCAGAAACAATGCTTGTACGTCACACGTCAGTTGGGAACCCCAAGAGGAAGGTATGATGAGTGCAGCAGCAAGTTTTCCCTCAGTATGAAACCAAGGTTTAATCGAACCAGTAGGAAAACGAGGTTTGCTTCGAAGGTGTTGGTGAAGGAGTGTAGTGCGGCGCAACACCAGGGATTCCGGTGCCAACGTGGAACCTGCACAACACAATCAAATTACTTTGCCCCAACTTAACAGTGAGGTTGTCAATCTCACCGGCTTGCTGAAAACAAAGGGTTAAACGTATCGAATGGAAATGATGTTTGTTTGCATAAAACAGTAGAGAACAATGATTGCAGTAGATTGTATTTCAGATGTAAAAGAATGGACCGGGGTCCACAGTTCACTAGTGGTGTCTCTCCAATAAGATAACTAACATGCTGGGTAAACAAATTACAGCTGGGCAATTGACAATTGATAAGTGCATATAACATGCATGTGTGAGCTGTGGTGTCTACTATGAGATTCATTTGGGCATTACGACAAAGTACATAGACCGCTATCCAGCATGCATCTATGCCTAAATAGTCCACTTTCCGGTTAACATCCGTACCCCTTCCAGTATTAAGTTGCAAGCAACAGACAATTGCATTAAGTAATGTGCGTAATGTAAACAATACATTCATCCTTGAATAAAGCATTGCTGTTTTACCCCTAGTGGCAACAACACATCTACAACCTTAGAACTTGCTGTCACTATCCCAGGTTAAATAGAGGTTGAACCCAACTATCATGCATAAATACCCCCTCTTGGAGTTACAAGTATTCACTTGGCCAAGGCTTCAACAAGTAACGGAGAGCATGCAAGATCACAAATGACATAGACATGATAATATAATATTCAGCTCCACATAGGTATCAATATAAGTCAGATCCCAGCAAACACAACATGTAGCATTACAATAAGATGATCTTGATCATGATAGGCAGCTCACAAGATCTAAACATGATGGCACAAGTGGAGAAGACAACCATCTAGCTACTGCTATGGACCCATAGTCCAAGGATGAACTACTCACGCATCACTCCGGAGGCGGGCATGGCGATGTAGAGCCCTCCGGTGATGATTCCCCTCTCCGGCAGGGTGCCGGGAAGAGCTTCAGAACCCCCCGAGTTAGGGTTGACGACGGCGGCGGCAGCGAATATGTTCTGGATGAAAGGCTCGGTGTTTTAGGGTTTTCACGTCTCGGGGAATAAATAGGCGAAGGGGCGATGTCGGCGGACCCCCGAGGGGCCCAAACCACAGGCGGCGCGGTGGGCCCACTGCCGCGCCGCCTGGTTTGGCCACCTCGTGGCTCTTCGTCTCTCCTTCGGACTCCGTGTACGTGTTGGAAAAATAGGGACTTGGCCTTTTGTTTCGTGCAATTCCGAGAATATTTCCAGAAGTAACTTTCTGAAACCAAAAACAGCAGAAAACAGGGAACTGGCACTGTGGCATCTTGTTAATAGGTTAGTCCCAGAAAATGCATAAAAGTGATATGAAGTGTATATAAAACATGTAGCAAATGGTATAATATAAGCATGGAACAGCAGAAATTATGGATACGTTGGAGACGTATCACCCC
>CAMZMU010000101.1:4733506-4991628 GCA_947311845.1 Poa pratensis
TGAGGTTGTCAATCTCACCGGCTTGCTGTGAAAACAAAGGGTTATTAAACGTATCGTATGGAAAATGATGATGTTTGTTTGCAATTAAAAAAGTAGAGAACAATGATTGCAGTAGTAGATTGTATTTCAGATGTAAAAGAATGGACCGGGGTCCACAGTTCACTAGTGGTGTCTCTCCAATAAGATAACTAACATGCTGGGTAAACAAATTACAGCTGGGCAATTGACAATTGATAAGTGCATATAACATGCATGTGTGAGTTGTGGTGTCTACTATGAGATTCATTTGGGCATTACGACAAAGTACATAGACCGCTATCCAGCATGCATCTATGCCTAAATAGTCCACTTTCCGGTTAACATACCGTACCCCTTCCAGTATTAAGTTGCAAGCAACAGACAATTGCATTAAGTAATGTGCGTAATGTAAACAATACATTCATCCTTGAATAAAGCATTGCTGTTTTACCCCTAGTGGCAACAACACATCTACAACCTTAGAACTTGCTGTCACTATCCCAGGTTAAATAGAGGTTGAACCCAACTATCATGCATAAATACCCCTCTTGGAGTCACAAGTATTCACTTGGCCAAGGCTTCAACAAGTAACGGAGAGCATGCAAGATCACAAATGACATAGACATGATAATATAATATTCAGCTCCACATAGGTATCAATATAAGTCAGATCCCAGCAAACACAACATGTAGCATTACAATAAGATGATCTTGATCATGATAGGCAGCTCACAAGATCTAAACATGATGGCACAAGTGGAGAAGACAACCATCTAGCTACTGCTATGGACCCATAGTCCAAGGATGAACTACTCACGCATCACTCCGGAGGCGGGCATGGCGATGTAGAGCCCTCCGGTGATGATTCCCCTCTCCGGCAGGGTGCCGGGAAGAGCTTCAGAACCCCCCGAGTTAGGGTTGACGACGGCGGCCGGCAGCGAATATGTTCTGGATGAAAGGCTCGGTGTTTTAGGGTTTTCACGTCTCGGGGAATAAATAGGCGAAGGGGCGATGTCGGCGGACCCCCGAGGGGCCCAAACCACCAGGCGGGCGTGGGCCCACTGCCGCGCCGCCTGTGGTTTGGCCACCTCGTGGCTCTTCGTCTCTCCTTCGGACTCCGTGTACGTGCTGGAAAAATAGGGACTTGGCCTTTTGTTTCGTGCAATTCCGAGAATATTTCCAGAAGTAACTTTCTGAAACCAAAAACAGCAGAAAACAGGGAACTGGCACTGTGGCATCTTGTTAATAGGTTAGTCCCAGAAAATGCATAAAAGTGATATGAAGTGTATATAAAACATGTAGCAAATGGTATAATATAAGCATGGAACAGCAGAAATTATGGATACGTTGGAGACGTATCAAGCATCCCCAAGCTTAGTTCTACTCGTCCTCGAGTAGGTAAAACGATAACAACAAATAATTTCTGAGGAGACATGCTTTCACACAATCTTGATCAATATATTGCAAGGCTCATGTCATGAATGAAGTGACTCAAAGCAATGTCTATAGTTTGCTAACAAATAGATAAAGAGTAAACAATGAATCATATAAGCAAAAACTTTTCATGAATAGTACTTTCAAGACAAGCATCAAAAAGTTTTGCATAAGAGGTAACTCATAAAGCAATAGATTCAAAGTAAAAGGCATTGAAGCAACACAAAGGATGATTAAGTTTCAGCATTGCTTTCAACTTGTAACATGTATATCTCATGGATAGTTGTCAACATAAAGCAATATAACAAGTGCAATAAGTAAACATGTAAGAATCAATGCACACAAAGTTGACACAAGTGTTTGCTTCTAAGATAGAAAGGAGTAGGTAAACTGACTCAACATAAAGTAAAAGATAGGCCCTTCGCAGAGGGAAGCAGGGATTAAATCATGTGCTAGAGCTTTTTAAGTTTTCGAAAGCATATAGAGAGCACAAAATAAGTATTTGAGAGGTGTTTGTTGTTGTCAACGAATGGTAGTGGGCACTCTAACCCCCTTGTCAACCAGACTTTCAAGAGCGGCTCCCATGAAGGACGTTATCTCTACCAGCAAGGTAGATCATCCCTCTTCTCTTTTGTTTACACATGTATTTTAGTTTCTTTATAGATGACACTCCTCCCAACCTTTTGCTTACACAAGCCATGGCTAACCGAATCCTCGGGTGCCTTCCAACATTCACATACCATGGAGGAGTGTCTATTGCAAATTAAGTTGCTTACTGATAAATCAGGGCAAAACATGTGAAGAGAATTATTAATGAAAGTTGTAATTAATTGGGGCTGGGCACCCCGTTGCCAGCTCTTTTTGCAAATTATTGGATAAGCGGATGTATATGCCACTAGTCCATTGGTGAAAGTCTGTCAGAAGTAAATGACAAGATTGAAAGATAAAACACCACATACTTCCTCATGAGCTATAAAACATTGACACAAATAAGGAGTAATAAAGTTTTGAATAGTTTAAAGGTAGCACATGAAATATTTACTTGGAATGGCAGGAAATACCACATAGTAGGTAGGTATGGTGGACACAAATGGCATGGGTTTTGGCTCAAGTTTTGGATGCACGAGAAGCATTCCCTCTCAGTACAGAGTTTAGGCTAGCAAGGTTGTTTGAAGCAAACACAAGTATAAACACAGCAGAATCACATAAAAACATATTGCAAGTATTATAAGACTCTACACTGTCTTCCTTGTTGCTCAAACATTTTACCAGAAAATATCTAGACCTTAGAGAGAACAAATATGCATCCCAAGTCTCAACAAGCTCTACGGTAGTTCTCCACTACTAGGCTTTAACTACATGATGCAAGAGCTTAAACATGATCTACTTGAGAGCTCAAAACAATTGCAAAGCATCAAATCGAAACAAGACAATGATCTACAAGAATGCATATGTCTTTTCCAATACCAACTACTACATGTAGCATTTTCTTTCTTCCAAACAAACACCAATCAATTTATTTAAACATAAACTCTCCAAATGATAATATAATGCAGCAAGAGAGTATTTATAAACAAGTGCTAACAGCTCGAAGAGATGCATGAAAAACAGGAGCTAAAAGCACTGCAGTAGCTAGTTAAGAATACTCAACAAATATAAGTGAAGAACATGAGTATTCACATGAAAAAGCGGAGCGTGTCCTCTCCCACACAAGGATTGCTAGGATCCGAATTTATTCAAACAAAAACAAAAATAAAAACACACAGACGCTCCAAGTAAAGCGCATAAGATGTGAAAGAATTAAAATATAGTTTCACTAGAGATGACCTGATAAGTTTGTTGATGAAGAAGGGGATGCCTTGGGCATCCCCAAGCTTAGACGCTTGAGTCTCTCTGAATATGGTTGGGATGAACCACGGGGGCATCCCCAAGCTTAGGCTTTTCACTCTTCTTGATCACATAATATCACCCTTCTCGCTTGATCCTTGAAAACTTCCTTCACACCAAACTCAAGACAGTTCTCATTAGAGGGTTAGTGCATAATCAAAAATTCTCATATTCTGTAATGATACAATCAATCCCAAAGCTTCTGGACATTAGCTACAGCCACCAATGCTTTGTGGAGCAAAGAAATCCACACAAACACAGTAAAAGAGCGAATGCAAAACAAAAGGCAGAATCTGTCAAAAACAGAACAGTCTGGAATGACGAATTTTTTCGAGGCACTTAAGTTGCTCAGATGGATCTGGCCTAAAATAATGAAAGTTGCGTACATATCTCAGGAATATGCGTGATTTTTTCAGAATTTTTTGAATTTTCTACAGGGAGATAAGCTCAAATCCGTGACAGCTAAAAATCTGTCACTGCGCAGAAATCCAAATCTTGCATCAACTTTCAATATAGAACTTTACTTGGCACAACATTGCGATAAAATAAAGATACAAAGGAGTTGCTACAGAAGTAACAAAACTCCTTGACTCAAAGAAAACAAAAATAACAGCAAATAAAAACGATGGGTTGTCTCCCATAAGCGCTTTTCTTTAACGCCTTTCAGCTAGGCGCAGAAAGTGAAAATCAAGTGTCAAGTGGAGGAGCATTGACATCAATACCAAGGGCCATGTGCCTACCTCTCTTACCCTTAGACTTACTCTTTGGTTTGGGGAATACATGGCCGCACCTTGGTGTGGAGGTAAGATTCAGAGTGCCTTTTCCCACATCTATGGTTGCTCCCATTAATTTGAGCAGAGATCTTCCAAGTGTAATTTGTCCTGTCCCTGCACATTCAATAACAAGATAATCAGTGGACACCGTTCTCCCAAGAAAGGTTGTAAACACACCCTCAGCTATCCCCTCGGGAAATATAACAGAGTTATCAGTAAGATTATTCCTTCTCCTCCTTCAGCAAGTCCCCAAAGATTCAAAGTTTCATAAATGCTTTTAGGCATAAGGCAAAACTCAGACATAATATCACAACGAGCATAAAAGGTTTCACCACAAATAGCAACCTTTACCGTAGGGACCCACATCGAAGGTTCAAAATTTGTTGGAACATAGTCAAAATATTCCCGAATTTGATTATAGCCGTCCTTTAAACAAGATATATGTGTCTCAAGAGTGTTTAATCTAGCATGGATGCTAACAAGGGCCGAATCAAATTTATTAGTTGAGCTAGAAGTTGCAATCAACTTTTTTATGGCATTAAAAGCTTGTCCCCATCACAGTGAAGGAAATCTCCTCCCACAATAGCATCTAAAGCATATCTATAACAAAGGGCTAGACCAAAGTAGAAGCTAGTGAGAAGCAAGCTTAAAGTCATTTTAGGATCAGTTTTACCAAAGGAATCATTAATTCTAGACCAAGCTTCTTTAAAATTCTCCTCACTCCCTTGTTTAAAAGTGAAGATCAATTCCTCAGGTGACATAGCAACAGGCATGGAACAAGACATGATGGTGACAAGAGACAAAACAAAACCGAAATAAACAAGTAACTAATTTTTTTGTGTTTTTGATAAAGAGAGCAAACAAGACTAAATAAAAATAAACTAAGCAAGACAAATAACAAAGTAAAGAGATTGGGTGTGAGAGACTCCCCTTGCAGAAGCAATTCGGTTTTCCCCGGCAACGGCGCCAGAAAACGTGTTGCTAGCGCTAAGTTGACGAGGGAATATCTCCCCGGCAACAGCCAGAAACAATGCTTGTACGTCACACGTCAGTTGGGAACCCCAAGAGGAAGGTATGATGAGTGCAGCAGCAAGTTTTCCCTCAGTATGAAACCAAGGTTTATCGAACCAGTAGGAAAACGAGGTTGCTTCGAAGGTGTTGGTGAAGGAGTGTAGTGCGGCGCAACACCAGGGATTCCGGTGCCAACGTGGAACCTGCACAACACAATCAAATTACTTTGCCCCAACTTAACAGTGAGGTTGTCAATCTCACCGGCTTGCTGAAAACAAAGGGTTAAACGTATCGAATGGAAGATGATGTTTGTTTGCATAAAACAGTAGAGAACAATGATTGCAGTAGATTGTATTTCAGATGTAAAAGAATGGACCGGGGTCCACAGTTCACTAGTGGTGTCTCTCCAATAAGATAACTAACATGCTGGGTAAACAAATTACAGCTGGGCAATTGACAATTGATAAGTGCATATAACATGCATGTGTGAGTTGTGGTGTCTACTATGAGATTCATTTGGGCATTACGACAAAGTACATAGACCGCTATCCAGCATGCATCTATGCCTAAATAGTCCACTTTCCGGTTAACATCCGTACCCCTTCCAGTATTAAGTTGCAAGCAACAGACAATTGCATTAAGTAATGTGCGTAATGTAAACAATACATTCATCCTTGAATAAAGCATTGCTGTTTTACCCCTAGTGGCAACAACACATCTACAACCTTAGAACTTGCTGTCACTATCCCAGGTTAAATAGAGGTTGAACCCAACTATCATGCATAAATACCCCCTCTTGGAGTCACAAGTATTCACTTGGCCAAGGCTTCAACAAGTAACGGAGAGCATGCAAGATCACAAATGACATAGACATGATAATATAATATTCAGCTCCACATAGGTATCAATATAAGTCAGATCCCAGCAAACACAACATGTAGCATTACAATAAGATGATCTTGATCATGATAGGCAGCTCACAAGATCTAAACATGATGGCACAAGTGGAGAAGACAACCATCTAGCTACTGCTATGGACCCATAGTCCAAGGATGAACTACTCACGCATCACTCCGGAGGCGGGCATGGCGATGTAGAGCCCTCCGGTGATGATTCCCCTCTCCGGCAGGGTGCCGGGAAGAGCTTCAGAACCCCCCGAGTTAGGGTTGACGACGGCGGCGGCAACGAATATGTTCTGGATGAAAGGCTCGGTGTTTTAGGGTTTTCACGTCTCGGGGAATAAATAGGCGAAGGGGCGATGTCGGCGGACCCTCGAGGGGCCCAAACCACCAGGCGGCGCGGTGGGCCCCACTGCCGCGCCGGCCTATGGTTTGGCCACCTCGTGGCGAGCTTCGTCTCTCCTTCGGACTCCGTGTACGTGTTGGAAAAATAAGGACTTGGCCTTTTGTTTCGTGCAATTCCGAGAATATTTCCAGAAGTAACTTTCTGAAACCAAAAACAGCAGAAAACAGGGAACTGGCACTGTGGCATCTTGTTAATAGGTTAGTCCCAGAAAATGCATAAAAGTGATATGAAGTGTATATAAAACATGTAGCAAATGGTATAATATAAGCATGGAACAGCAGAAATTATGGATACGTTGGAGACGTATCACCCCGCATTGGAAGGAGAATCACCAAAACTTTGTCGTTCTCACACTTGTCGCACATGCAGAACTCTCCCCCTCTGACATTTATCGCACATGCACACGGGCTTCCCACGGAAGGAGAAGCTGACAACTTATTGACCATAGAGGATAGAGCACATGAGAAGGTAAAACGTGACACTTGGCGTGTTAGGAGCGTGTGAGCTGGACCTTCCCAACGGCATGCCTTTTTCTAGTGATTTCGTAGTAGATCTCGTAAAATTCCGTACCACAAAAACTGTTTATGGTTACCCAGATCAAATCCCGCAGATTTGGTACCATTAACTTATTTTGGTCCAATTTCAGACCTTGAGGCGCTATCCATGATGCAGACCTAATCCTCTCCATGTCCATATGGATTCATTAATTGTAGCGTTCTATGTTAAGCATTGGGAGTTATTGAAAGTTGAGGCGTGCGGTACAGTTATAATTTTTCTACAAGGTGGTGAAATGCTCGAGATGGTGAAAAATACGGTTATCGTCTTTATCTCCAAGATCAAGAACCCCAAGGCCTTCCACAGTTTAGACCAGTCGCTCCATGCCACGTTCTCTAGAAGTTATGCCATGAACTTCTGCCAAACATCTTCAGCTTGTTCACGAAGAGATCGTATGTTCACAAGCATTTGTTTATTGCAGATTAATATATGACAATACGTTGACAGCTTATGAAAGCATTCTTTGTTTGAGGAGGGGAAAAAAGGAAATTTAGTGCATGCGCTATCAAGTCTGATATGGCAAAAGCCTACAGTCGCGTTGAATGATCCTATCTGAGGGCAATCCAATCTAGGGTTTTCCGAAAGAAGGATTAACAAAATTATGGAGTGAGTGGAAATTGTCTCCTTTTAGTTACAGGTTAATGGACAATCTCATATTTTTACAAACCTTGTGGAGGTATTCTTGGGGGGGGGGGGGGGGGGGGGGGGGGGGGGGGGGGAGTTGTATCATCACATGTCCCATGAAGTCCGAGTTGGGCTAAACTCACCTTGGGTCTCTCACATCTTGATTTTTTTTATGATAGCTAGTATGTTATTCTCAGAGACTTTGGTGAGCAATGCATATAAACATAAGTTGATCCTTAAAACCTATGAACTTTGCTCTAGCCAGCTAGTAATTAAAGTTAAGTTGGCTATTTTCTTCACATGAAATCTGCTCTATGCATGAAATACTAAAAATCAAAGCTAATGTTCTTGTGAAAAAATACTTAGGGATCCCAGCTACTCTTTGTAAATCCACATTTGAAGCATCTGAACAGTTCCTTCAAATATTAAGATTATTTCCAATGGAGTGCAAAGAAGTAAAATGGGGTCAGATGTGGAAACTTAACATGAGGGAAAAGAAGGAAAACAAAATGAGAGGTGCATGTCGAATACCTCTTCTTCACCAAATATGAACGATGAAGAAAGCGTTCTGAAATGCCGTCGCCGGCCGCTTTGCGAGCATGTGAGTATGGGATGCTAAGTGTTGCAGTGCACGGCGTTTTGATTTATTTTCTCTTCCCTCTTTCCTCAAATGGATCTAAAAAGTGAGTATAGAAGAGCAAACTACATGCGATAATTAAGCAGGCACGAGAAACAATAGCGACTAAGTCTAACCGCAATTAACAATATGTTATTACGGAGAAAGGACCTGGAAGGAGGAAATCACATAATGAGTTTTTGTTGGGAGACATAGGCCGAGGTGGGAGGGGGACGATGTACGAACCAAGACAACCACCTATTCAAGCTTAATAGTAAAGATTTTCAAAACCAACCATTGAAATCACAAAAGCAACAACTACATGTCGATTTCATACGACATCAATATCATAGTATCCCAGTTTTTTAACAGTGGCGTCCTAAAAAGAAACTATATGCAACCCCAGTTGGTCCATTTGAACCGGCAATTTTAAAATGAAAATATTTGCATATTTTTTTATTTGATTGCATCGATCATCTAAGTAATGTTGAAAATTCCTTGGGACTGATATTCACATGTTGTCATGTTCTTTTTTCTTTGGTTTGAGATGCACAAGTTCTTCTTGGGAGGCACTCCAATACCGTCTGCTAAATTTAGGGCCAGGCGGCCACGAACCCAGGGGCGAAGCACCCGGGCCCACCCCGCACCAGACCACATCGATCGCTCGCATCATAAAACCGGGTTCGGATTGGCTGACTTTGTGAGAGGCAAAGTCAGGTGACTTTGAGTCACTGACATGTGGGGCCTACCTTGTGTGGGGTCCACAAATCAGTGACCCAAAGTCAGCCAAAGTCAGCGAGGAAGAACTCAGCAAATCTCATCCCCATAAAACCCCGCGGCGACACCCCCGGCGCCCGCCCACCCGACTCACCTGCCTCCGTCCCTCCGCCCAAAGGCCAAAGCATATTCCTCCAAATCCCACAATACCTCCGTCACCTCTCCTCGCCGGCTAATCGCATCGCATGGCGGCCGCGGCGGTGGACACCTCGAACGGGGGCGCGGCGACGGCGAACGCGCCGACGCCCGGGCGCCTCGCGTCCGTTTACAGCGAGGTGCAGACGAACCGCCTCGCGCACAAGCTGCCCCTCCCCTCCGTCCTCCGCTCCCACTTCACGCTCGCCGACGGGGCCGCCAGCTCCGCCGCCGGAAGCCCCGGTGAGTAGCAGTAATGCCACCCTCGTCGTACGCACTGCCCGGATCTCGGCCTCCCTGCTGGTGGCGCGGATTTGCTTAACTTGAGATTTGACGACGGGCGGGGGTCCGATCTGTTTGTTTTCGCAGATGAGATCGCCAAGCTGTTCCCCCACCTGTACGGCCAGCCGTCCGCGGCCGTGGTCCCTCCGCCGAGCCGGTGGCGACGAAGCCGCTCAAGATCGGCGTAGTGCTCTCCGGTGGCCAGGCCCCTGGCGGCCACAATGTGATCTGCGGCATCTTCGGTGAGTGCTCAATGTCTGGAGGAGCTCTTCGTTCGCTTGACGAAATTTGGCACTAGTTTTGACGAATTAGATCGTAATTTGTGCCACTAAGCCACTAAGCCACTGTGCCAGCCTGTCCTCTCTTTCCTCCGGTGGAAGATCTGAGGAGGCTGTAATAATTTGTTAGTTGAAGTGGGGTATCTTCAGTGAGCTTAGACACTGAGCCTGTCCAGCTGTTGATCTTGTTAGATTGTGTTGTTTTAGGGGTTTTGTGAAATTTTCCTGCCGTTGACCTGTCAATTCCCATGACCAGATTACCTGCAAGAGCGTGCAAAGGGTAGCACCATGTACGGATTCAAGGGAGGCCCAGCTGGGGTCATGAAGGGCAAGTACGTCGAGCTCACTGCTGATTTCGTCTACCCCTACAGAAACCAGGTATGTCAGCATAACTTTTACAGGGCACAGGCCTATTTGAATTTTTTCAAAGTGTTATAAACTTTACAGGTAAACCATTTGGAGAGTACTGTTGATCATAAGGTCATGCTTTTCCTTTTCAACAGGGTGGATTTGACATGATCTGCAGTGGAAGGGACAAGATTGAAACACGAGAGCAGGTCTGTCTTTGAGCGTGCCTATATGCCAATGCTTACTGAATCCTTCTTTTCCTTTTTTTGAATTTGATAGTGTGTTGACTTACTGATACTTCACTAGTGTAATCCATGTTTTAACTCGGTTTGGTGTTTTTGCAGTTCAAGCAAGCTGAAGACACAGTCAACAGACTTGATTTGGATGGACTTGTTGTCATTGGTGGTGATGATTCAAACACTAACGCATGCCTCCTTGGTGAATACTTCTGGTTGGCTTCCCAATCCATAACTCTTCACTTTCTCCACCTAGAGGATTCGTTCAGTTACTATCAATGCCTGAAGCTTTATACTGTTATATCTTTTTTATTATCGTTACAATGCTGTAATGTCTAATCTATGTTCTTTTCTGGAACTATAGATCAGAACTTACAAGTAAATGCTCAACATAGATTATAGTCAGTATCTTCTATACCACACTTCTAGTTAACCCTTCCAAATTATAATGCATATTCCGAGTGGGCACAAAAATTTAGGAGCTTATGAAACCAAGACAAAGATGATATTGTTTTAAATAGGAGCAAACAAGGAAAACATCACTACTTTTTCATGCACACATTGTCTTATGCAACATAGGGAGTATCTGCTGCTTTGCATGCTAATAAAGACGATATTTTCTAACACAACATTTTTATATCATAGGGGAAGGAACTTGAAGACTCGTGTCATTGGTTGTCCAAAGACTATTGATGGAGATCTCAAATGCAAGGAGGTCCAACGAGCTTTGGATTTGACACTGCCTGCAAGGTATTGGATTTTCTCTCCTTATGCATCAACTCATAGCTGTCTCTAAATTGCTGTTTAGATTGCTGGAGCCATGTTACACTGATGCCATTGTTCAGGAATTCGTTAACTGGTAACGGCTCGCTCGGCCACTGAATAGCGAATAATCGGCCTATTCGCTGATTAATCGGGTAATCGGCATTTATCGGCTATTCAGTAACCCACTGAATAGCGATTACTCGGCCAGTTAATCGGTGATTCGGCCGAATTTTAGAACAATGACTGATGCAGCAATACATTAAGGGTGATATAATTTAATTGGTGTCAAAGGGTACTGTTCTTAGCTTCTCGTTGACGCAATTAAAATAGTACTTGATACTTAACCAACTCAGAACTCATTCAGTCAGTAAACTAATGTCCACTGTAACATTTGAACAGATCAGTTACATTTGAAGAGAATACTGTTTGCTGCTAGGGTTATAGTATGTGCATGGATTTTATTTGAGTTTGTTTTGCCTTCAAATGAAGGGATTTTGACTTGGAACTATCGGGGTTAACTGCTCCCTGACATGGTATCACGTGTAAAGTTCCGCAAGCTACCAGGCTCGCTCATATCATTCTCTCAGTTCAATGTGAAATCAGGACATTTTACCCCATATGAAGATTCTTTGTATCATGTCATGACCATGTGTTTCTTCTTTTCAGATATACTCCGAAATGATTGGCAATGTGATGACTGATGCACGATCAACAGGCAAATACTACCACTGTAAGTATATCTTTCAGTTCTTCGAACATGCCATGTATTTTTATACACTCAGCAACTTGCCCAAGAGTCAAAAATATTAAATAGATGAAGTTGTCATGGTTGCCAAGTGCTAACTACCAAATTTTATTAATACTGTTTGCTGCAGCAGATAACTCCAGAGTCAGACTGTTATTCAGTTCTTCGTTGATCATATTAAATTCATGAAGAGAGTAAAAAACAATTATTGGCAGATTCTTGGCATTCACAAACAGCCCAGTAAAATCTGTAAACATACATAAACCCTGTGTCTGCAACTTAATTTTTTTAATCATAATCTCTTTTTGAGAATAAACTTCATGACAGTTTGTTGGGTACACAAACATCCCAATAAAAGCTGTACAACATACTTAAATCCTGTAACTGCAACTTTCGTACTATTTTTAATCATAATCTCTTTTTTAGAAGAAACTTGTTAAGTACTCCCTCCGTTTTTTAATATAAGATGTTTTAGGTGTAGCACATGTTGACTAGATTCACACTAAGGCCCCGCTTGGATTACCGTTATTTAGCTGAAACGATCAGAAAATTGGACGGAGGTGTCCAGGCCCCGTAGAAAATCCTGCCCGAGCGCTGAAAAGTTCCGTAATCTGACCCAACAATCCAATTGGGGCCTAAAATGAGGGAACATACAAATCAAAACATGTCTAGATACATGTGAATACATGTGAATGTGGAAAAAGCTAAAACATCTTATATTTAAAAACGGAGGAGGTAATACAACTTTTAATTGAGTTGATCATTTTTTACTTTCAAAGATCAAAGCTATATCTGCAATGCCAACATTATCATGGCCGTGTTGTATGGCATACTGCAAACGTATATAATTCATGATACCAACATTTACATGAATGTTTTGATACTGCAAACATATTGGATGCTCCATTTTAATATATTTTATTATTTTTTATCCACTCACTTGTACTTCTTATGGCCATGCAGTTGTGAGGCTTATGGGGCGTGCTGCTTCTCACATTACATTAGAGTGTGCTCTGCAAACACACCCTAATGTTGCACTCATTGGTGAAGAGGTTAGGAAATGTTTATATATGAAGTCCATTCTAAGTTGAATTATCACAATCTCGTTCTAGCCTTTTTCTACTTAGATTACCCATATTTAATGGTATGCGCATTTTTTAGTTTCATCTTTTCCTACCAAATTTTAGTTAATGTATGTAGCTCACACTGTTATGTTCTAAGATTAACCGATTAAGTTTCTGGAACTTTAGGTTACATAATCTGTTTTGCTTAAATGTCTTTCAACATTTTGTTTCATTTTTTTAATTCTAATGCAGGTTGCTGAGAAGAAGGAAACACTCAAGCATGTCACAGACTACATTACCGATATTATTTCCAAACGTGCAGAACTTGGTTACAACTATGGTGTTATCCTTATACCCGAGGGCCTGATTGATTTCATCCCAGAGGTCTGGCAATCTATACGCTTTCTGCAATTTTGTATTTTAGCCAACTGTGTTACCATATCATCCTGTGTTTTCTCCAGGTTCAGAAACTCATTGCAGAGTTGAATGAAATTCTGGCACATGATGTTGTTGACGAGGCAGGGGCTTGGAAAAGCAAGCTTCAACCAGAGCCTAGGCAACTGTTTGACTTCTTGCCCAAAACCATTCAGGAGCAGCTTTTGCTTGAAAGAGACCCCCATGGCAATGTTCAGGTATGTACGGGGAAAATTGTTGAACCATCTTAACTTAGATAATATGGACTTCTATTTAAATGTCTCCAAAACGCTTAACTCTACCGACTTAAAAATTCTATTTTAGGTTGCCAAAATTGAAACCGAAAAAATGCTTATTGCCATGGTTGAAACTGAATTGGAAAAGAGAAGAGCTGAGGGGAAGTACTTGGCACACTTCAGAGGCCAGTCTCACTTCTTTGGGTAAGTACACATTATTGCATGGTCCAAGTTAACAAACACTTCCTCATTGCTGCTGCTTTTTTAATATTGCAGATATGAAGGAAGATGTGGTCTTCCCACCAATTTTGATTCCAGCTACTGCTATGCGCTAGGCTATGGTGCTGGGGCTCTTCTCCAATTTGGAAAGACAGGACTTATTTCATCGGTATGCTCACTATATTTTTGTGTCTCGTTTCTTTTTGCATGATTTACCTCCTCAATTCTGCATAGACCCATTTCTCGATCATGCAAACATTGTCAATTTGTCATATATTTCTACCATCCTCCACCCCATATCCATCACTTGATATGGCATAGAAGTGCACAAAGTAAACAGAATATGATCATCTTCGAGCTATTGTTATATGTACTTCCATGGTTTGAGTCTTACCTTTTGTCCTTTCTGCTGATTTAGGTTGGTAACCTTGCTGCTCCTGTGGAAGAATGGACCGTTGGAGGAACTGCGTTGACGGCGTTGATGGACGTTGAGAGGAGGCATGGTAATTTTCTAGAACACCTCATTATCTAGTGTTTTTCTTTTTTCTCCATGAAGGTTATTTACAGCAAAGTTACTTTTGACTAAATGTTAAAAATCCATTTTCTTATGTCGTGGATTAACAAGCGTCAAATTTTAACCTCTTACGCTCTCATATGATCAGGCAATTTCAAGCCAGTGATCAAGAAGGCTATGGTGGAACTTGATGGTACGAAGCACCATCACTTCTGTTACTATAACAATTAAGATGCCCACATCCATGAACTATAATCTTATTTCTTGAACTGTCCATTTTCAGCCGCGCCATTCAAGAAGTTTGCTTCCATGCGAGATGAATGGGCCCTCAAGAACGATACATCAGCCCTGGTACGTAACGAGGAAATCACCAGCAATAACTATAACAGCTAAAGAAGTACACTAACGCATCCATCTTTCTTACCAAGCAGGTCCCATCCAGTTCAGCGGCCCTGGAAGCGACGCGTCGAACCACACCCTGATGTTGGAGCTCGGTGCCCAGATATAGAGATGCGGCAATGTAGAGCACACCTCTTATCTTTTTGTTCTCCTTGCAATTTTGAGAGTGTAGACGGAACCTCCCAGAGTGGGAGGATCCGTAATGTGGAATGTTTTAATAAGAGCCTCTGTTGAGTTTTTCTGGTGTGGATGTCGTACAATAATAACTGATTTTAGCTTTTGTATGACTCGACCGCTCAATTTACCTACAAGGTAGGACTTTCGAGAGAGCTCTGACTGCCCTCTGTGGCGCTTGGCTACTTGCCGTCTCTCACCTTCCCTAATCTTCTAATCCCTTCGGAACCTCAGATCTCGAACACATCAAATCCCAATCCACACCAAATCAAGCCTCTCGTCTCTAGTTTTAGGTCCTCAATCGATTCCCCTTCATTTCTAGCCCACAAATCACAGCATATCATGGAGGAGACCCTGCAAGAGGAGGAAAGCAGGGATAAGGAGCAGAGCAGAAGCCGTCAGGTGCCAGAACTACCAGATTTAGCGACGAATTTGCAGGCGATGAGTATAGCAGAGCCAAGATTCAGTTCTGTTCGTGCAAGCGAGTTTCAGCAAGAAGAAGAGGTGGATTTCAGTTTCTGTTTGCTTATGAAAGTAGCCTGCACAGGAGGCACTCCAAGAAGCATCACCAAGCAAGCTTTGCAGCAATCCATGGCGAAAGCTTGGAGGAGCTACTACTATGCAATCTCTCAGGTATCAGATTCAGTCTTCTTAGCCCATTTCAGATCGCATGAGGCCATGATGTCTATCTTCAGACGTCAACCATGGACTATCGGATCAGATAATTTGCTTCTTGATTGGTTTGATCCGGGAGATGAAGTAAACTCTAGTGCTGATTACAGATTTGAGTTCATCTTTGTTACTGTTAGAGCTTATGGAATTCCTCGCGCTGCTAGATCTATTAAGCTGCTCTATGACATTCTGAATCAAGTAGGCTCGTCCTCGGAATACCACATTCCAAAGCAAAATGTGCTATATACAAATCAGGATTATATTTGGGGAGTGGCAAAGATGAGAGTTAATCAACCGATCCTAGAGAAGGTGAATGTAGTATATCCGGACAACAACTCAGGAATAGCATATCTGCACTATGAAAAGATCAAGAGAATTTGTTTATTTTGTGGAGTCATGTTTCATAATGTGCAACATTGTCCCGTCAAAATCAATATAATCAAGGACAGGTCGAAAAAAGGGCTCCCAGTTCATGATATTCCAGTGCAGCGATATGGACAGTGGGTCATAGATGAAGATCAAGTGCCAATAGAAGCGATACGGAGTGCATCCATCACTAATATTGGTCTCCAATCAAGACCTAATCCAATTCTTGAGAAGCTTCAGAAGCTCTTTGCTCAGGATCCGAAAGGGAAAGCAAAACAGATTGAGAACCAGCAGTTCTTCCAGCCTTCAGTTCATCAGGAGCAGAACAGTCAATACCAAAATACAGTGCTACAGCATCAAGCTGGGTCTGCGACGACATTTACTCCAGGTACTATCTATTCAGGAACTCTCCAGACTAGCGGTGTAAGAGGAATGGAGCAGCTGCATGACCGCCACCTCAGCCAGCAACAGCGCCCACCTCAGATACCTGTTCAGAATCATAACACGGGAAGCAGAGGACTTCAAGTGCAAATCACTGCAGCGCTGGACACACGGAGCATGACTCTGACTCAGGCTCAAAGACCTCTCTCTCAAGCCATTCTGCCGACTCCAAATGTAGACCCACAATATATTGCTCCAAACCAAGCTTGGGCTCAGGAATTGGTGTCTCTGCCTTACCAGCCAACGGAAGAAGAAAGGATTCGACAACAGCGGTTTGGACCGGGTATGGGCCAGCAGCCAAGGCCTACGGAAGGTACATATTATTCCCTCATAGTCAACGGAATATCGCTTCGTCTGCTCCAAAGCGCCCTGCCCCAATCGATGGAGCTCCCAAGTCGCCGCTAGCCAAGAAATCCACTGTGAATCAATTTAGCCCCAACTTCGCAATCGAGCAGGGACCTCCACTGCAAATCTCTGCCAGAGAGGGTCAAGCCAGTCTCCTCCCAACCGCAACCGAGCCTCTGACGCAGATCCTCGCCACTCAATCCACTGCCTCCAAGCAACGAGCAGCAGATGCCCCCTCTCCGCAGCAGAACTACATCGTTCTGTTCAACTCGGAGATCCTCAAGGAGTGAAAGCAGGAGCAACGTGTGGAGGAGCAGAATCAGGAACGGAGACAGCAGGCTCTACAGAGGCAGCCATCGAAGGAGCAACCGGTGACACAGCAACTGCCGCTACAGAGGGCAGGCCTCGTCGTCGCATTAGGGGGTGGGATATTCCGCCGCCAACCCAAGACCAAGGTAACGAATCTGTTATGGGGTCTTTTCACCATCAACCTAGCTCTGCCCTGTGGATCCATCAAGGAGGAGCCAGCCAAGTGGGGCCGATCCGTAGTAATCGCAAACCTCGTAGTGCAGCTGTGGGGAATTTGGTGCACCCCTACACTCGTTCACCTCGCAGACAGACTTCACCAAGAAGTGTTGCAAGCCCAACAGACTATGATCCATGCCCGATACGCACGCCTTCGCCGACTTGGTCTCCAGGCAAGCCAGATTCTCGCCAAGGAACTTTCTCACCTCCTCAGATGGTTAACACCTACTACATAGGTATGGATGCTGGTAATATGGATGTTGGTCAGGGAAGCCAGAGACATAATGGAGATAAAGCTCAGTCTTCAGCAACTTATTCTAGTGAAGGAGTTCATCTACAACAAAACCTTGGAGATAATGCAGGTAACATTGAACTGAATCAGAGGGCAATGGCGCCAGCCCATGAGGCGCCACAGGCGCCATGAAGGCCTTAGGATGGAACTGCCAAGGTATGGGCAAGAGCCTGGGCAGTAACAAGATGATGCATCTTGCCCGACTGATTGACTCTACAAATGCACAGGTAATCTTTGTCTCTGAAATTAAATCCTCCAAGGTAAAACCTGCCAACCTTATTTCTAGGTTTAATATGTTTGATACTATTGTAGTTCCCTCGCGGCGTCGATCCGGAGGGCTTTGGCTGATGTGGAGCGACGACATCGACATCACTGTCCATACCACTAGCTTTCATCTTATCTTAGCTATTGCTACTATTAGGTCTACTAATCAGAAGTTTGGTCTTGTTTGTATATACGGTGATCCTTATCATCGCCAGACTAGTCTTATTTGGAATCAGATCACCTCTTTTGTCTATGATAATGCTACTCTCCCTATGTTATGTATGGGCGATATGAACGATCTTTTGTATGATATCGATAAAAGTTCTCCGGTTACTAATCGCTCTCGCATGAATGCTTTTCAGTCTTTAGTTAGATCTTGTGGGTTATTTGATTTGGGCTATAGTGGTCCTGCCTACACTTGGACAAATAAGAGATTCTCTTCGAAGCCTGTTTATGAAAGACTTGATCGTTGTCTTGTAAATGCTGATTGGTGTGCTCTTTTCCCTATCTCTAATGTTTACAACTTACCTCTTATGCATACCATAAGTGATCATGCTCCTATTCTCTTATCCACTGATGGCAAGATTACTAGAACTAAGCGTACATTTAAATTTGAAAACTGGTGGTTAAAAGAAAAAGATTTTAATCTACAGGCCAAAGGAAGCTGGTCAAAAACTACCAGTAAATCTTTTAGTCAAAGAACTAATCATTTGGCGCAAGCTTTAAGAATCTGGTGCAGGAAAAAGAAGCCTCTGCAGCAGGAACTCAACGAACTAGAGGACAGAATAAAGGAAATACAGGCGAAGCAGCTGCCTGATCAAGATCACGCTTTGGAGAATTCTCTAGTAACAAGGTACGAACAAAACCTCACGAAGCTAACAGACTTTTATATGCAGAGAGCAAAAAAGAATTGGATCAAGGATGGAGATCGAAACACGGCATACTTCCACAAAGCTATACTCAAGAGAAGAAGAAGGAACATGATAGTATCCATCAAGGACGAAAACGATGTTATTCAACACATGCCAAAGCAAATTGCTAACACATTTGTGAATTATTTTAGACATATTTTTAGCTCCACTAACACAAATGTTGGCAGGCCTTATATCCATACACAAATCCTACAAGACACCTCAGATTACACCTACTCTATTCCAGATAAACAGGAACTTTTGGACACTTTAAAAGACATGAAGAAAAATGCTTCTCCTGGACCAGATGGTTTCAATGTGGAATTCTACCTAGCAACCTGGAGCTGGATTGGAGATGATGTGACAAACCTGGTAACCTCTTTCTTTAACTCTGGAGTTATGCCACATCATATCAATGATACTCACATTGTGCTGATCCCTAAAAAACTGGTGCCTCTTATACCTTCTGATTATAGACCTATAAGTCTTTGCAATGTTGTTTACAAACTTATAGCCAAAACTCTTGCAAATAGACTTAAACCTCATTTGCCCGACTATATAAACCCAGCACAGCAGGCTTTCATTGAAGGGCGTCGCATTAGTAATAACATTATTATTGCCCAGGAAATTACCCATTCCTTTGCTCTTTCCTCTTGGAAGCATCAGGCTTTTATGCTCAAAATAGACCTTGCCAAAGCCTTCGACCGTGTAGAATGGAACTTTATAGTACAAGCTCTCGCACGTAAAGGACTGCACGGTCATTATATAAATTTGATCTATGCTTGTATTTCCTCACCTACCTTTTCAGTTATCATAAATGGTCAGCCGTTTGCGAGATTTAGCAGCAATAGAGGTATTCGACAAGGTTGTCCCCTCTCGCCGTACCTTTTTGTCTTCACAATCAATGAACTGTCGCTAACCCTCCAAGAAGCTATGAACAACAACTCACTTCAGGGGGTGGTTTTAGGTCCAAATTGCCCTCGCATTCACTCTCTTCTTTTTGCCGATGACTTACTTATTTGCGGGGAGGCTACAATACAAGAGGCAACTGCTATGAAACAAATCCTGGATTCTTTTTGCTCAGTTTCGGGGCAAACACCTAACTGGTCAAAATCAGGAATAATATTTAGTAAAAATGTCCCACCAACGAATGCAGATGCCATCAAGAACATCTTCCCTGTGCAAGAAATGGATGCTTCCTTCATTCACTTGGGCCATCCTCTTATCCTTCCGGCTAAAAATAGAACTTCAGCTTATAATTTTGTTCTTGACAAATTCAAATCAAAACTAAACACATATAAAGCAGACAAACTTTCTCACGCTGCACGCTTGGAGCTAATTAAATCAGTCTTCTCTTCTATCCCAGTTTACTACATGTCTAATATTCTTTTCACCAAGAAATTCATTTCAAAACTCACGTCCATTATTAGAAATTTCTGGTGGACTGGTATAAGAGATGAAACTAAAACAAAAAGCCTTTGCTTGAGAGCTTGGAAAGATCTTTGTGCGCCAAAAAAAGAAGGGGGGCTGGGTATTAGAAACCTTCAAGCAGTAAATCAAAGCCTCATTCTTATGGCAGCCTGGCGCATAGCACAAAATCCCAACGACCATCTCCATCGTGTTTTACAAGCAAAATATTTCCATGATTCCTCAATTTGGAGACCCAATTCCAATGTGCCAAAATCTGCCTTCTGGGCTTCTATTCTTAAAGTTCTTCCAATTCTGAAAGCCCACACGTCTTATCAATTAACACAAGGAAACATATCCATTTGGAACACGCCGTGGTATCCTTCTTGGGCTTCCATCTATGATGACTTAATTATCCAAGAACCTGGCTTCAACTATCCAGCAACTGTAAAAGATCTTTGGCTTCCCAATCAGAAAGTCTGGAATAACAATCTAATTGACACTTTATTTACCCCTTCGGCAGCTCTTCACATCAAGCAAACACCTATTATTTATACTGATGATGAAGATTTGCTATGTTGGGACCTAACACAAAACGGTAAATGCAACACAAAATCTGCTTATTATGCATGTCTTCAGGTACTGTATGAGCAACGACAAGAAGAACGCCCGAGAGCTCCTACTCCACAAACAATACAATTGCTTATGCAGGTTTGGAAATCTAAGGAGATTATTCCAAGAATACAAACTTTTGCCTGGCGATTTCTCCGAAAGGCGCTTCCCACAGGGGCTCGAGCAGGAAGGTATTCAAAACACATTGATAAATTTTGTTGCAGGTGTGGTATGCTAGAAGATGAGGTACACCTCTTTTTTACCTGTCCTTTTGTCAAAGCTGCTTGGTTTATTGCCCCTTGGTATATCAGAATGGAACTCATCGTTACCAATTGCACCACTCTTACAGAAATAATTATAACTTTGCTTACAATGAATCATCCTTATGCAACTTTACCTAATATCCTTACTTTTATGTGGTGCATTTGGAAGTCCAGAAATGATATGCTATTTCAACGTAATAAGGGTGAACCCTATCAGATTTCTATTAACTCCCAAGCCCTTATAAAAAACCTTGAACTTTGTAATGCTACTTCTAATAAGCAGGTAGGATACCAGATGCAAAGACAGGTGCCCGTAGTCCCTCCGACAAACCCACCACAGGGAGAACCTTACAATCTGTCTCGTCACTACAAGGAATACTAATTTTTGCTGATGCTTCTTGGAAAGAAAACAATTTGGCAGGTTCAATACAACAAGGAGCATCAGGTCTGGGAGTCTATATCCGAAACAATTCGGATCACAGCAAATGGTGCATCAGGATACAAGCCTCAACGCATCAGCAAACTACAGTATTTCAAGCAGAGGCAGCAGCTCTCTTATTAGCAGTGCAGATAGCAAATATTCTTAAATTTGAAAGGCCAACCTTCTTAACGGACAACCAGGTGCTTGCCAAGATAGCAGCAGCAAGAAGAATTGATCATCCTCTCCTGCACTGGAATGCTAGAAAGCTCCTAGCACAATTTTTCAGGTCTACATCTAGTGCTTCAACACAGGTTTATCATATATCCAGGAAACTCAATGGAGAGGCTCACCAATGTGCAACACAGGCTCTTAGGCTCAGCCTAAATCAGCCTATTTACAGATGCTTAAATTCAGCTCACTCTCGAGATGACTGTCCCATATTGTCTATTTTACAACATGTACATCTCCAGGACTTTGTAATACTTGCTGCCTGGTGCAGCTGAGCTGAATGAAATTTGGCGCCTTTGGCGCCACTGTTTGTTCAAAAAAAAAAAAAAACCTACAAGGTTGTCCGAGTTTTATCACAGTGGTGTTTTTTCTCACCTGGACATGTTTGCAGCTCTGTTAACACAAACATTCTATCTATAGCTGTGAGAATCGTTTTTCTTCATATGAGCTAACTGATTTAGAGTACCAGATATCAGGTTATTAGTGACATTTGTTGATCAGATTCGACCTGCACTCCATAGCTTGTTGGTCCATTTTGTTACAAAACGAATTACATTTACGTCTAGCCAGAAAGACAACAATGTTTTGATGAACTTGTAAAAGTAAATATTGATACATCGCCTGAAACATGGAACCCAGTTGAACTTGGCTGTAAGCAGTGGCCAGTTCGGTGGCTGCGCGTTGGGTGAAATATGCTTACTGCACAAATGTTCAAAATTCAGAAGACAAAAAATATGATGGCAGGAGAGGAATAGGAGTAGTGAAAATAAGTTTTTTTTTTTTTTTGACGTGGTTCCATTTAGTTCTACTAAGAATGGATCGTCGTATTGGTACTGTTCTCCCCTTCCATCCACCAGCAGCATCGACCGAGGGATCAAGTTTTACTGCGGGCATGCATGTACTCCCGCCGCCTGCCGCACCACCTGAATCCGGTGGCCACCATCAATTATGGAGGCGCCAAGGACAGTTAATGGCGGCCAATTCCGGCAGCTGCCACATGGGTGACGGAGCATTGCCCGGCCAAACCTCCAAATCATAAGGATGACTCCAATGGGGCAACGTATCGAGTCTGCGCGCGTCCGTTTGGGTCGTGTTGGACCAAAACTAGGACCCAACGGCGGACCATGGCCGATTTCAGTCCGCCGCGCGTTCCGTGCCGACACGGCCAGGAATGCGTCGGCGCGGACGCGCGGCGGACTGACTGTGCATCCGCGTGGTGTCCTCCCCAGGCCCACCTGGCAGTGACACGGCGACGGTCAGCCTCCCCTGACCCAGTCCTTTTTAATATCAGGGGATAGGGATGGCCAGCCCCACCCACCGCCCCCACTCCCACTCTTTCACACTGTCGCTCCCTCTCCGGCGACCAAAACCCTAGCCACCGCCACTATGCCGCTCCGGTGGCCGGGATTCGGCAGGGCCAAGCACGACCGCGAGGCAGGCTCGTCCTCTGGCCGCCGCCGCCGCACTCCCACCCCATCCCCTTCCCCATCCCCATCCCCACCCTCATCCCCGGCGCCGCTCCCCGCGGTATTCTCCCTCGCGCCGCCGGGCGCCGAGTTAGCGCGGCGCGACCGCGTGTACGTGCGGGTTGAGTACTGTTGGTGGTACTTGAACCACGCGGTCCCGGTGGCATGGCCAGATGTGAAACTACCTGACCATTGGCACCTGAACCCGCAGCGGATCCCGGTGCCGCCCATCCCGACGAGCCGCCGCACGCGGGAGGCGGAGATTGAGCACCGCCGCGCGCGTCTCCCGAGGGCCGTCCACGACGACCCCGTGTTTGCGGCCACGTCCCCCAGCTGGGGCACGTGGTTCAGCGATGAGCACAGCCTGCGGCGGCAGGCGCTCTACATGCAGGCTCCGACGCCGCCGAGCGGCCGTTGGTCACCGTCGCCGCACACACTGCGGCGGGGCGCACCACGAGTGCCGCCGCACGTGCCGTGGATTGGCGCATCACCACCGCCTCCTCCAGATGTGAAGATGGAGGTGGCCGACGAGGACGCCTAGCTGGAGGTCGCGCTCGAGGCCTCCAAGAAATCCATGGCTGAGGACGAGGCCAAGCGCTGGGAGATGATCCTGCAGAACGTCGCCCGGGAGCAGGAGGAGGCCATGCAGGCGCAGCAGGCCGCGGCCATGGAGCCACACCAATGGTGGGAGGCCATGGACGTGGAACTACCTCCGGCGCCGCCCCTAACACCAGGCCTGCTCGGGCTGAGCTGGATCTGGAATGGCGGCCATTGGGAGGTCCAGCGGGCGCCACCCCTCCCGGAGCAGGAGCAGGAGCAGCCCCCACACCGCCGCATCTCGACGTCGTCCTCGACGACGACGAGTAGATGTCCGCAACGGGCATTTTATTTATATTTTTATGTTTTATGTTTATATTTTTATGAATGTAAAAGGCCGTTTGTGGCCCACCCCTATATATGAGATAAAAAGGCCCATGTAAGGCCTTTTTATTAAATCTTTCCATACAAAAAAATATGTCCGTTTGCGATGCGTCGGGCCGTTGGACGCAGTGCCAACAAGGACGGACATGGGTGGACTGGGCCTGTCCGTTTGCCGACGCAAACGGATAAAACGCAGATCAAACGCGCGTCCGTTTACATCGGCCCGTTGGAGTCATCCTCATTGCAGGTAACTTTCATGGACGGCCGTGGTGCCGGTGGCTTCCCAATTTCGGAAGAATCACTACACAAGTATAATAACTGAAAAACGCTACTGCCGCGGTCTTCCGATTCGACGTTTTTGTATCACGCTGCCGGAATAGCTCCTCAACATCACCTGTCTATTTCGATAGCAGATGGATAGTTCATGGATCGCCGGCCACAAAGCAGCTCTGGAAGGATTCATGTGAAGAACGGCATCACATGGAAAAAAAATACCCGAAAACGACGTGTTCATCGCCATTGCTTGCTTTTTTCCCCAGGAACAATTTTTTTTCTTCTCCTTTCCTTTTTATCCTAATAAAGGGTTTCGCTTATCCATGTGGGAGCATATGAAAAAGTTGTGGTGATCGATGCCCAGCTCGTGGAGAAGAGTTCATCACACTTCAAAGTGAGAAAGAGGATTAGCAGAAGGCGCTGATGATTGGTTGCACTGGGAAGTGCAGTAGGGCACTGAGCTAGCCTTGCAGTTTCAGTTCCCTTGCTGATCATTGGTTTGTTGCCTCCAGGCTGGGGCTTCCTTGTGGTAGTGTTTGTGTAAAGGTGGGTCAACTTTGACATGTGGAATATAAACTATGAGCTGTCTGGCCTTCCATTCTGTTGCTTCAAGGCTTCAGCTATGAGCTAGGAACTCACCATCGGTTGGACCGATCGTAGTGGCCTAGGCAAAGCTGGCATGCATGAAGATAAGTTAAACAGAAGCCTTGAATCCTACTCAAACACTAAAACTGCGTCAATTAGAGCATCTCCAGTCGGGGCGCCCAAACGGCCGCCCAAACGTCTTTGGGGCGTGCCGGACACAAAATCGTGCCCACTCGCGGCGCCCAAACGCGAATTCGGTCCGGCGCGGCCCAGTTTTGTGTCCGGCACGCCCAGCCCACGCCCTCAACTTGGGGAGGCTTGGGGCGGCCCCGGACGGAAGGAAACGCACGCCTCCGACGCGCGGGCCACGCCTGGCAGTGACACGGCCACGCCCTGCCGTGGTCAAAGGCGTCGTCAAAGGCGCGTGCCGCGTGGCGACTCCTCGTTTTCACGGCCGGCGGGCGGCCAGTGAGCCGTCGCGTCCTCTGCTCGCCGGAGTGAATGCGGCGCGCCTTTTCGAGGCGAGCGGCGTTAATGCCACCGCTCTCCGTCGGCAATAAAAGGTCGTCGCCCCCGCGTTCACTCGCCACACTCGCCGCCACCGCTCCCCCTCTCTCCCCACACGCCACACTCGCCGCCACCGCAAACCCTAGAGATGGCCGGCAGCAACTGGAGGCGTACCGGTGGCGCCGCGGCGAACGGCTTCGCGCCGCGCACCCTGCTGAAGGAGCAGTCCGAGGCGCTGCGCGACAACGGCTACCCAGTGCCGCCGGACATGCGCGTTGGCCACGGCTACGCCATCTCCGTCCGCGGCATCCCGGTGCCGCGGCCGCTGACGCGGTCGAAACGCGACTTCCACGCGGCCCAGATCGCGCTCGACAGGGTCGTCGTCGCGGGCGTCGTCCTCGCGAGCGTCTTCATCGCGCTCCTCCTCCTCCTCTCCCGCGTTCTGCTCTCGCCGAAGCCAGAGCCGATGAAGGTGAAGGCAGAGCCGACGACGCTCTACGCCGAGCTCCTGGCGGCACAGGCGGCCCAGGACGACGACGAGCTCCTGCGGGCCGCGGAGGCCGCGTCCATGGAGGACGTGCCGCCCATGGACGGGCCATCTGCCTGCGCCTGGTCGGCGTACATGCACGCCATTGAAACTGGCGTGCCGTTCGTCGACCTCACCGGCGACGGCGACGCCGGCCCTAGCCGCGTCAAGAAGGAAGACGGCGGCGCAGGAGCAAGCGGCGTGAAGAAGGAGGAGGAGGAGGACCCCTACTACGCCTTCAGGCGCCGCTACCGGGGCCGCCAGTAGATTTAGGTTAAGTTTTTTTAAATTTCATTCAAATCTGTAAACTTTCCTAAAATTTGAATGAAATTTGTCGAAGTTTAAATTTAATTTTTTTTAGTTTGGGCGCCGCGAGTGAGGATCGACGGCGCCCAAATGGGCAAGGTAGTCCGGACGGCGCCCAAAGGGCCTGTCCGGAAGGCATTTGGGCGCCGCGACTGGAGATGCTCTTAATTTGGAACGGAGGGAGTACTTTGATTGTATCAGAAGCGAAATAAACATCCTAAATGATGATGGTCTCTTCACTTATATTCGGAGAGAGTACCGACTGCTCAAGAACATATGTAGAAGTGAGCTATGAGAATTGGTAGATGAACAGATACGTAAGCAGGCGGGAAATCAATGCGCAGAGACAAATTTCAAAACAAAATTCGAAGCTCCTATGTCACACGCCTCCTGTGAACTGTGAAGAGTATTGATTCCTGACAGAGGTGGAATGAACACTGTGTATAGTGTACACTGTATACCAAGGAATTTGTTCGCAATCAGAGGGGGAATCTAGTACATCAGGAACAGCCTAATTTGCAGGCAAAATTTACTATTTCCACAGTTCAACATTTTCAGCCTCATGCCTCCATCAATCTACCGCATAACATGACTTACCTTGATTTTGAATTGGAACAAAAAATGTAGAATACCTTTAGCTATGTTCTTCTCCAGATTCACATGTCCAATCTGGCATATCGGACTGAGATACAGGACACAAGAGAAGTCCTACTCAATTCAGTTGAATTCGACATAAATCGATAATTTAGAACCTTAGATCAAGAACAAAACGGCATATGAATGAAAATGCAGAGCATCCTGGCTATGTTCTTTATTAGACTCAGCATGTTCGATTGAGCTTCAGGCATCCCAACAAACATTTCAAGACTCCATGGAAAGCACACATCAGATTCAGATACAGGATACATGCGACAGTCCACCCAATTCAAACAATTTCAAGGCAACTTAGAATCTCAGATGAGGAACACAATATATAGTATACGAATGAAAGAATAATCAATAAATGGAACAAAATTCCAGGTCTTGCCTATCAACGAATTGTACACTGCTACCAAGCGAGCGAATTGGGAACCCCCAAGAACGCCTACCTAAATAAAAAGAATAAAAATCCCCAAAGAACCAATCTGAATTCTACCGAAAAGAACAAGCTCTTCTTTTCTCTATCCGATTTTCACCCACCTTCCTCCAGTGCCCTGTACAGCCGATGGGGAGCGACGGCGGCAGCAGAGACGGCAGTAGCACCAATGTGGTGCCGGGCCGCCGTTGCTGCCGAGAACAGCTCAACCAACAAAAGAATTATTGCAGTATCTATGCCACTAGAGCTAGAGCTTCCTGTCTCTCTACCAGGCAGACAATGCCGGCCCCGAGGCCGGCGAGGCGGCGCCGCTGCCGTCCCCAGGAATGTAGAGGTCATAGGACTTCCAGGTGTGGTCAAGCGGGCATGGCCTGCCGGCGTCAAGCCTGTCCCACGGCTTGCCCTTGCCCGACCAATGCATGAGGCTGACGGGCCCGTCGTGGAGCGGGCGGCAGCTGCCGTGCACGTTGTCGCCGCCGAGGCCGTGCTGGTTCCATCGCAGGTCCACGGCCTCCACCTCGCCGGCGAAGACGAGCAAGAACGGGGGCAGGGAGCCCAGCTCGTAGATGCGCTTCTCCTTCTGGATCTCCATCCACCGCTCGATGCGGCGGCGGTAGTTGCCCGCGCGCCAGCGCCGGAGGTCGACGACCATGACGCCCGTGTTGAAGTAGCAGGGCTGGCGGCGCCGCCCCGCGAAGACCCGCGCGCCGAGCGCCGGGTCGGACCAGAAGGCCGGCGTGAAGTAGCGGGAGAAGTTGGCGTGGCAGTACTCGGGGGCCGCGACGACGGCGGCGGCGGGCAGGCGCGTCTCCAGAGCCGGCGCACGTCGTCGGCGGCGAGCACGTCGGAGTCGAGGTAGATGGCCCGGGGCACGCAGGGCGGGAGCAGGTCCGCCAGGTGGTTCCGCGCGTAGTTGAGCGGCGCCTCGAGCGCGGCGCGCACGGAGGCCGAGATGAGCCCCGCCACGGCCTCGGCGCGGAACGGGTAGATCTCGAAGCGGAGGGACGGGAAGGAGGCCGCGACGGCGCGCCGCAGCTCGTCCGCGGGCTCCGCGGTGAGGAAGTGGAAGAAGAGCGACTCCGGGCAGGAGGCGTGCTTGAGGAGGGAGTAGATGGCGGCCATGGAGCCGCGCAGGTAGTGCGCGTCGAGGGTCATGGCGATGTGCACCAGCCCCGGGTCGCACACCCCCGCCGCCGCGGCAGGGCAGCCCTCCCCGTTCCGGTACTGCGGCGCCTCCGCGAACCTCGGCAGCGCCGCCTCGGCGGGCACGGTGGCCGTCGCGGCCAGGAGGAGGAGGAGCGCCACGGCTGCGCCGGCGCCCATCATCGCTTCTTGGATTCTTGCGCTGCTGTGGTGTGCAGCGTGCGGTGAGCTGTCTCCTGGTGGTGGAGCAGTGATGCGGAGAGAGAGGGCGAGTATGTATCTGGTGGCGCTGCGCGTATGGGGCTTTGGGGGTGATAAAGCCGGCGGGCGGCCGGGGGACGGCGGGGAGGTCTCGTGCGCGTTTGGGAAACGCGTTAACGTCTCGCGACTAATCAGCGCGTTGTTTCAGTGACAGGTCGTTGCTCACCTCCTTCCTTCTAGACTTCCAGTTGTGTTCTACTGCTAGTACCATCTGTCCCTTACTTTTCTTTGGTATGTATAATAAAAGAAAATGACTAAAACATTTTCAAAAAAACTGAAAAAAGTAATGACAAACACATCTACATTGTGTAAACTTTTGTGATGGAATGCCATTTGTGGTGCTCTATACGGAAAAAAAAAACAATGGCTAATATGGGATTTAAGAATATATTTTTAGAGCACTGGTTTCTCGCACGGAGCACCACAAATATCATTTCACCGTGAAACTATGCACATCTGTGGTACACTCTGGATATGTTGGTTGCCACTTTTTTCAAAATGTTTTGCGTTTTTTGATATTTGTACAAACTAGGAGCATACAAGGTCGGGGGGGGGGGGGGTCTGTTTTTAGTTTCCGGGTTTTGGGTGATAAAGCTGCAGAGAGGGAGCGAAGGGAGTATGCATTTGGGAACTGGTTAACATTTTAAACCACTGAGCAGCGTGTTGTTTGAGCGATAAGTTCTTGTTGATTACTTTGTTCTAATAGTGCGCGTTATCTGTCACTTCCTTTTATTTGATAAAATAAAACCTTGGTAGAATATCACTAGTTCTTACATGTTTCTATCTTCGAAGACATGAAAACCGTTATAATACTACCTTTATTCATAATAATTTTGGTTGCGCTGAAATGTTTTAAATTGCCACATCACTGCACATATCTCATTCATGTACTAAATTGTTATGAACGTCGAGATTTAAGGTGGTGTAATGTTTGACCTGTGGCGTATTTGTTTTCATGCTTTATATCTTCTGGTTGTGGTGCAATAAGCTTTTTATTACTTTATAGATATTTGTTGCGTATGTATATTTGTTTTGTCGCACCTACAAAGTCAACTTATTTGGTTGGTTTTAGTAATAAATGTTTAATATAATCTTTCCTTATTAGTGAGTTTTCTATAGACGTACATAACTACATTAATATTGATATGCACATGTACATGTCTACGTATGTGCTTTATATCTCATAGATATGGCAAATATATTTAGCAATTAATATTTCTCCCTAAGGATGGCGTCGACATTTGCTTTCTTTTTGTCAAAGAATAGACATTAAAAGTGTGATTTTTTTCAAAATTACAGCAAGAAACTAATATGGATACCAATGTCCATATCTTTTTTATATACTCTCCATCAATTTAACAAAACACGAAGATGTTGCCTACTTTTATTATGTCTTATAGTTGACATCACTATGGTGTTATAATTAAAGGTGACTGGATCGTTTTTACTGACAATTCTCTTGAGTTTACCTTTTATCTTCCCTTGGTTGTCACAAAATGTAGATTTGTCAACCTTCGTCAAACAACATTGCAACCCTTCGTCTTTATTATTGTACCATGTCAATTTTTGACCATCCTTTTGCCATTGATAACACTAGTCAAGACCAGTTAACATTTTGAAAGTTTATGTTTCGCTTACTCTTGCAGATGGTTTGGCCAACATAAATGTAGGGTGAAATAATCCCTGTATCATGTTTAGGATTAAAATGGTCCCTCTGCCATCTATATTCCTAGAGAAAACATTCCAATAGACTAGCTGGCGCAAACATATGGACACACACCTTTTTTTTTCCTAATTTGAGATGGCATGTCAATGGTGACGCCACATGTTGCTACCGAATGTTACAAATATGTGGCTCTTTTACCCATTTAAAAATTAATTTCATAAAATCTCATAGGTCAATTATTGGATTGCACAACATGAGCAAATGTTTACTCCTGTATGGAAATTAAGATACTCACTCTCACACTATGCCGTACAACATGAGAAGAGGATTGTTGCCTGATGCAAGACGTACTTGCTCGTTGGGAGACCCCAAGAGTAAGGTTTGATGTAGCCTAGCAGCAAGTTTTCCCTCAGTATGAAACCAAGGTTTATCGAACCAGTAGGAGTAACGATTCTTCAGAAGGTTGTTGGCTGCTCGCACGGCGCAACACGATCACCAACGTGGACCTGCACACAACACAATCACAGTACTTTGCCCCAACGAAACAGTGAGGTTGTCAATCTCACCGGCTTGCTGAAAACAAAGGATTAAACGTCTCGTGTGGAAAATGAGTATTAAGTTGCAGCGAATGAAAAAGGAACAGTTTGCAGTTTGTGGTTTAATCAATGTAAAGGAATTGGACCGGGGTCCACAGTTCACTAGTGGTGTCTCTCCATAAAGATATCTAACATGTTGGGTAAACAAATTACAGCTGGGCAATTGACAAATAGTGAGCGCATGACAATGCAAATACATGGCATGATGATTACTATGATATTTAATTGGGCATTACGACATAATACATAGACCGTTATCCAACAGCGTCTATGACTAATAATCCACCGCCGGGTTGTCATCCGAGTTCCCCGTTGGTATTAAGTTGCAAGCAACGGATAATCGCATTAAGTAAAGCGCGTAATGTAAACAAACACATATGCCCGTGGACATAGCATCGTTAGGTTATCCCTAGTGGCAACAGCACATCCATAACCTTAGAACTTTCTGTCACTGTCCCAGATTCAACGGAGGCATGAACCCACTATCTAGCATAAATACTTGTAACAGACCAAAGTTTGAGAACCTAAAAACCCGAATAAAAATTCCACTTTTGTGTTGCATTGCATCATGGCATCCAAATTTAACTTGCTAAACAACACACCAACTTGGTTTGGCAACTTTGGAGAACAAAATGGCAAACTTGTTCCAACAATTTTCAAAACAATGAAAGTGTTCAAACTTGCAAAACAAAAATTACTTTGACATCTAATATTTGTCAAGGAAGTTCCTAGAGTTTAATAAAACAATATTTTGAAATTGCTATAAATTTCCAAAGGGGCAACATTTTTGAATTTAGCAAAAATGCCATATTTGAACCTGTTGAACAAACGTTGTCAAAAACATTTTTGTTTGCAACCCCAAATTTTGTGGCGCTTCTATATGTTGTTAGGAGGCCACCAGAATGTTGTCATATTTTTATAAAATGTTCTGGTGCCTAAATTAAATCCGGGAATTGCTACTGGTTTTAAAAATTAAAAGGAGAAAGGACCTATCCGTGATTGCCACAAAAGTTCCAGGGGGTTCTTCGCAATTCTTCATCTTCTTCCTCTGTAGCGACCGAGGAGCACGATCGCGTCGCACCCGCTCGGCCCCTGCCCTGCCGCACGCCGCGCCCGGGCCCCTCTCTGCCCTCTCCATGCAAGGAGAGCACGCCGCAGGCGAGGCCCACCTGCTCCCTCCCTCGGTTCTCCTCCCCGTTTCCCCATCCTCTCTCTCCCCGAGCTCCCGAGCTGCGCCATGGCCGCCGAGGCCGCCGAGCTCGTTGCCGCCTCTTGAAGCCGCTCCGGAGCAAATCGAGCTCCACCACCATCTCCGCCGTGGTCCACTCCACCTCTACCCGGAGGAATCGAGCGGGGACGCCGAGAATCGCCGCCGCCGCTCGAATTCGTCTCCACCACCGCCGCACCTCCGCCGCCGATTTTCGTCGCCGTCGACCTCACCCGCCGTCCCCGACCTCTCCCTGACCTCGTGGTGAGCTCCCGGGCCTCGCCGCCCCCTCTTCCCTTGCGCTGCATCGCCGTAACCTCGCCGTAGCCGCGTGCCGTCGTCGCCGTGCATGCGTCACCGTGCTCGTCACCGTGTTGTATCCGCTCGGATATTCCGAGTGACACCGGAACCGGATTATCCAGATTAAACCAGTACCGTTTTTCTCCAGTACTTAACCAATTTCTGAGACGATGCTTCGATCGGATATTCCGATTCCATCCCAGCTCGGATATTCCGAAAATTCACAGTATCTCAAAACACTTGTTTTCCTCCGATCGGATTTTCCGAGTCCAAATAAAATTCGGATAATCCGAAAGTGTGCAGTACTGAATAATCTTCCTGTTTCACCCCTCTCTCTTAAGTTTGGATAAATAATTCTATTGTTGCTTTAATTAACTTATTAAAAGGACATATTTCAAAAGAGGAATTCTATAATGGTAATACCTTACTAAAAGCAAATATTTAAAAATGCAAGTTATAAAAATAATGACTTCTGGTGGGTTAATCAGGAAAATGTGTTTGATATACCAAAATGTCCGGAAAATTGTGAACTATCCAGAATCATCATCATCATGCATACTTGATCACAATTACAACAATGTACCTTCAGTAGTAGTGGAATCACTAAGATAAATATGAGGGTATGCCAAATAATGTCTAATTATTTGGGGACACTCATTTAACCCGATGATCATGTCTAGGATCTCTTAGTTGCATTAAAATGTCATATCATCATTTTTGTATGCATTGCACAATTGCCATGTGTTGATTGTTGTCTTTGCTTTCCGGTGTTGTTTGCTCTCCAGTAGATCACGAGTTCGGAGTTGAACAACATTACTCCGACGAGCAGTTTGACTACTCCTCTCAACAAGGCAAGCGTAATCCCCCCTCTGAGCATATCTTATCCTATCTTCCGTAAATATTTTCTCCACTATAATATTGCATGCGGTTCCAAATGTCAACTTTACTTGGAGTAGAGTATCCTATAGTTGCATTAAGTTCCCTATGCCATTTACCTGTTCCCCTCATATTTAACCATAGGATTGTATTGTTGGCCGAGATATTTACTATGCTATGTTGGTGCTTAGCCATGCTTAGTTAAGTGCATAGCAGTACTATGGTTACTTAATGTTGGTAACAGGTGCTGAGATGTTGATGATGGTGGAGAATTGTGGTGATGGATAATAAAATGCTTAAAGGTGGGGATGAGAGGCCACATGGAATGTGGTGGGTTGTCTCGTTCTCGCCGCCTAAGTGCGAGTTCTTTACCTCTTGAACCAAGACTGAGCGCGCTTCCTTTCGGTGGGGGTATATGGAGCCCCCGTCGACCAACTAACTTGTGCCGGGGCTAGCCAGGGTCCTCTAGTTTGGCTTTCCATTTGCGTGTGCGTTGAGATGGTGGCCAAAACTGGTAAGAGGATGGTGGTGTTAGGAAAATGAGTGGCCGTGGGGCGGGGTGTTGTGATCCTGGCAGTCCTACCGCCACTGATGATCCTGGGTTAGTCCCAAGCAAGGTAAAGGTTGAACCGTTCCCACTCAGCCGGCTTTCCCCGGAAGAGAGCTAATCGTAGACAATGAGCCGGGCGGTACCGAAGGTAAACATAGTGCACCCCTGCAGGGTTAAATCTTTTCGAAAAGCCGTGTCCACGGTTACGGACGACTTGGGAAAGGACGATAAGACCATAGAATAACATTAACGGAATGATTAAAATTGGGTACTAAAGGTGCCACTCACGAATGCAAGGTTGACTTCCTCGAGGGTGATTCGGGGAGGTGCCTTTGATGAACAGGTACAACGATGATGGGTGATGGTGATGAGAAATGTGATTCAAGAAAAAGAGTTACTTCTTACCTTCTTTTAAAAGTATTCTGATTAGACGATGCCTTGGAGTATTGTTTTTATGAAATATAATCAGCTTTATGCAAAAGAGCCATAAAACCTTGAAAGCCTCATCGAGCTAAAGCTCTATATATAATCTTGCGAGTTCGTCGAACTCAACGTCGTTTGTTTTGTTTCAGAGGAGGACTTCACCGACTTCGAAGGTGGGTTCTTTGTGGACGTCGACGAGTAGTCTGGGGTTCCCAGGTGGCAGCTTGGGACATCCCGGAACAGCTGGCGCTGGAGTGTTTATTTGTAGGCCTCTTAGGCCATATTTGGTTCTTGTTGTTTAGAACAACCTGTTGCGCTTCCGCTTGATGTACTGTTGGGTCTGTGACCTCTGGTTGTAATATTTGCATCTTTCTCTATTATAAGAGTTGCCTTATAGTGATTTTGTGTCGTAGAGTCTGTGATGTGCCAGTTGTTCCACAAGTCTTGATCTCTCTATTATGCTTTGATAGTGTGTCTGGTGGTAACGGATAACCGGGGACACAGTATCACTGTATAACAGTCGGGTCGGGGCGCTACAAGTTGGTATCAGAGCAGGACTGCCTGTAGGAAACCCTTCTACTGGTCGACGTTGAGTCTAGTGTTTGTGAAAATAATTTTAACCTAAAAATGAGTTGTGAAAACCATCCTAGGATTCTTTTTACTCCTTACCTGGTTACAATCTAATCTCGGAGCAATCTTACCCCGATTTGAGTTAAAAGTTTTACTTCTCATCTGTTGCTTCAAAATTATTAGGATCTCGGGGTTGGTTCTACCTTTAGTGTTATGTGTCCAGTTGCTTCCGCCGCGCTACAATCCGATGTCAACTCAAGTGTTTGCGAATCTTGTTATCCGTACCGAGTCTAATCATTTGTTCCTTTCTTCGGGTTTCATCCCAAGGTCTTGAACATAAGGTCCCGGATTGTGCTGTGATTCTGGTATATTGAATTGTGTGGGTTGTTACCCATGTGATCGTTATGCCATTCGGAACTCTCGGCACATGAAGCTGACCTTCAACCCAAGTCCTTTATGTGGTCAGTGAGGTAATGTCTAACCATTTACCACTCCTCAGCTGGCTATGTAACTTTCGCTCTCCCTTAGCCTCATTCTAAGTTCTGTCTTGGAATCATCTGGATTACGACAAAAATCCTTCTAGCAAGTCTTCCAACTATGTTCGTGACTTCTCCACATCTCTCCTTTCTGGGCATGGTTATCACAATTGAGTAGTAACCGGTGCATCTTCAACATCTTAGGATTCTCCTGAGCATGTTTCTTACTCTGATCTTCTCTCCGATCCTTGTCTTTCTTTTGACCGTCATGATCTTATCGTGCGTTGGTATGTTCCGATGCAAGTCACCCTCTTGATCTGTCAAGACTTCCACTTCGCCTTGTTCGGAGAAACAAACTCCGGTACCTTGTCCACTGATGACCCACAAGTATAGGGGATCGCAACAGTCTTCGAGGGAAGTAAAACCCAAATTTATTGATTCGACACAAGGGGAGACAAAGAATACTTATAAGCCTTAACAACTGAGTTGTCAATTCAGCTGCACCTGGAAAAGCACTAGTAACAAGGGTGATGTGAAAGCAGCAGTAATATGAGAGCAATAGCAACAGTAACACAGCAGCAGTAGCAGTAACACAGAGGCAATGGCACTAGAAAATAGTTGATACTACTTCTAATGGCATATAGGACCGAATGAGTATTTGATGATGACAGATGGACCGGGGTTCCCAGCTATCTACACTAGTGGTAACTCTCCAATAACAAGTGTTGGGTGAACAAATTACAGTTGGGCAATTGATAGAATTGAAATAGCATTAAGACAGAACATCCAGTCTATTAATCATGTAGGCATGTTTTCCATATATAGTCATACGTGCTCGCAATGAGAAACTTGCATAACATCTTTTGTCCTACCAGCCCGTTTGCAGCGGGGCCTCAAGGGAATCTACTGGTAATTAAGGTACTCCTTTTAATAGAGCACCGGAGCAAACATTAACACTTGGTGAAAACATGTGATCCTCATATCTAAGCCATCCCCTCCAGTTATCCCAGTTGCTGTCACTCTGGGGCCTCGGGTTCCGGACATAGACATGTGCAAACAACTTGTAGATACAATCTAAGCAATAATTATAGAGCTTAAATCTAAGATCATGCCACTCGTGCACTAGTGACAAGCATTAAACACAACAAGATTGCAGCAACAATAACTTCACAAACTTTAATAGATAGACTGATCATAATGTAACAATCCATCGGATCCCAACAAACACAACACCGATTACATCAGGTGGATCTCAATCATGTAAGGCAGCTCATGAGATCATTGTATTGAAGTACATGGGAGAGAGAGTACCAACTAGCTACTGCTAGAACCCGTAGTCCATGGGGGAACTACTCACGGAGCATGATGGAGGCGGTGGCGTCGATGGAGAAGGCTCCGGGGGTCAATCCCCGTCCCGGCAGGGTGCCGGAGCAGGAACTTCTGACCCCCGAAACTAGGTTTCGATGGCGGCGGCGCTCCGGGAGTTCTTCTGGAATATGATCTATATTTTTAGGATTTTCGGGGCAGGAGCTTTATATAGGCGAAAGGGCGGCGGCTGGAGGCACCCGAGGGGCCCACACATGTGGTGGCGCGGCCAGAGGGGGCCCCGCGCCGCGACGTGGTGAGGCCGCCTCGGTGCCCTCCTCGTCTCTTCTTTGGACTCCGTTGACGTGTCGGGAAAAATAGGAGGTTGGGTCCTTATTTCGTCCAATTCCGAGAATATTTCCAGAACAACTTTTCTGAAACCAAAAACAGCAGAAAACAGGAACTGGCACTGTGGCATCTTGTTAATAGGTTAGTCCCAGAAAATATAATAATGATATATAATGCATATAAAACATGTGACAATGATATATAAACAAGCATGAAACATCAGAAATTATAGATACGTTGGAGACGTATCAAGCATCCCCAAGCTTAGTTCCTACTCGTCCTCGAGTAGGTAAACGATAAAAAGAAAATAATTTCTGAAGTGACATGCTACCAACATAATCCTGATCCAATAATGATGTAAGGCATGTGAACTGAGATCAAATCATTCAAAGCAAATGTCTATAGTTGATATAAGAGATGATAATGCAAGAGTTAAACAAGCTAAAAGTTTTCATGAACTATTGCTTTAAAGACATGAAACCGTACAAGGTTCATTAAAGATGTTTTAAGTATCCAGCGTAGGAGTTCTATCCTTCATTCCAAGCATCAAGTAAATTTTCACAACATAGAAGGATTCAGTCAAGTAAAAATAAACATGAACGTCATGAATCAACTGTTTCGAAGCCTACTCAACCGGTGAGCGCAAGCATTTGGTATTGGCACCAGGATGTTATGGCAAAAAGAACATTAATGGGGGTTTGGAAGGCCAATGGAAGAAAGTCTCACAAAGCTATAAGTGATCATTAGACAAGAGGAAGTCTTATAATCGAAGCTATGTAAGGAGTAGTGATTGCCATGCAACGGATGCACATAGAGCTATATGTGTATGAAAGCTCTCCAATGGAACTAGTGGGGGTGCATCCAACTTGGTTGCTCATGAAGACCTAGAGCACTTTGAGGAAGCTCATCATTGGAATATACAACCCAAGTTTTATAGTGTAAATTCCCCACATAGTTATACTAGTAAAACATGAAAACTCTCTCATATGGAGTATAGGTGCTAAACATGAGCACAAATGATGACTATGAATACTGCAGGTGCTATAACATGAGCACAAGTGTGGATAAAGGATAGTAATGTTGCCCCCTTTTTCTTTATTCTTTTTTTTTCTTTTTTTTATTTTTCATTTTTTTTTCTTTTTCTGTTTCTCTTTTCGATGGCCTCCATGGCTCTTTTCACTTTCAGGGGCAACACTCTAATATGACAACACACTTTTTGGTACAAATAACTCATAATGAACAAAACATGATGTATAAAACTGTATGCCTCTGCCAGTGTAGCAGGATGTGCAATGATCTAGCGTAACATGGGTAAACCACACATCAGCTGTATAGAATCATGCAAAGCAATATATAAATAATAAATGACAACAAGTCATGTAATGTAAAATGGAAGTTGCATGGCAATATATCTCGGAACAGCTATGGAAATGCTGTGGTAGGTAGGTATAGTGGCTGTTTTGAGGAAGATGTATGGGCTTATGTGTAGGAGAACAAGAGAAAGTCCTCCCACGGGTTTGGATGTACTGGCGAAGTATGCACAACTCTCAATGTGAGCAGAAGGCAATGCACAGCACCGAAGAGGCTAGCAAATATGGATGGTGGAAGTGCCAAAAACCGTAGCTTAACATTAGTCAAAAAGAACTCACAAGTTTATTGCAAACAACTAGCAGGTTCAACATTAAGAGCATGATTAAAATTTACTCCAAGGAGGGCCGTTCACGGTGGCACAAGTACCCCGCTAGATCCCTCGACCTTCAGCACAACTTAGTTATTACGATGAACCTTTAGACATGGAAAGCTATCAAGTCCAACTACACCTTCAACCATTTAAGTAGAGTTTGTAGTACGGTACAAGCTTAAAGACAACAATCCACTAATGATTTTAACTTAATTAACCAGCAAGCTTTACCATCTAAATATCTCAAAACGTTTGCAAAGAATCAGGTTATCAAAGTTCAGTGATCTACAAGATTATGCAAGTATTTCATTATACCACTACCACATGCAACATTTTCTGAACCAACCAAATAACAATCAATGCTGAGGCTTTCAGCTTTCGCCATGAACATGAATAATAAATTAAGAACACAAGTGTTCAAATGAAAAAGCGGAGCGTGTCTCTCTCCCACACAAGAATGCTAGGATCCAATTTTATTCAGGAAACAAAAACAAACAAAAATAAAAGCACACAGACGCTCCAAGTAAAGCACATAAGATGTGGAAGAATTAAAATATAGTTTCACTAGAGATGACCTGATAAGTTGTTGATGAAGAAGGGGATGCCTTGGGCATCCCCAAGCTTAGACGCTTGAGTCTTCTTGAAATATGCTTGGGTGACCCACGGGGGCATCCCCAAGCTTAGGCTCTTCACTCTTCTTGATCACATTATATCACCTTCTCTCTTGACCCTTGAAAACTTCTGCCACACCAAACTTCTCATAAACTTCATTAGAGGGGTTAGTACTCAAAAAACTTTAATCCACTTTAGTTCTGTAGTGACACATTGCAAGAACTCAATAAAACATTAGCTACAGCTCTCCACGTCTAGAAAGCCTTACTTAAAGTCCACAAGAGACAATGCAAAAAAACAGAGACAGAATCTGTCAAAACAGAACAGCCAGTAAAGATGAATTTTTTCGAGGTACTTCCGTTGCTCAAATTCAGAAACTTAAAACTAATGAAAGTTGCGTACATATCTAAGGATCAGCGTGAATTTTTTCAGAATTTTTCAATTTTTCTGGAATTTATACAGCTCAAAACGGTGGACAGCAAAAATCTGTCCCTGCGCAGAAATCCAAATCTAGCATCAACTTTCATTAGAGACTTTACTTGGCACAACAATGCGATAAAATAAAGATACAAAGGAGTGTTACAGAAGTAAGCAAGCTCCTTGACTCAAATAAAAGAAAAATTCAGAAATAAAACAATGGGTTGTCTCCCATAAGCGCTTTTCTTTAACGCCTTTCAGCTAGGGCAGAAGTTTTAATGATGCTCACATGAAAATAGAAAATGAAGCAAAAGGAGCATCAAGAAGCAAATTCAAAACACATTTAAGTCTAACCCACTTCCTATGCATAGGAATCTTGTACACAAATAAATTCATAAAGAACAAAGTGACAAGCATAGGAAGATAAAACAAGAGTAACTTCAAAACTTTCAGCATATAGAGAGGTGTTTTAATACCATGAAAATTTCTACAACCATATTTTCCTCTCTCATAATAATTTTCAGTAGCATCATGAATAAACTCAACAATATAACTATCACATAAAGCATGCTTTTCATGATCTACAAACACATAATTTTTATCAAGCTCAAAAATAGTGGGATTAAAACTTTCAAACCCACTTTTAACAATTTTATAACAAGATGATTGATCATTCTCAAAAGGTATGGGAATCGTAGATAAAGTCAAGACCTCTCCAATCCCATTTTCATTAGTAATACATAATATTATCAAGTAACATAGGACCATCATCTAGAGCTTTATCATAAACATTTGCTAAGCAAAACTTTTAGTACCATGCATTTCGATATCAGGCACAAATAAAGGATTATCATAAGATTTTTCGAAATAGCATGGATTATCATAAATAACAGTAGCATAATTATTCTCACAAGTTTTACTTATAGGAAAAATTTCAAGAGAATCCACAGGAACATAACATTCATCCTCCTTTGGTAAGCATGGAGGGCAATCAAATAGTGTAAGAGATAAAGAGTTACTCTCATTAGAAGGTTGGCATGGGTAGCTAATCCATTCTTCCTCCTTTTGTTCATCACTCTCCTCCTTTTTTCATCTAATGAGCTTTCAGCTTCAGCAGTAGTTTCTTCCACAGGTTCCTGCAAATTGTGAGTGCATTCTTGTGCATGAATGAGTCTCTCTTTATAATCAATGATATAAGGATTATCGCTGTAATGTTCTATGCAATAATCAAGGATAGAAGAGACATAATCTTTAAGGTCCTTACAAGCAATACAAGTTTCATAATTTTTAGCCATGAAGGATTCTATCTCAGAGGCTCCCATAAATAAAACAAATTGTTCTACTTCTTCGAACCCAAGATGAATATAGTTATTCCAATGATAGTTCACAATTAAAACTTCTTCACTAAAGCCACATTGGAATTTAAGATGTTTAGTATCTGTTTAGAGCAACAGTTTATATCATGGCGTTTAAGCAAGATTTTAGCAATTGTATTCAACTTTTCTAACACAGCACTCATGACTTTACCCTTTCTTGATTCTCTATACTTATATAATTCTATAAGCTCCATATAGGTTGTGGGTTCTTCCATAACAACAGTTTTTAATTTTTCGGTTTTTCAAATTTTTATGGATTTTGGGTATATAAAAAAATAAAACAAGACAAAAATAAACTATAAAAGTAAACTAAACAAAACACAACTAAACAGAAATAAACTAAGCACAAATAAACTAGACAAAAGTAAACTAGAAAAAACAAAACAAAATAAAAACAGAGAGAGAGGTAGAGTGTACTCCCCAGGTGAACTTATGAGTAGAGCTATGCTCCCCGGCAACGGCGCCAGAAAATAGTCTTGATAACCCACAAGTATAGGGGATCGCAACAGTCTTCGAGGGAAGTAAAACCCAAATTTATTGATTCGACACAAGGGGAGACAAAGAATACTTATAAGCCTTAACAACTGAGTTGTCAATTCAGCTGCACCTGGAAAAGCACTAGTAACAGGGGTGATGTGAAAGCAGCAGTAATATGAGAGCAATAGTAACAGTAACACAGCAGCAGTAGCAGTAACACAGAGGCAATGGCACCAGAAAATAGTTGATACTACTTCTAATGGCATATAGGACCGATGAGTATTTGATGATGAGATGGACCGGGGTTCCCAGCTATCTACACTAGTGGTAACTCTCCAATAACAAGTGTTGGGTGAACAAATTACAGTTGGGCAATTGATAGAATTGAAATAGCATTAAGACAGAACATCAGTCTATTAATCATGTAGGCATGTTTTCCATATATAGTCATACGTGCTCGCAATGAGAAACTTGCATAACATCTTTTGTCCTACCAGCCCGTTTGCAGCGGGGCCTCAAGGGAATCTACTGGTAATTAAGGTACTCCTTTTAATAGAGCACCGGAGCAAAGCATTAACACTTAGTGAAAACATGTGATCCTCATATCTAAACCATCCCCTCCAGTTATCCCAGTTGCTGTCACTCTGGGGCCTCGGGTTCCGGACATAGACATGTGCAAACAACTTGTAGATACAATCTAAGCAATAATTATAGAGCTTAAATCTAAGATCATGCCACTCGTGCACTAGTGACAAGCATTAAACACAACAAGATTGCAGCAACAATAACTTCACAAACTTTAATAGATAGACTGATCATAATGTAACAATTCATCGGATCCCAACAAACACAACACCGATTACATCAGATGGATCTCAATCATGTAAGGCAGCTCATGAGATCATTGTATTGAAGTACATGGGAGAGAGAGTACCAACTAGCTACTGCTAGAACCCGTAGTCCATGGGGGAACTACTCACGGAGCATGATGGAGGCGGTGGCGTCGATGGAGAAGGCTCCGGGGGTCAATCCCCGTCCCGGCAGGGTGCCGGAGCAGGAACTTCTGACCCCCGAAACTAGGTTTCGATGGCGGCGGCGCTCCGGGAGTTCTTCTGGAATATGATCTATATTTTTAGGATTTTCGGGGCAGGAGCTTTATATAGGCGAAAGGGCGGCGGCTGGAGGCACCGAGGGGCCCACACAATGTGGTGGCGCGGCCAGAGGGGGCCCCGCGCCGCGACGTGGTGAGGCCGCCTCGGTGCCCTCCTCCGTCTCTTCTTTGGACTCCGTTGACGTGTCGGGAAAAATAGGAGGTTGGGTCCTTATTTCGTCCAATTCCGAGAATATTTCCAGAACAACTTTTCTGAAACCAAAAACAGCAGAAAACAGGAACTGGCACTGTGGCATCTTGTTAATAGGTTAGTCCCAGAAAATATATAATAATGATATATAATGCATATAAAACATGTGACAATGATATATAAACCAAGCATGAAACATCAGAAATTATAGATACGTTGGAGACGTATCATCCACTTCTCGGGCTAGGTCAATGTTTTGTAGTCCACAGAATAAGAGGTGTATTAGTCTCTGTTTCTGTTCCATCTTAGAGTAGCACGATACCTTGGTGTACAGAGTGTGCAATCGTGCTAAGTATCATGATCCTCTTGGGGAAGTGATGCTCCTACACTTCGTTCTCTCTGGTGCCCTTCCTCGGTTAAAGAGCTAGGTTCGAGCCGAAGCTTCCAAGACCACCTCGTTGTGCCTCGAAAGGCATGATCCTCCCTCGAACTCAAGATCCCCCGGTATGTCGTGATATCCTGTAGGTGGATCGTGTTATCCTGTAGGTCTTTCCAGAAGTATCGCCAGGTTGTCACCCGGCCGTGATGTTGAGCTTATGAGTAAGCTGGTTCTCTGAACAACTCCTTTCTCCAAGAAATTCGTGTTGGATGTCCTGAATTATTCTCTATCTGTTATAGTTCATTCTCAAGGGGATGTCTAGTCTGTCCGTGTTGAAGCAAGGTGGTATCTCCTCTTTGGATATGCTACCCTCCAAATCTTTTGATTTGAATTGGGCTATCGTCAAATCAAACTCCGACCGACCTCCCTGAATGTGTTAATCTGAACAATGCTTATGCCCGTTCATGTGACATATGAGTCGACCATCTTGGAGTAACTAGATAAGTTGGTTGTTGAGCCATCAACTACCTCTTATTTTCCTCCATGTTCGCGGAGAGTTATATGGAATAGTGGGCGTAACATTGTAAACTTGTTAGCACTAACTTATGTCGTCACAAGGCATGTGTTCTCGAAGTAGAAATGACTTTCTCTGATTCACGTGCAATTGTTGAAAGATGTCGCCGTGGATCTGAGTAAATTGTCTTGACTCCTCGGAATCATCCCAACTCAATCCAGTATGGGCAGAATATTCTTGGTATGGTACGTTGTTACCTCCCTTCCTGGAGAAATTTCATCTATGCCTCCAAGCCACTAGTGGAACTGTTTAAGAAGGAGAAGGATTCCAAGAAATTCTTTTCATTCTTTGATGTTCCCCAAGAAGGGCTCAACTGTGTCTCTATGCAAGTAATTCATGTAGGTGCAGATGTCTTTTGACAAGTTGCTAATATGTGAGTTCCGCAATCTTGTTCCTCTTTTGGAGTTATACATTCTAGTCTAGCTCTTGGGATTCTAGCATATGTAATCCATCGTTATCCTTTGCAACGACTTCCTATCCCTACATGGAGTTTGAAGTATCTCTACACCTAACCCGATCGGAATCGCGATCAGAAACGACGGTTGGTGATCCTCAAGAAGCTTGTCCTCGATGTCTAGAACATCAAGAAGTTTTCCTGATACTATCGTTCCCGGAGTTTCTAAAATTCTCTTGGTCCTTCTTCTGTGATCCGCAATGCTCCTCCCTGAGGAAAGTTCTACTCAAGCCGTATAGGTTAAGCCGCCTCTTCATCTGTTGGAAGCTTGCTTAACCTTCATCTTCAGAAACTTAAAGCCTTGTGCAAAGTTCGTATTCTGAATCTTTGAGAAATAGTTGTCTATCAACTAGAAACTCCTTATCAATCTTCCGTTCCCGCATGTGTCACCTACTGTCAATTCAAGGGATGCTCGAAGTCTCATCCTAAGATTTCTACTATGAGGTACTCGGTCGTTGTATCCTCTCAAAGGTCCAACCTTCCGGAGAGGTTCCCTTCTTTTCCTATGGTGTACGTTGATAGTGACCTCGGAGTGAAGCCGATGAAGATCTTCGGGATGCGCTGAATCATTCTACACCGAGAAGACCGTTGAAGGCCGTCGTAACTTTTTCCCTCTTTCCTACTCTAAGAATCTCGGGACGAGATTCCTGTAAGGAGGGTAGAGTTGTAACAGCCCAAAGTTTGAGAACCTAAAAAACCCGAATAAAAATTCCACTTTTGTGTTGCATTGCATCATGGCATCCAAATTTAACTTGCTAAACAACACACCAACTTGGTTTGGCAACTTTGGAGAACAAAATGGCAAACTTGTTCCAACAATTTTCAAAACAATGAAAGTGTTCAAACTTGCAAAACAAAAATTACTTTGACATCTAATATTTGTCAAGGAAGTTCCTAGAGTTTAATAAAACAATATTTTGAAATTGCTATAAATTTCCAAAGGGGCAACATTTTTGAATTTAGCAAAAATGCCATATTTGAACCTGTTGAACAAATGTTGTCAAAAACATTTTTGTTTGCAACCCCAAATTTTGTGGCGCTTCTATATGTTGTTAGGAGGCCACCAGAATTTTGTCATATTTTTATAAAATGTTCTGGTGCCTAAATTAAATCCGGGAATTGCTACTGGTTTTAAAAATTAAAAGGAGAAAGGACCTATCCGTGATTGTCACAAAAGTTCCAGGGGGTTCTTCGCAATTCTTCATCTTCTTCCTCTGTAGCGACCGAGGAGCACGATCGCGTCGCACCCGCTCGGCCCCTGCCCTGCCGCACGCCGCGCCCGGGCCCCTCTCTGCCCTCTCCATGCAAGGAGAGCACGCGCAGGCGAGGCCCACCTGCTCCCTCCCTCGGTTCTCCTCCCCGTTTCCCATCCTCTCTCTCCCCGAGCTCCAGAGCTGCGCCATGGCCGCCGAGGCCGCCGAGCTCGTTGCCACCTCTTGAAGCCGCTCCGGAGCAAATCGAGCTCCACCACCATCTCCGCCGTGGTCCACTCCACCTCTACCCGGAGGAATCGAGCGGGGACGCCGAGAATCGCCGCCGCCGCTCGAATTCGTCTCCACCACCGCCGCACCTCCGCCGCCGATTTTCGTCGCTGTCGACCTCACCCCGCCGTCCCCGACCTCTCCCCTGACCTCGTGGTGAGCTCCCGGGCCTCGCCGCCCCCTCTTCCCCCTCTTCCCTTGCGCTGCATCGCCGTAACCTCGCCGTAGCCGCGTGCCGTCGTCGCCGTGCATGCGTCACCGTGCTCGTCACCGTGTTGTATCCGCTCGGATATTCCGAGTGACACCGGAACCGGATTATCCGGATTAAACCAGTACCGTTTTTCTCTAGTACTTAACAAATTTCTGAGACGATGCTTCGATCGGATATTCCGATTCCATCCCAGCTCGGATATTCCGAAAATTCACAGTATCTCAAAACACTTGTTTTCCTCCGATCGGATTTTCCGAGTCCAAATAAAATTCGGATAATCCGAAAGTGTGCAGTACTGAATAATCTTCCTGTTTCACCCCTCTCTCTTAAGTTTGGATAAATAATTCTATTGTTGCTTTAATTAACTTATTAAAAGGACATATTTCAAAAGAGGAATTCTATAATGGTAATACCTTACTAAAAGCAAATATTTAAAAATGCAAGTTATAAAAATAATAACTTCTGGTGGGTTAATCAGGAAAATGTGTTTGATATACCAAAATGTCCGGAAAATTGTGAACTATCCAGAATCATCATCATCATGCATACTTGATCACAATTACAACAATGTACCTTCAGTAGTAGTGGAATCACTAAGATAAATATGAGGGTATGCCAAATAATGTCTAATTATTTGGGGACACTCATTTAACCCGATGATCATGTCTAGGATCTCTTAGTTGCATTAAAATGTCATATCATCATTTTTGTATGCATTGCACAATTGCCATGTGTTGATTGTTGTCTTTGCTTTCCGGTGTTGTTTGCTCTCCAGTAGATCACGAGTTCGGAGTTGAACAACATTACTCCGACGAGCAGTTTGACTACTCCTCTCAACAAGGCAAGCGTAATCCCCCTCTGAGCATATCTTATCCTATCTTCCGCAAATATTTTCTCCACTATAATATTGCATGCGGTTCCAAATGTCAACTTTACTTGGAGTAAAGTATCCTATAGTTGCATTAAGTTCCCTATGCCATTTACCTGTTCCCCTCATATTTAACCATAGGATTGTATTGTTGGCCGAGATATTTACTATGCTATGTTGGTGCTTAGCCATGCTTAGTTAAGTGCATAGCAGTACTATGGTTACTTAATGTTGGTAACAGGTGCTGAGATGTTGATGATGGTGGAGAATTGTGGTGATGGATAATAAAATGCTTAAAGGTGGGGATGAGAGGCCACATGGAATGTGGTGGGTTGTCTCGTTCTCGCCGCCTAAGTGCGAGTTCTTTACCTCTTGAACCAAGACTGAGCGCGCTTCCTTTCGGTGGGGGTATATGGAGCCCCCGTCGACCAACTAACTTGTGCCGGGGCTAGCCAGGGTCCTCTAGTTTGGCTTTCCATTTGCGTGTGCGTTGAGATGGTGGCCAAGACTGGTAAGAGGATGGTGGTGTTAGGAAAATGAGTGGCCGTGGGGCGGGGTGTTGTGATCCTGGCAGTCCTACCGCCACTGATGATCCTAGGTTAGTCCCAAGCAAGGTAAAGGTTGAACCGTTCCCACTCAGCCGGCTTTCCCCGGAAGAGAGCTAATCGTAGACAATGAGCCGGGCGGTACCGAAGGTAAACATAGTGCACCCCTGCAGGGTTAAATCTTTTCGAAAAGCCGTGTCCACGGTTACGGACGACTTGGGAAAGGACGATAAGACCATAGAATAACATTAACGGAATGATTAAAAATGGGTACTAAAGGTGCCACTCACGAATGCAAGGTTGACTTCCTCGAGGGTGATTCGGGGAGGTGCCTTTGATGAACAGGTACAACGATGATGGGTGATGGTGATGAGAAATGTGATTCAAGAAAAGAGTTACTTCTTACCTTCTTTTAAAAGTATTCTGATTAGACGATGCCTTGGAGTATTGTTTTTATGAAATATAATCAGCTTTATGCAAAAGAGCCATAAAACCTTGAAAGCCTCATCGAGCTAAAGCTCTATATATAATCTTGCGAGTTCGTCGAACTCAACGTCGTTTGTTTTGTTTCAGAGGAGGACTTCACCGACTTCGAAGGTGGGTTCTTTGTGGACGTCGACGAGTAGTCTGGGGTTCCCAGGTGGCAGCTTGGGACATCCCGGAACAGCTGGCGCTGGAGTGTTTATTTGTAGGCCTCTTAGGCCATATTTGGTTCTTGTTGTTTAGAACAACCTGTTGCGCTTCCGCTTGATGTACTGTTGGGTCTGTGACCTCTGGTTGTAATATTTGCATCTTTCTTTATTATAAGAGTTGCCTTATAGTGATTTTGTGTCATAGAGTCTGTGATGTGCCAGTTGTTCCACAAGTCTTGATCTCTCTATTATGCTTTGATAGTGTGTCTGGTGGTAACGGATAACCGGGGACACAGTATCACTGTATAACAGTCGGGTCGGGGCGCTACAATACTCCCTCTTGGAGTCACAAGCATCTACTTGGCCAAAGTATCTACTAGCAACGGAGAGCATGCAAGATCATAAATAACATAGGGCATAGATTGATAATCAACTTGACATAATATTCAATATTCATCGGATCCCAGCAAACACAACATGTAGCATTACAATAATATGACCTTGATCATGTAGGGCAGCTCACAAGATCTAAACATGATGGCACAAATAGGAGAGACAACCATCTAGCTACTGCTATGGAGCCGTAGTCCAAGGATGAACTACTCACGCATCACCTCGGAGGCAGGCATGGCGATGTAGAAGCCTCCGGTGACGATTCCCCCCTCCGGCAGGGTGCCGGGAAGAGGTTCTGGACCCTCCCGAGCTAGGGTTGACGGCGGCGGCGTCTCTGGAACTTTTCGTGGATAATGGCTCAGGTGCTTAGGGTTATTTTCTCGGGGGGAATAAGTAGGCGAAAGGGCGGCGGCTGGCGACCCCCGTGGGGCCCCACACCGTATGAGGGCGCGGCCAAGGGGGCACCCGCGCCCTCCTGGCGTGTGGGTCCCCTGTGGGCCTCCTCTGCTGCTTCTTTGCGTCATCTTGTGTCTTCTGAAAAAATAGCACCTCCCGAAAAGGTTTCGTCCAATTCCGAGAATATTTCCAGACTAGCTTTTCTGGAATACAAAAACAGCAGAAAACAGGAACTGGCACTTCGGCATCTTGTTAATAGGTTAGTCCCGGAAAATGTATAAAAGTGACATAAATTAGATGCAAAACATGTAGCAATAGGTATAAAACAAGCATGGAATATCAAAAATTATAGATACGTTGGAGACGTATCATTGCCCGCTTATCCAACGTTTTTTTTGTGAATGAGCCAGACGAGGAGCTAACTTTTGTGTCTACAAGGTGAACAATTTTGTTTTGGTGGTCTAGTAATATATCTTCACTTTTTTCCTATTAAATGTGTTATATATCCCATGTATACGCTAAAGTATTATTAGCAATTAAAATTTCCTAAGAATTAATTCATTGTTTGTTTTCTGAGTAAATGGGGATAAGGCAATTATTTGACCCGTGCCTACAAGGTCAATGATGGGTAGTTTGGTTAGTTTTGTAAGACATCGTCACTAATTTCTTATTAAATGTTTTTTCCACTAAATTGATATGGATATCCACTTGTGTATGTATGATTATATGCTATATATCCATTGTATATGGTGAAGTATTTTTGGCAATTAATTTCCCTTAAAGGTTCCACTTTTATAAGAAAAGCAAACACTGACATTTCGGGCGATATAATTCTCATTAGCCGCTTCTTCACTTTCATACTCTATATATATCTCCTGAAACGAGACAAAGTGTTTTATGCGCACTTATTAAAAAAATTAGCACCGATATCTAAATTGTTTTGTTGTGACTACAAGGTCAACCATCTAGTTCGGTGGTAGTTAGTCTTCACTATCTTCTCGTTCAATGAACTTTTACCCAGCACATATCTTTACATTAATATGGATACCCACTTTTGTATGTCTGGTTATGTGGTTTCCCATATCTTGGAGATGGCAAATTATTTCTAGCAATTAAAATTTTCGTCCCAAAAGAATGTCAACATTTGCTTTGTTTGGTCAGACAATTAACTTTTAGAGTCTGGCTTTTGGCTTCGTCACATGTTTTAAATGTATATATAATGGATATCAAAACCCATATCTGTTAATTGCACTTTATATCTATTAGAGTGAACAATGAGATATAGTAATTTATCTTGTAGTTTGACATCGGCATGTTGTTATAACGAAACGTACGTATATCGTCTTTAGTGCAAGTTTTATTCCATCCAATTAATTTTTTTTACATGATTGAAGATTTCTCAACCTACTTCGAACAACATTGCAACGTGTCATCTTTTGTTTTTTGCCATGTCATTTACACAAAATCTCTACGACAGTAGGCAAAGTGAACAATAGGCGCTAGGTATCGATATTTGTTTTGTTGGAAAAAGGTAAATCTCCGACAAGCGAACAATAGGTCGATCAGAGGAAGCAGGTTCTCGTAAACTGGAGTTACGATGGCCAGAGTTCAAACGAAAAAACTATGCAAACCAGTCGTGTGATCAATACTAGGAAATTCATGTATTCATCGTAATGGTGTGAAATTCGTTTGAAAATCCTTTGAAAATCCGAAGAGGCCCCAAAACGGATATGGACGTAGCGAAGCAAGCATTACCGCACCTCGTGACTAGTAGCTAGGTTCATTCTAAATTTAAATTTAGTTTTTTTTTTTTGCGAACAAATTTTCGTTCGTGCGCACGTTCGCCAAGTCGACGGTGCCAAGTTCACAGCTTTTGCACGAGCCGCCCGCCACAGAGGCATGCAGCGGCGCAGAAAAATTAGCAGCGGGTGTCAGGCGAAAAGCGTGGATCCAATCTAAACGCTGAGCGCAGGAATCCTATGGCAATTGTTCCACGACAGCTCACGTTGCCGTGGGTCCCACGCGACAGCGTGATATTTTACGCGCAAGTGCCGTGGGCCCAGGGCTGGGCTTTCCGGCCTAGGGGAGGGAGCTGGAGGTGGGCCCAGCGTGCACGTGTACGGACTGTTGCCTGCCTCGGGGAGGGATTGATTAAATTACTGGAGTTGGAGTGGTTAAATTACTACGAGGAGCTGATGGGAATCAAGCAGGTGAGGTGGTTTCCGAGAGGATTTGTGTCGGATTCGCGCTGCCTGCCCACTTTTTTATCCATCCTCGTCGGCGAAAAAAAATGACGTGTTCAGTTTGCAAATGCCAAAATGTTAAGTGCTAAGCGTAATCGCGTATGCCAACGGTAACTGTAGCAGCATCCAGATTCCGGCGCGGCGACGTAAGCGTGACGGCGAACTGCATGCGCCGTGTGGGCCGGAAGGTGGGTCCCATGGGTAAGTGGAGAACAGGTAACGTGAAAGGGAGGCTAGGCTAGATTCGCTATCCAGCTGGAGGCCTCGCTTTTGGAGTGGCAGCAGAGCGGCTACCAGCTGAGCTGAGCTGAGTCACCAAGATACAAACGGACACGTATATCATCAGGGTTCAGGTCGACGCGATCAGACCACCGTGTCACTGTCTCTCTGTCCCTCCGAAATGGCCAAGTACAGGCCAGAATACGTGGTTTCGGCGCGAAATATCTAAGCTCGCTGAGTTTTCAGGTAGCCGGACTGACTATTTTTTGCCAAATCTGACCGTTTTTGCGAAGTAACAACAGATCTGGCCCTCTCTGAGAACTAATTCCAAATCGATGGCGCCGACATCGTGCAGGTCGGCGCCAGAGCCGGGTCTCGCCGAAGTTTGCTGCTGGGCCCGGCAAAAATCCTACGTGGCAGGGTCGGCGCCAGGTCCTGTGGCGCCGAACCTGTGAGCGTTAACTGAATTTGATCGACCTGTTCGGCGCCAGCCTCGATGGCGCCGACCTGTTAGGTTTATTATTCGAGTTGACTTACCCGATCTAGATCGATCCCGCACTCACCCGTCGCCCGTCCCCAACCATGCTCGTCCCCGACGCCGCCCCTATCCCCGCCGCCTATCCATTCCCGCCGCCACGCCCCACCACGCCTGAGCTCCGGTCGCCGCCATCCCCGCCGTCTGCCCCCCACCATCTTCCATCGCTGGTCGCCACCGCACCCATCCACAACCGAAGCCGCCGCCGCCTCCCACAGTGGCCCCGCCTCCTTCTCGTTCGCCGACGCCGGCCAAGCACCCTTCGGCGGCCTGTCCGCCTCCGTGAAGGTATAATGTGCGCCCCCCCCCCCCCCCCCCGCTCCCCTCCCTCGTACCGCAATATACCGTACCGCACTCTAGCTTCACAGATTTTGAAATGAATGTGTATTTCAAATTGATTTGTCCATAGGTATACCCGTAATCATGTTTGTGAATCATTTTGGTGTAATATGGTCTAGATTCGAGATAGAATAGATTTGTGAATTAAGTGGCAATGGTGGCAATGGAATGTGGAATTGATTTGTTCATAGTAGTTATATTTGTTGGTATCGAATTAATCATTATCTAATGGTAGAGGTATATTTTGTTTCCGATTATAGATGGCCTACACAAAGATTGTTCATGTTCATCACGGAGGCCGTGTTGTGTCCTCTAGCTGCGGTGTTGAGTTTGTGGAGATGACGAGTAAAGTATTGTTCTTCCCGCATAGTCCAACTTTGCGTGAGCTTGTTGTGAAGATCGAAACGGCGTTGGGTTGGTTAGGCACTGCTGTTGGTTTGGAAGGAAGATACGATGCCGGTGGCTCTAGGTCTTATACTCAGATGATACCCATCCGAGACAACGAAGGGTGGGAGTTGTACAAAGAGCTTGTTGAGAGCTCTCAAATCAAGTCAATTGTTGTCGTTGCCGTGAATGTCGACATCACCAGTAGTACCGTAGTTCTCCTTGATTTGAACAAGCATCCAACGGTTGTTAAAGAAAACAATGATGACCGTCAAGTTAAAGTGGAGCATGATTCGGGTCCAAGCCAGCCTCCCTTGTGGGAGAAGGAGAGTGTTGGCCATCAAGTTAAAGTGGAGTTGCTTAGGGAGCAGAAACTAAAGGGTGCAGCACGACCTGCAACTCGTGTTGTGTCCTCTAGTATGCCTAGTAGAGAAGAGATCATTGAGGAGAAACTCAATGTTGCACACTTGGAGGCGGTGAATGACGAGTTTGTTGGTGCCTCTCCAATCGACATTCCAGCACCACCGTTTGTACCTCAGGTGGCATCCTCTGAACTTGATGGAGACCCATATACTTTCGAAGATCACAATCCCGAAGACGAGGGTTATAATCAGGCTTATGCGGCTGACTCTGATGAGGATCGTGAGGAGCCCCAGTGGTCCGTGGACGAGACAGATGCGTTCGTCAAGGTATGGGGCAGACATCCTAGTATTCATGAGTTCAAGGATGTTAGGGAGGCTCACCTAGCCGTTTCCGACTCGAACCTGCGGGAATATGGCCCAGAGCCTCCTAAACCAATCATCCAGGATGGGGATGGAGAAATCCAACGGCCTAGGGCAAGGCCTTTGATATATGCGGGTCTAAAATTCAAGGGTCTATTGGAGATGCAGATCTGGCTGCAGGAGTACGCCGTTAGGCATCATCGACAGTACATTGTGTTCAAGTCTAACCAGAAAGAGCGATATGTTGTGATGTGCGATGACAAAAAGTGTGGGTGGAAGGTGAGAGCAAGGAAGACTCCTCAAGGTTGGTGGAAGATAAGTAGCTACGATGGCCCACACACATGCGGCGACAAGGTCCTTGCCAGCAAGGCCCCTGGCGAGAAGGTTGTCCGGCGCACACACCGGCAACTGACATCTACTTTTATTGCTCACCGGTGCGCCGAAGCCATCAAAGCTACGCCTACCCTCTTAGCGGCCTCTTTGATGAAGTTTATACATCTCATTTTTGATTATCGTGTCACGTATGGGAAGGCGTGGAGAGCTAAGCAGATGGCTCTGAAGATGGCCTACGGGGATTGGGAGGAAGCCTATGGAAGGCTACCAAAGATGTTGGCGGCTATGGCCCATCGCAACCCTGGAATGACAATTTGTGTGCAACCGCATCCAACTTATACTCGCACGGTTGAAGACGTCAAATACCCAGTGTTTGGACGAGCGTTTTGGTGCTTCCGCCCTTGTGTCGAAGCATTCAAGCATTGTCGTCCATTTCTTTCCGTGGACGGCACCTTCTTGACAGGGAAGTTTAAGGGCTCCCTTCTTGTTGCTATCTCTTGCGACGCGGACAACCGTTTGGCCCCCCTTGCCTTTGCTCTGGTCACGGGGGAGGACACGAACAACTGGAGTTGGTTCATGCACTTGTTGAGGACTAAGGTAGTTGGCAGGGATAGGGTTGTTTGTTTGATATCTGATCGCCATCAGGGCATATTGAATGCCGTGAAGGATGAAATACCTGGGCATCCCCTTGTGAAGCACCGGTGGTGCATGAGGCATTTCGCGGCTAATTTCTACCGTGCTTGCCGTAACCGGGAAATGGCTGAGTATCTTCGTAGGCTTTCCATGGTGTTTGAGGAGGATGTGTTTGACCGGATGTACGCAGAGTTGTATGGCTTGATGAATGCGAAGGGTAAGGCTTTCCTTACGGAGCATTTGCCACAAAAAATGTTGTGGTCCCAAGCATTCGATGAGGATGGGGTTCGGCACGGTCACATGACAAGTAACATGGCCGAGGTATTCAATAAAGTTTTAAAGGGTATCCGTGCGTTACCGGTTAGCGTCATAGCAGCGTTTATCTTTGACAAGTGCAACGAGTACTGGGTTACGAGGAGGGACGAGATAGAAGTCCTTGTGAATGACGGTAAGAAGTGGCCAAATACCGTGGAAGAAGAACTTGATTATCAGGAAAAGAAGTCAGAGACCCAAACGTGGAGATGTTTCGACAAGGAGGTGTGGAAGTACGAGGTTTGTGAACAAGGAGGTACCAACGTTGGCGGTGAGCAATTCGGTGGCCGCAAATATGTTGTTGTCCTAGCCTCTGCGTCTTGCACTTGCCAGATGCCGTTACAGATCCATCTACTGTGCTCACATATAATAACAGCGTCACGTGCTAGGGCACTAGACCCAACTAGCTTGTCGTGTTTGTCCCGGTTCTACAAACTGGAGGCGGTTCGAGGCACATGGGCTGGTAGATTCGAGCCTTATCTAGACATGGCACAATGGCCTGAATACACCGGCCCGGTGTATTTACCGGATTTAAAACTCATGGTCAAGACGAAAGGGCGACGGCAGACCAAGAGGTTCAAGATGGACATGGACCGCGCACAGGGGAGCACACACTCCAAGACGGGTTCAGTTAGCGCGCACAGGTTCGGCGCCAATGCCTCTGGCGCCGAAGTCGCCACGTCGGATTTCATCCGGGCCCAGCGGCAAACTTCGGCGAGCCGCTCCCCTGGCGCCGACCTGCACTATGTCGGCGCCGTCTGCGTTGGCGCCGACCCGAGGGGCCAGATTTGCAATTAGTTCTCAGAAGGGGCCAGATCCGTGGTTAGTTCAGGAAAACGGCCAGATTTGGCAAAAAAAAACCGGACTGACGGGTGGGCCCATGGATGCTGGGCGACTGCGACCGTAAAGATGGATATGATTGTATCTTTTCACGGGTAATATGTGTCTCATTTACAAGGGCACGCACACACCAACTTCTAAAACTGAAAAGATAAGATAAACCTATGAAAAAACCAGCGATTATTCCCTCCTTCCACACCATCGAATCGACTACCAAATGGATGGATGGATGAAAAATCACCTATTCACCCGAGCTCGACACAGCTCCATCGCTGATCTCCAACTTTAGGAACCTCCAAAATAGTTTGCCATAAGCAAAACCACCTTTACCCTTTTTAAAGAATCAGACCGGGGCAACATGTCACCAGACACGCCATCGAACTTCAGAACTGACACCCCGCACAACCACGACGTCGGAGGGAGGAAGCCAGAACTTGTCATCGGAATAGATTTCTTATCTGTCAATTCATCCTTGTTTTTTTGCTGCTGACATCCAAAGTTGAATTTGGATCAGGTTCTGAGTTGTAAGTGGGAGTTTTGTTAACCTTGGATGCAACTTTTGGTTGTAATAGTCATAGTCAATCAAATATAAGTAAGTTTGCCTGCTAACTATGTCATCAACCTGTCATGCAATTAATAATAAACCTCAGAATAAGGTCAAATACTAGTGTGTATTAAGTTAACTACCTGCAATAAGGACCCATTTGATTCTGTGATCCTCATCCTATTCTTGTCAGTGTCATTTTGCACTAACTGGAACGTCTCTGACTGCCCGAGCTTAGTTGCCGTCGCCACGTGCCACATTAACACCTCGGTGATGCTGAACTGGTCGCTGAACACCTTGAAGTTGAAGGCGTTCGTTCATGTCGATTCGCAGAGTTCAGATTTTTATATGCTTAACTATGGCATCTTAGCATCGAACTTATTATTAACTAAGTCTAGTCCCGTGTTTGTAGGAAATTTTGCTGTCTAACATAGCTGTCACTTAACTGCCCGTTCAGCCGCCCACGGGACTGGAGCTGGAGCACGCTCTAAAGTATGTTGCTTCTGACAGAGTTTACACTTGTATTAGCTGAGCAGTCTCTCCTGACAGAGTAGTCCACATGGATTACTGAACTCAAGGAGGTTCTGCTATTCCTCATAGAATTCTGAATTCTCCTCACTGATCCACTTAACCTACCTCCTGTTGTTGCTAGACAGGAAATACACACACGTGAGTAGATTTCAGGAGAAGAGAGCTAGAGACTGAATCCGAGTTGCACTGCTTTGAACGTAGCAGCCTGGGCTTCTCCTTGTGTAGCAGTGAAAAGGTAACTACAAGGAAATTACCCGGAAACTGCATTTGGAGGCCAAGCTCTCGGTATTTAAAAAAAAAAATTGAAATCGATATTTTTATGTTTCAAAATTACCTAGCTACTCTTACATGCAAACAAAATGCAAAGACTTGGCCAAGAGCAGGTCATGGCAGCCATGCGCCACTGCCATCCCACATGTCCATGAATAGCCGTGTAGTACACTGGAGGAGACTTGAGTCAAGTCAAGTCAAGTAAGCTACTCAGAACTAATGACCAACGGGTTGCGTACGCTAACATCTCCTATTTAAGCGAGACCGACCCTCCAGCTTCACAGCAGAGAGCCTACTTCAGAGTTCAGACAGCTTCGAAGCCAAATTGCCAAAATGACGAAGAGCTCTTGCGTGTGCCTCCTCCTCGTCCTCCTCTGCTGCTCATGGCCGTCCCTCCTCGCCCAAACTTCTGTCCCGCCGCCGAACTCGGCTTCTCCTCGCCCCATAGTCCGGGCGGTGAACCTTGGCGGCTGGCTCGTCACTGAGGGCTGGATCCTGCCCTCGTCCCTCTTCGCCGGCATCCCCAACAACGATCTTATGGTAATGAATTCACCTAGCTGCTGTTTCCTTCGTTTGGGTAATATTGCATGCTCATCCTCTTGCTTTCTGCCGGTCGATCGTGGAGCAGGATGGCACGCAGTTGCAGCTCAGGTCCGTGACCCAGAACGCGTTCGTGTCCGCCGAGTATGGCGGCGGCGCGGCGCTGGTCGCCAACCGATCGACGCCCTCCGGTTGGGAGACCTTCAGGCTCTGGCGGATTGACCAGAACACCTTCAACTTGAAGGTGTTAAGTAACCAGTTCGTGAGCGTCGATCGGTTGGCGACCAGCGCCGCGCTGGTGTGGTGGCGAATGCCTACACGCCAGGGCAGTCCGAGACGTTCAAATTAGTGCGCAATGATGCTGACCAGAATAGGATGAGGATCAGAGCACCAAATGGGTCCTTTTTGCAGGTAATTAACTTAATACTCCACTCAGTAGTAGTCGTTTACCTCATTCCGAGGTCAAACTATCAAATGCACGAGGGATCCATGGCATAGCATGCACGCTAAGTGAGTATCTTCCATTTATTTGACTAAGATTATTAGAACCACAAGCTGCATGAAAGGTTTGCCTATCTTTCACCACTACTACTACGAGTCTGTTCCACTTGTGGCATGGCAGGCAAACCAAGATGCTTCGGTGACGGCCGACTTTGGCGAGAGCACGACCTGGGGCGACGATGACCCGTCCGTGTTTGAAGTGACCATATTCAAGGTGTTGCAAGGGGAGTACCAGATCTGTAATGGCTACGGTGAAGAGAAAGCTTCACAGGTCATGAATGTACGTAAGCTGGAAGATCTCTCTTATTTGTCTATAGTTTTCCTACGTATATATAGGGTAGACATGAAAGCTATATATTAGAGTGGCAGAAATTTCAAGTGATCTTCGTGCATAATTTTCTTAAACTCTGCATCATAAGTATCATTCTTGGGACTTCAATTTGGTTGACTCCATATATATGTTTGGCAGGACCATTGGAGCACATACATCGTGGAAGACGACTTTGCGTTCATGGCAGCAAGCGGGCTGAACGCGGTGAGGATCCCCGTGGGATGGTGGATCGCCAGCGACCCCAACCCTCCAGCTCCGTTCGTCGGAGGCTCTCTCCAAGCCTTGGACAACGCGTTCACATGGGCAGAGTACGTACACATACAAGTGCAAACCTGACAAAACTAAAATGTATTTGTGGACTTTGTTTTGAAATGATATTTTCTTGTGGAAATATGTGTCCAGGAGGCACAATATTGGCGTGATCGTAGACTTGCACGCAGCTAATGGGTCGCAGAACCCCAACGAGCACAGCGGTACTAGGGATGGCTCGCAGACCTGGGGAGACTCCAACATAGCGCAAACGGTGCAAGTAATTGATTTCCTCGCAGCTAGGTACAATCTGTCTAACACTATTATTATTGTTTTACTTTTATGATTTCCATGTTTGAGATTATGCAAAGGTATGGAATCACACGGTTCAGAATCAAAGTCATGACCAGTAGAGATTTAAGAGAAGAAAAAACTAAAAGATATGCATGCTAAAATTAAACTACAATCAAAACAAGCCATGCAAAGAGTCAGAATACATAAAAAATGTAAGTACCAAATATGTAAAACAACATAAAAATAAATCAAGCCGCTACACTGCACGGGTCGTTCGAAGCATCCAGTTCAGGATAGCAGTCAGGTAATTTGGTCTCGATGCTCACCTTCTTCTTCGCATGTGATGTTACTACGTACAGGTACGCCGGGAGATCAAGCCTCCTGGCGGTGGAGCTGATGAACGAGCCGGTGGCTCCCGGCCTGTCACTGGCTAGCCTGAAGAGATACTACCGACAGGGCTACGACGCCGTCAGGAAGCACTCGCCTACGGCCTATGTGATCATGTCCAACCGATTGTCCGCGGATTCCACGGAGCTCGTGGGCTTTGCCTCACAGTTCCGCAGGGCTGTCCTTGACGTGCACTACTACACTTACAAGTTGTTCGACAAAAAGTTTGATAGCTTCAGTGTGCAGCAGAACATTGATTACGTCAACAACAACATCACCAATGATCTCAAGGCCATGACCACCAGAGATGGCCCTCCCACCTTTGTTGGTAAGTGTTTGATGGTGTAGTTCATCCATTTTGGAACAAGATCACACTTCATTGTTTGTGTTTCAAGTGAAAGAAAATTCATCTCATGCATGACATGTTTTCAACAGGCGAATGGGTGGCTGAGTGGAAGGTAAAGGTTGCAACGCAAGATGACTACCAGAGGTTTGCAAATGAACAAATGGCTGTGTATCGGCAAGCCACATTTGGATGGGCTTACTGGACCTACAAGAATGTTAACAACCACTGGAGCATGCGGTGGATGATCAAGAATGGATACATCTCCTTACAAAATGCTTGAGGCAACTAAATTTGCAATAGTGAGTGAATGAGCTGGCAACTACTTGAATAAACTGTACGAGGGATCTGATTGGCCTATTATTTGTTTCACGCTAATAATATATCGCGTGCTTGTTCAATTGACTATGAGCTCTATTATGCCTATCGCACATCTGTTCTTTCTTATATATACCTTGCTCTAAACACCTAAGCTCACAGGGGCCTACCTATGAATGTCTTGTAAAAAAACCAATATTATACAAACATTGCACCCACATTTTGCCGACTTCTACTTATCACTTCTCCGGCAAACAAAATTATACTACCAGGGCATGTAGCAAATAAAACTTTGAGAAAAGAGTCCATTGTGACACGGCCTCTGGACTAGTAGTGTCGTCTATCAAGCCATGTCTGGTCAGTTTTGCAAGTTTCTGTTTCCTTTCTATCTCCTACCTCTTGGCACACAAAATGTTACATGATTGACCTTCCACTGTTGACTGTTGTCACCAAACTTGACTTGACGATGCAGAAGCCAATGTCGTGTTACTCGTGTACGTAGCCCCTAACAGCACGATCCCCACCACGTCCATGCTAACTCGGATTACAGTGGTACTGGTACGTTGCACTGAAGTCTGAACAAACCAATCCATTCTCACTCGGAGTGTGGGGCTCGGGTACAGCCATAAACCACGACAGGGAGCTAGCATGTGCTTGTCATCTCCATCTTGTTCACGGACGGTCGGTTAGTCTTGATTGGCTGCACTAGCTAGTGTTGTAACCTGTGCAGGTAGTTTGAATTGTCAAACGTGTTAATATCTAAAGATGCAAAATGCGTTTCTAGTTAAAAAATAAACTAACTTTTTAAAATGATGATGTCATAAAAAAAGTTAGTTCATCTTTTAAACTAAAGAGGTTAGAGGGTACCCTTAATATGACCCACTAGCGTTTCTAATAGTGTCAACACTAAATAACCTGGAATAGTGTTTGAGGTTAATTAGTTTAGAGGCTTGGCTAGTTATGCGCGCGAGCGCTCGTGCGGATTCCTACTGCCGCACGTGCGCTAAACGACAAGCGTGTCGGGAGGGAGAAGACCACCGCACCCCCGCCACCACCGCCGGCCGGACCGACTGCGACCGCCACCTGCAGCCGGCGGCGCTTCCGGGACCGCCTTGCTCGAAGCACGGCCTCCGCCGGTCCGGCGCCGCCGCCCAGATCATCCCTCTAAGCCTCCCCCCTCCCCCCACACCGGAGCTCGTCACCGGCCAACACCCCCACCCCCACCTGTTAAGTCCATCCTCGACGACTGCCTTCTCCGTTGCGGCTCCGCGCAGCGTCGCCGGTGCTGTCTCGGCTGGTCGCGGGATTGGACGAGATGGGGAAAACGGCGAGAGAAAGAAGAAAAGGAAGGGAGGAAGAAGACCACGTGGGTGGGACCCACCCACGCGTCTCGCGTGCGCGGAGCGAGCGATCGCTCGCACGCTTGTAGATAAGTTGTTTCAGTTAGGTTTCATGTTTGATCACGGAATGAACCTTCGGCTTGACTAATGGACTGCAACCTCCTCGGTCAAGGAATGGTGGTCAATCTGCTGATTGCATACTGCACACTTTTTTTATTTCTCTCTAAGAATACTAGAAAAATTGTTGTTTATTTAAAATGTGTTGTCATGTGAGACTGCGAACTTGAGCAATTTTTTTTGTTTGTTTGGCTTCAGACTGCCGCCTGCCGCGACGCAGCTGCATAATGGTTGAGGAAGGCGTCTGCAGCTGCATAATGGTTGGCACTCATTCCTCGTGGTTTCCCTTGTCTCCATGGGTTTGGTTGTCTTTACCTTGTAGAGGCGAGGGGGTTTGTGGCTGCTGCTTGATGGGCATGGTTTTGTTTTTGCACACTAACTTGGGACTTTATAGATTAATGGATAAACGTTTACAATCAGCCAGAAGGCTGCTTACAAGAAACAACGGACTATCGCAGAGCCAACATTCTGAAACCGGAAGGTTACAGGCACGCTTAGCACAACAATCCGCATACTTATTAGCCTCCCTCTTGACATGCATAATCGAAAAGAACTAAAAATAGATGAAATACCCCCAACATCGTCTAAGATAGGCGCCACGATGGACCTTGAATCGCGACGCGAATTCCAGAGATTCACAAGCTCCACGCAATCCACTTCAATGATCACATGTGAAAAACCCCTCAGTCGAGCAAAGATGACTCCCTCTCTCATAGCAAGGGCTTCACCAATCAGTGGATCCGTAGCACCAATGACCGGCTTGCTCCAGGCTCCCAGGAAAGAAACATGGATCGAGCCACACTGCCCCGTCCTCCATTTCGACTTCCAGCATCCACAGCACACCATCCGTATCAATTTTTATCCAGCCGGGATCAAGGGGCCGCCAACATTGCTCCACCGTGGCCTTGCGGCTGCCACGCGGAAATTCCAGCAGGGAGAGATCCTCTTTGATCTTCTTGATCAGAAGTGCAGGGTTTAGGATCTCCTGATCGTGCGTCCACCTATTTCTGGCACTCCAGATTGAGTGCATTATGATCTTACCCCTCTCCTCTTCCGGGAACATAGGGTCTAGAACAATGTCTTCTGCCCAGGCAACATGATGCAATGATGGAAGCTTGAAGTCCAAAATCTCTTGAGCTGCCAACCAATACCTCTGAGCATGTGAACAATTGATAAGAGCATGACAGAGATCCTCCTCCGTTGCCTAACATAACTCGCAATGCGCAAGTTGTTTTATATGCCTGTGTTTCAGCGTGACATAGTCTGGAAGAATACCTCGCATAACCCGCCACCAGAACACTTGAACTCTTGGGATAACTTTTAGTTTCCATAAAGATGACCATAGCTGTGTATCTGAAGATGAGGATCCCACTACCGTCCCTTCCTCTAGAGCATAATGCTCGTTATTAGTCACCAGATCACGGTAGGCTGATTTTACAGAATACAGTCCATTCTTTCAAGAGACCAAGCAGGAAATTCTTCACCGCCATCAGCCCGAAGCGGAATATTCAGAATATCTTCCGCGTCCGGCGCAAAGAAATTGCATCGCACCACATCAATTTTCCAGGTGCGATTATACTCATCAATCAGGTCAGAGACCAGAACAAGGGGCTCAGGGGGATCGCCGGAGATCCTTCACATCAGAACGTGAGTATGGGACGAAGGGATCCATCGATCTGTCTAAATAGAAATAAAATTTCCAAATAGTGTCTGTATGGTCATTCATCCAAATAGCGTCTAACTTATATCCACCCAAGTCTGTGGCCAGCGTTTTTGGTAACTGGTTGCATGGGATAGATAAAAAGCTTAGAACGGTTATTAGGGTGGGAGCGATTGCCGTTATATGGTCGCTTTGGCTTAGTAGAAATGACAAGGTTTTCAATGACAAAGATGTTTCTCTTTTGCAGGTACTCTACCGTTGCACGAGTACTCTCCGTACGTGATCCACCTTACAACGTGTGGGACATCGAGACCTCTTTACGGAGGCATGTGCAAGACTGGAGGAGGTGGCAAGGGACATTTTCTCACAACATGGGTGGCCGCTTGATCGCCGGATTGGACCTCCCTAGGCTGATGAGCTTGCTATGTCATAGGCGTTTTACATTATCCTGCTGATTGTAATTCGTCTATTGTTGCACTTTCTACTTTATCGGTTGGATTGCGGCTGTGTGCATTTGTTATGCAGAGGCTGGGTGTAATACTTAAACATTTGATTAATAAAGCCCTTTATCTAAAAAAAGAAATAAAATTTCCAGAACCCACACGTTTGATGAGCTCCTTCTCCAGAGCTGACCTACCAGCAATAATCCCTCTCCACGTCGCTGAAGCTGATGAAGGGACTGAGGCATCCATGAAGGAACCGTTAGGAAAATAAATTCCTTTTAGCATTTGCTCACACAGGGTTTCCGGGTTGGTTGTAAGACGCCACCCATGTTTACCGAGCAGAGCTAGATTGAATAGCTCAAGATCCTTAAACCCCATGCCGCGCGCCCTTGCACTTCTGAGTAGCTAGTTTCTTCCAAGAGAGCCGATGCATGGAACATTTGTCTATCGGTTTTAGGGTCTTCCGTGGAGTCCTGGGGGCAGGGGCTACATGTTTTGGGAGTAGTTGGCATGTGTTTGTTTGTATCGGTTTTTGCCCGATTTTCAGTTAATTAATCGGACAACTCTTTTTCTTAAATAATAGAATGAGATAAAGCTTTTGTTCCCGTTTAAAAAAAATCTGAAGTGGTTACTGACCAGCACGTCTTACTTTTTGTTACTAGCTAGTTTCACCTTATAGCAGTGAGTGTTGGAAACTACCACTAAAGTTTATTACCGGAGATTTTAGCTGAATGGTGGGGACACTCTTCTCTAGTACTGATTGTAGAACTCACACAGATTCGTGCTCGCACAGTATGCAGTTCTTACTTCTTAGCATGGGCCGAAGGTGCTCTTGCTGACATTCAATTGTTACTCACCAACTGATGAAAGAAGAAGTCTTTGGAGCCCTCTAAACCTGCGGAGAAGAAGATCGCTCCGCTAGAATTAAGGGTGCCAGACTCTTGGAGAAGAAGAAGGTGGAGGCTGATGCTGGATTTTTTTTTAAGAAAAGGGGGGTTCCAGCCTCTGCATCGAAAAGATGCATACGACTTCTTTATTATTTTATTCAACAAAGGTCTGACAAAGAAACATACATAATAAAACCCGAAGCCACCACACAACACCTACGAACTCGACAATGAGTGAAATCGTGTAAACAGGGCCTTGTGCCATGAAAACACGAATTCCACCCACCAACTAGGAACCGGGAACAGGTCGCATACCCCGAGACGCCCTCTAGGCGAAACGAGAGCGTTCATCCGGTCTAGCAGACTCCTGAAGCAAGAAGCCGTCACCACCATCGAGCCACTGCCATCGGACTCTTCAGGGTTAAGATCCGCATGATACTCTTCAGGGAGGCTGATGCTGGATGGAAGCTCGAAAATGGTTAGCGCAAGACCAAGGAGGCAGCTGCCACGAAGGCAAGGCCCGCAAGGTGGTGAAATCCTTTTAACTCATTTTTCTTCGATCCAGTCTTAGAAAATACATGCTATCTGATACATTTTATACTCAATCTGTGTGTTGCTGAGCTGCTGACATCTGAACTCATAACCATGGATTGCTTATTCTCTCTGTCATGTGCTCGTAACTTCACACTAGTACAGAACAGGGCACTAGTACCGGTTGTATTGGGCCTTTAGTACCGGTTGTGCAACCGGTACTAAAAGGTCGGGACTAAAGGGGTAACCCTTTAGTACCGGTACCAAAATACAACCGGTACTAAAGGGTCTCCACGTGGGCACGCAGACGCGCGCGACCCTGAGGACCTTTAGTACCGGTTTTTAAAAAAACCGGTACTAAAGGTTCCTGCTTTTTTTGCCCCCCGCTTATTTTTTCAGGGGGGTTTTGGTTTTCGGTTTTATTTCTTTTCGCTTATTTTTCGGGGTTTAGGGTTTCTGTTTTTTTCCTTTTCGCTCATTTTTCAGGGTTTCGGAGGAGATCACGTATAAAGTACTGACTACACATATGAAGTACTCATTACACATATAAGTACTCTCTTTACATATAAAGTACTCATAATTACAATGGAGATCAGCGCTAACTAGTACATTCATGGAGGGAGTCTATTGTTCGACATAGTGGAATTCACCGAATTCATCTAGGACATGCGTCAGAATGAATCCCGCCAATTCCTCCGCAATAGCTTTCACGCGGTTTTTGGTAGGAGCTGGCTCCGTTTCCTTGACATCTTTAAAAGAAGGAGATCAAATCAGTTATGATCGGAACTAAACACAATTGATGGTAGCAAAATAAAAGTTGTCAATGATGTTTACGTACCTCTCGATTTCTTAAACTATTGACTCTCTCATTGACCCTCGTGTGAATATACTCGCAAACGTAGTATCCACATAGTTCCGTCCCCTGTGGTTGTAGCAGACACCACTATATATACAAGAATATAATTTAATCAAATAATAATCAAGAGAACGATAATGATTAGAAAGATACGCAGACCTAGATACGTAGTAGTACTTACTTTGTTAGCTTTCCACTCCAGCTTCTGTTTCCATTCACCGCGTTCTTCCGCGATGAACCTTTTCCAAACCCTGCCCGGAAAAGAAAATGAATTGAGGAGTTATTACTTATACTTTTGATATCCGGAAATGAACGAAAGTGGACGATATAGTGCGATTGAAATTACCTCTTGATCATTAGACGCACGCTTTTGTAATCATCTTCATCTTTCCTCATTGAGTCCCAGACTTCAACTTGTCCTTCCTCGAGTCTAATGATTATCAGAATGAAGTGGTACCTGCGCACATTACATTTATATACGCAGGTATTCAGAACTCATCAATTACACTTAATATCGGGAAAGCAAAATAGAATGTGTACAAGACAGTAACACTCACCCGAAGTTGTAAGGAAGAAGTATTTCCTTTTTGGTACTTTGTCGCTTGAAACATGTTAGCAGAAGTCCTCTGTGTCCTTGGCATAATAAGGATTTTCTATGGTCGCCACATTAACTTTATCCGGGTCAATGAACCCAATGTCCCAGATTCCTCCCATTCGGCATTCACGAATCTTCATTCTGCATAATAGCGTACAAAAGAATGTTGTGAGGATAATTACAAGTAATGAACGAGCTGAACTATAAATAATTAAATTACACGAATAAATACTTACAGACAATAGAACTGAGGATAGATTTGTCGAGGGTAAGTTGATTGTACATCTGAAAAAGTTCGAAGAACGGAACCTGCACAGCATATTCTCGGAACAAGTGTTGTTCCTTAACTCCCGCCATGAGATATGTCTCCCTTCTTTTGCGGCGGTCATGTACCAGGTATGCAATTTATATAACTGTGTTGTTAGAGCACTCGGATTTTCGACCAGAGGCATCCCGAGTTCGAATTTATATTGAATTACTATCTCCGCTATGGGAGACCTGTGTCGCCAATGACAACTTCTCCATGCTCGATTTCCCGAGGTTCAGAAGGCACAATGAGCGGGGCGATCGATTGTGCTTCTTGTTCTCCGAGCTGGGCAACTCCTTTCCCGCACGCTTTTTCTTCCTCCTTCTGTGAGGAAAGTACCTTGTCAATACCTCGCTCATAGTCTGAACGGGACGACGGTGGAGGACAATATATGTTGTCAACGGTGCGATCTTTTACCTCAGTTGGTATAGTCTTCAGAAGTTCCTTTATGGGGTCAAGTCTTGCCTCAGTTTTCCTTTTTTTCTGTTCAAAAAAGGCTGCAGCTTGCCTTGTGTGCTCAGTTTAATTCCTCCATAGTCATCTCGCCTGCTAACTTCTCAGGAGCCTTGACTTCCTTTTTTTTTTGCACGTTTCTTGACAGGGGACGCCTGAAAGCTTCCGCTTTGTCAAACTACTAGTGGCGCAGCAGTCGGCTGACGGGAGGGCGCGGGCGATGGACTCGCGGTGGGGTCCCAATCGTCGGGGAGGAGGGTGGACTTTGCTGTGGTGAATTTCTAACCGGAGGAGTCGGTGGCCTTGGCGCCGAGTCTGGAAACTTGATTAAATTCTTCTTCCATAGAACGATACCAAGTTCGACATCTCCTAGTGTCTTCTCTCCTTCAGCTCCGGGAATTTCAAGCTCTATTGAGTTCATTCCCGGCATAATTTTCGTGACCCCGACACGAGCAAATCCAGCTGGAATCACACCAAAATGGAAGGTTGCTCCAGGTTGATGTGGTAAAGCATAGCCAGTCGCCACCGGACAAGTAATGTTCAACATTGGCGCATGTAACTCACAATTTGTCTTCTCCGTGATATCATCCACGGGGTAGTGAGCCGCCGACGGTTCAGCAACTGGAGGAGTCGGTGGCCTTGGCGCAGGATCATCTTGTAGCTGCGTGGAACCCACGCTGCTTTTCCGCTGAGATGGGCAGGCATCGCCTGCAGGATCTTCTACTCGCAGTTGAGATTCCCTTGTCTTGGTAAATGAGGCCAGTTGCTCCTGCACAACCTTCAACGAGCGTTCTAACGCAGTAACCCTGTCCGCCTCCTTCTTCTTACTTCTGCAATGTTTTCTGTAAGTTGCAGTGTCCTCCGGAAACCCTTCAAGAAAACCAACCCCGCCTCCTCTAGCTCGACATCGTCCCCAGTGTTCTTTATTCCCGAGGGCGAGTGTCAGCTCGTCGTCCTCTCTATCGGGAACATATTTTCCCAACTTGACTAGTCTTATTGCTTTTTTTATCTTTTTTACGACTCTTGTAATTCTTTTCCTCCATTTTCCCTTTGCAACAATCCGCCCTGTTTCCATGTCCAACACTGCCCCATGCGCGAACAACCATAACTTGGACCTGTCGGGCCAGTCATCTGTCTCTGGAGTGATCCCTTTTTGACGCAGCTCGTTTTCATAGGATTCCCACTTAGGCACGGCAGTCTTGTAGCCACCTGAGCCCAAACGATGGAAATATTTCTTCTTCTTAGCATTCAACTTATTTTGGGTCGATCGGGCCACAGCGACGCCCGATTTCCTATACGCCACAAATTTAGGCCAGTCATCTTTTATCTTCTCTAGACGTCCAGTGAATTCTGGAGTTTCGTTCGCATATTTTCTCCACAAAGTTTTCTTCCAGTTGTTGAATTGCTCGGCCATCTTGCTAAGAGTCCACTCCTTGACTTTATTCTGCCTACTCGGTGGGAGATCTGCCGGTAGGCTGAAAGAACCCAATATCGACTCCCAAAGGGTATCTTTAATTCTTTGGTCGAGAAATTTTGCGCCAATGTTCTTTTTCTTCGGCTCATTCCATTCTGCAACGGTGATCGGGACCATGTCCCTTACAAGAACTCCGCATTGAGCTACATATTTAGTGCAGATTCCATCGGGTTTCTCCGGTTTGCCTCTTATGCTAACTTCGTCGATCGACAACTTTGCACCATCCGGCAGCTTTAACCCTTTGGCCGGGCCTCGTTTAGGGATTGAGCTAGATGATCCAGAGGGCTGAAAGAAAAATGTTTCGTTAATAAGTGCGCATATAAATCAATTAATGCATCTAGCTAGTGATCAACAAGACTTAACATATACCTTGCCGAGTCGTTTTTAGCTAGTGATCCGGGGTTTTCTTCGTCGTCGTCGTCGTCTCTGAAGTTTTGTAACTCAAGTCCCTCACCGGAGTTTCAAACATTTCGCGCTGAAATCTTCGGCGTCTTCTTCGTCAGAATCTTCTCCATCAGAATCTTCTCCGTCGGTATTGGGTCCGGCAGCGGTGTCAAATATTACTTGTTGCATTCGCTCTTCCTTCTCCATATCTCGGATGAAGGGGGGGACATCGGCGATGATGGGGGCGTCGTCCTCCATAGCTCAATGTCACTGCAAAATTTTCAAACTTTGCAAAATTCACATATTTACTAGTATAAAAAAATGACAATGCACATATTTACTTATTTACTAGAATAATTTCTAACTTAGCAATATATTTCTAACTTAGCAATATATTTCTAACTTAGGAATATTTCTAACTTAGCAAAATTTCAAACTTTACAATGTTTCAAACTTTACAATGTTAAACTATATTTGAAACTTAGCAATATTTGAAATTTGCAATATTTGAAACTTTGCAATATTTCTAACTTTCAAAATTGCTAACTTTCAAAAATGCTATCTATATTTCAAATTTGCTAACTTTCAAAAATGCTAACTACAAATTTTAAACAATCTAATTAAACTTCTAAAAGATTACTTCTAAATTTGCCACAAATTGCTAACACATTGCTAACACATTTTAAAAATGGGCAACAACACAATGCTATCTATAAATTTTTGCTAACTTAAAATTGCTCACTTTGCTAATTTGCTATACACTAAAAATTGCTAATTTGCTATACAATGCTATCTTCATTTTAGAATTCACACATAAAAAAAATGCACACTACTAATTTGCTATACACTAAAAATTGCTAATTTGCTAATTTGCTATACAATACTAAAAATTGCTAACAATACTAATTTGCTACTAGCTAACTTATCTCAATTTAAATTTGCTAATTTACTAAAAATTGCTAACAATACTAGCAAATTTAAATTTGCTAATTTTCTATACACTAAAAATTGCTACACTAAAAAACAGTAGGAATTAACCTAAACTAATGAATGAAAAAAAAAAACAAACCTTCGATATTATGGAGGCCGGAGCAGGGGGCCACGCGCGGCGGCCGGAGCAGCCCGAGCAGGGCGGCGTGGAGGAAGCCGGAGGGGCGGGCGCGGCGGAGGCCGGAGAAGGGAAGAGGACGGCGGAGGCCAGAGGGAGCAGGAGGCCGGAGGTGGCGGGCGCGGCGGGCGCGGCGGAGGACGGCCGGCCGGAGCAAGGCTGCAGCAGGAGCAGGGGCAGGGGATGGCGGGCGACGAGGGAGGCCGGAGCAGGGGCAGGCGACGGCAGAGGCCGGAGCAGGGGCAGGGGATGGCGATGGCCGGAGCGCGTGGATGGGTTCGCCGGAGCAGGGGCAGGCGATGGCGGCTGGAGGCGTCGATGCTTGCAGGACTTGGCGATTTTGGGCGTTCGAGCATCGATCCAGCGCTTTAACCGTTCAAAACCCCTTTAGCACCGGTTGCAATTAGCAACCGGTACTAAAGACCCCCCTTTAGTACCGGTTGCTATCTGCAACCGGTGCTAAAGGCCTTTTTTGGGCCGCTTAATTTCCCGCGGGAGAGAACCCTTTAGCACCGGTTGCAGATAGCAACCGGTACTATAGGTATTTTTTTGGAATTTTTGTTTTCCTTATTCATTTTTCTGTTTTCTTTATTCTATTGATTTAATTCTCCAAATTTGACAAACTTTATATCAAATTTAAGCCCTGGACATGTAGAATCTTTTCCTACTGGTTATTTTCAAATTTGACTATGTTGAATGTATTCAAATTTCAAATGGATGATTTGAGTAAATTTGACATAGATTTAAATCCATATCATCAAAAAATTGAAACAAAATTGAAAGAAAATGCATGTTTGAAATAATTTGAATTTCTAAAAATGCTTTAAATATGAATTCTTCTCACTGAGGTTGGTAAGAACCCCGCCCTTTCTTCCCGCCCTTTTTTCAAACAGATTTTTTTCCCACCACCGTCTTCTCACGGATCGTGTGTTTCTCCCAGCGCTTCTGAGCCGTTGGATCAGCGGTGTGTTTCTTTCGCTTGATCCAACGGCTCCCAAGCTCTCGAAGAAAACACACGATCCGCGTACTTGTTCCTGATTGGCTAGCTGGAGGGAGTCACTCGGAGAGGCGGGTTCCCTAGCTATGCCCGACACTGAATGCAATGACCGTTTCCCGCCCAAATATTTCCCGCTATCGTTCCCGCCACCGTTTCCCGCCAAATGCCGCCACCGGTAGTTCTATATAACCCAGTCGAAGGTAGGCATGGTACTCACTTGAGCGCAAGCATGGTGTGTATTGGTCCTTGCGAGAAGTGTGTGTCTGGGTTTCACATTTCCGCATCCGAGCATCTCGCTAGGCTTTCAAGCAATTTGAAGGTAGATGGTAGGGTAGTTCCAATTGAAGAAATTTTGCACACTGAGAGTCATCTCGCTTCACTCGGGGCGAAGCTATGCCGCGATGGGTTTCCGTATAGGACCCCGCTCCAAATTCGTGCAGAAATGCTCAGGCTTGCAGATAAGTTTGACAGGAAAGTTACGAATAGTCCGTTCTACCGAACTGAAGCTGATCGTGATTCGTACGGTCGTTCATGTCTCTGGGTAGTTGACAGCGATGATGACGACAATTTCATGCCATCGTCAAAGGAAAGGAGGGTTGAAGCACTGAGCAAGGGCAAGAAGAAGGCTGAAGCATCGAGCAAGGGTAATGGCAAGAAGGCTGAAGCTTCGTCCAAGGGCAAAGGCAAGAAGGCAGAATCTTCGTTAAAGGGCAAGGGTGGCAACACGGCGGATGGTGCAGGCTGCATCGATGGGAGATAGGTTGAGTCTTTGTTTTACTTGTGTTGTATCGTAATTTGCATTATCCAGTATTTAGAACTAGTGAAGTTGTAACGTAGATCTCTAGTTGTATGTTAAATTAATTTATCGATTCATTGTGGGATGTTTCGTATCAACTATAATATGCCTCGTACATAGATAATATATGTCTCATAACAGACGAACATAAATATGAATATGTCTCACATACAAATAGATATGGTTTTTCTAAGCCCGCCTTTAGTCCCGGTTGGTAACACCAACCGGGACTAAAGAATCACACGGATCGTGTGTTTCTTTCAAACGCTTGTGAGCCGTTGGATCAGGGTGTGTTTCTTTTGAGGGCTTGTGAGCCGTTGGATTTTTAGAACTAGTCCCGGTTGGTAACACCAACCGGGACTAAAGAATCACACGGATTGTATGCCCAATCAGGAAGAAGCACACGGATCGTGTGCTTCCTTCCAGCGCTTGTGAGCCGTTGGATCAGCGGTGTGTTTCTTTCGAGCGCTTCTGAGCCGTCGGATCAGCACTATCAAGACCACTTCGTAAGCCATGCGACCCTATATATAGCCCACCTCCTCAGACAGGTTACTCACTCACACAAAACATTCCAGCGTCACTCGGAGAGGCATCTTTGGGCAACCAGCGGCAAGACGTCTCTGATGACCTGCGACCGTTCCAAACGGTTGCAGATCATCAGAGACGTCTTGCCGGACGGTTGTAGAACATCAGAGACGTCTTGCCGAACGGCACACAACTAGCGTCTACCTTTGCCACCGAATCCAATGGTTGGATTTAGCCTACCTGATGGCATGTTCCCTGGCATTATTGTGTTCGTCCTTGTTCACCGGCCAGCCATTGGAGCCACCTCCCGTAGGACGGTGAATAAGGACAACACAACGACGCTATTGGAAACACAAGCCCTCAGGTAGGTTGAATCCAACCACTGGATTAGGGTGACACAATGATGATTTGCAGTATACAAAGCATTCGGATTCCCGTCATGCAGCCCTACGGTGCATTTGATATGCAGTCACTCACGAGGCACCGTAGGGCTGTATGACGGGGAAACCGTGTGTTTTGGTCAGTTTTGCTTATATATAAGGAGGCTCCACACCGCCCTCCGTCCCCTCCCCAGGGTGCTGCCAGCGGTGTATAACAGTAGATGTATGGTTAAATAAAAATGGACCCGAGCAATGTATTAATTATGGTTTTCACCACATAAAGGTTTAATACATTATTACACATCACCAACAACATCCCTATCTAGTGTTCACTTTTTTCTTCGTGTGTGTCCCTTTCTTCTTATTGCGCCGTAGCCATGGACAATCTTCATCATTTAACACGATGCTTGGGTCAGTTTTCACTTTGAAGGGCGGAATTTCATGAAACTTATTGTAATCTTCTGACATGTCTGTCTTGTCCTCCACTCCCACGATGTTTCTTTTCCCTGAAAGAACTATGTGGCGCTTTGGCTGATCGTATGATGTATCCGCTTGCTTATCTTTTCTTTTTTTCGGTCTGGAAGACATGTCCTTCACATAGAAAACCTGAGCCACATCATTGGCTAGGACGAATGGCTCGGTGTGGTACCCAAGTTTGTTGAGATCCACTGTAGTCATTCCGTACCGCCGGTCTATCTCTACCCCGCCTGACAGGTTGACCCATTTGCACTGAAACAAAGGGATCTTAAAAGAAGGTCCATAGTCAAGTTCCCATATCTGCTGTATGCAACCATAATATGTGTCCTTTGTCCCATCGTCGTTTGTTGCATCAAAGCGGACACCACTGTTTTGGTTACTGCTCTTTTTGTCTTGGGTTTCCGTGTAAAATGTATTCCCATTTATCTCGTACCCTTGGAAAGTCAATATAGTCGAAGATGGTGACTTGGCCAACAAGTATAGCTCATCTCCAACAGTGTGTTATTAATGAGATGTGTACGCAACCAACTGCCGAAAGTTTCCACGTGCTTTCCTTTAATCCAGAAGTTAGTCTCCTCCGGGTATTCGGAGCGTAAAATATCCATGTGTTTCACGATATACGGAGCCACCAATCTGGAATTTTGTAGAACTGTGTAGTGTGCTTGAGTGAAAGAATGCCCGTCCATACATGTTGTTGCTTTCTTTCCTAGCGTGCCTTTTCCACGCAGTCTCCCCTCATGGCGCGATTGAGGAACACCGATCGGCTTAAGATCAGGAATAAAGTCAACACAAAACTCAATGACCTCCTCTGTTCCATAGCCCTTGGACATGCTTCCTTCTGGCCTAGCACGGTTATGAACGTATTTCTTTAAGACTCCCATGAACCTCTCAAAGGGGAACATGTTGTGTAGAAATACAGGACCGAGAATGGAAATCTCTTCGACTAGGTGAACTATGAGGTGCGTCATAATATTGAAGAAGGACGGTGGAAACACCAACTCGAAGCTGACAAGACATTGGACCACACCTTCTGTAAACTTGGTAGAGTTGCTGGATCGATTACCTTCTGAGAAATTGCATTGAGGAATGCACATAGCTTCACAATGGGTACTCGAACGTTTTCCGGTAGAAGCCCCCTCAATGCAACCGGAAGTAATTGTGTCATAATCACGTGGCAGTCATGAGACTTCAGGTTTTGGAACTTTTTCTCTGCCATGTTTATTATTCCCTTTATATTCGACGAGTAGCCAGACGGGACCTTGATACTGCTCAGGACTTGAAAAAAGATCTCCTTCTCTTCTTTGGTAAGAGCGTAGCTGGCAGTACCTTGGTACTTCTCTGGATTCAGGTTGTCTCGTTCGTGCGTACTTTGCTGGTCCTGCCGTGCATCCGATGTATCTTTCTTCTTCCCATACACGCCTAAGAACTTTAGCAGGTTCACGCAAAGATTTTTCGTCACGTGCATCACGTCGATGCAGAGCGAACCTCTAGGATTTTCCAATAGGGTAAATCCCAAAATATAGACTTCTTCCACATGGGTACGTGTCCATCAGCGTCTTTCGGAACATTTAGACTGCCAGGACCCTTTCCAAATATTACTTCCAAATCCTTGACCATGCCATATATAACATCACCATCAGGGCGTGTAGGCTTCGTTCGGTTATCTGCCTCACCTTTGAAATGTTTGCCTGCTTTTTTACGGATGCCTGTTTGGAAGAAATCGACGATGACCAAGGTACACATTCTTGTTACCTAAATATATACTGTCAGTCTTATCTAAACAGTGCGTGCATGCATTGTATCCCTTGTTTGACTGTCCTGAAATGTTACTAAGAGCAGGCCAATCATTGATGGTTACAAACAGCAACGCTCGTAGGCCAAATTCCTCCTGTTTGTACTCATCCCACACACGTACGCCTTCGTCAGACCACAACTGTAAAAGTTCGTCAACTAATGGCCTCAGATACACATCAATGTCGTTGCCGGGTTGCTCGGGCCTTGGATAAGCACTGGCATCATAATATACTTTTGCTTCATGCACAACCAAGGAGGAAGGTTATAGATACATAGAGTCACGGGCCAGGTGCTATGACTGCTGCTCTGCTCCCCAAACGGATTCAAGCCATCTGTACTTAGACCAAACCTTAAGTTCCTTGCGTCAGCTGCAAAATCCTTGAACTCACTGTCGATGTTTCTCCACTGCGACCCATCTGCGGGGTGTCTCAGCATCTCGTCTTCCTTACGGTCTTCTTTGTGCCATCGCAACAACTTGGCATGCTCTTTGTTTCGGAACAAACGTTTCAACCGTGGTATTATAGGAGCATACCACATCACCTTCGCGGGAACCCTCTTCCTGGGGCTCGGCTCGCCCTCAACATCACCTGGGTCATCTCGCCCGATCTTATACCGCAATGCACCGCATATCGGGCATGCATTCAAATTCTCGTACTTCTCACCGCGGTAGAGGATGCAGTCATTGATGCATGCATGTATCTTCTCCACCTCTAATCCTAGAGGGCAGACAATCTTCTTTGCTTCGTATGTATTGTGCGGCAATTCATTATTCCTTGGAAGACTCTTCTTAAATATTTGTAGCAACTCCTGAAATGCCTTGTCAGATATTCCATTCTTTGCCTTCCACTGCAGCAATTCCAGGGTGGTACCCAGCTTTTTCTGGCCATCTTCACAATTTGGGTACAACAATTTTTTGTGATCCTCTAACATGCGCTCCAACTTCGACCACTCGTTTTCACTTCCGCACTTCATCTGTTCATCAAGAATGACCCGACGAAGATCATCATCATCGGACTCATCAACAATGACCTCGAGCTCAACTTCGTCTTCCCCCATTGTAGTATCGCCGTGTTCAGAGAACACAGGATAGTTGTCATCATCCTCTTCTTCAGGGTCTTCCATTATAACCCCTCTTTCTCCATGCTTGGTCCAACAAAAATAATTGGGCATGAAGCCTTGTCGCAACAAGTGGGAGTGTATGGTTCTTACGCTCGGGTAATTCCTCGTATTCCGACATTCATCACATGGACAAATCATAAAACCATTCTTCAGCTTGTTTAACTTAACCACATCGAGAAAACGATGCATGCCATCAATGAACTCGGGACAGCGTCGATCACCGTACATCCATTCTCGGCTCATCTGCATTACATAAATACATCAAAAACCATTACACCAGCTAAATAATGAATAGAGATACGTGACCAAATTAATTAATACAAGTTCATCACATTAAAACCAAAGTAGAGTAGTGCCCAAATGTAATACATAGTTCTCACGAAACATACATCAATCGAAACTAACATACAACTATCTAAAGAATTTAAATCCAACAACAAATGCGATCAGAATCGCAACCAAGGTAACTATTGAACCAACAGCATAATGATACCAAGCCTCTTGACTAATGACATATTTTCTAATCTTTTTAAGCTTGAGCGCATTGCATCCATCTTCCTCTCGTAGCAGCGACGACGTCGGCAAGCTCGACCCCGTGAGCATCAACGATGTCGGCAATCTTCAAGTCCAATACCATCTTCTCTTCCAGGCATTGGAGACGAAGATCTTCACTTATCTTCAATTTTGCTTTTAAATCGTTGTTTTCTTTTTCTAAAAACTCGACAATAGGGTCGGCTGGAATTTCCGGTTCAACTACCTCCTAAATAAAATATATCTATGTCAAGTTGGTCGGCATGATTGTTATAAACACGAAACAAAAAAATAGTTATAAAAATATACCACATCGAATCATAGACCGGACGAGGGCCGACGGGGACGGATATCAAAACCATGACACTATACATATAAAAAAACATAAGAAAATTATACAAGAAATAATTATGCATTTAAATCATATAACTAACATTTTTTAAAATAAAAGATAAAAAAGAGGCTCACCGAGGTGGTGTCGGTGACGGAGCGGCGCGGGCGATCGACGACGGTCAGGAAGGGGACGGGACGACACTACATAAAACACAAATTATACTTTAATTTGAGATCAAAATGCATATAAAACAAATGAAATCCCTAACTTAGGAATTTCATCAAACACCTTGCAAGCACCACCAAAATCAAACTTGCTAAACTAGCACGAAAATGAGCTAAACTTGAAATGCCGGAAGAGAAGATGAAGTTGCTAACCCTTATATATGTAGGTGCCAACAATCTTGGAAGTTGTTGGAGAAAATGGTGGTCAATTTGAGCTTGGGAGAGCTAAAGAGAGAGGAAAAATGGAGTGAGTTCGAGCTAAAAAATTTCAGCTCGGGTGGAAGAAGGTTATAGTGGCGGGACCTTTAGTACCGGTTTTTATAGAAACCGGTACTAAAGGTCTAGGCGTGGGGCCACAGACCGCGGCCGCATGTGCCGGCGGGGGCTCCACCCCTTTAGTACCGGTTTTTAATAGAAACCGGTACTAAAGGTCTGTCTTTAGTACCGGTTTCTATGAAAAACCGGTACTAAAGGTCCTCGCCGCGGTGCCACAAACGCAACCGGTGCTAATGCGCTCCTTTAGTACCGGTTTTAGTACAACCGGTACTAAATGTGGCGCACCAAAGCCTCCTTTTCTACTAGTGTCACTACAACCAGCACTTGTCATATGTGATCTGTCCTTGTCTATCATTTTTAATTGCTGTCCTTGCCATATGTGATCTGTAATCATTATTGCTATTTCGTTGTCATATGTGATCTGTAACCATTATTGCTACGAGTTTATTTTCTTACTGTGATGGACACGCATCCAAACTCCGAGAGCTAGCGACATCCTTTGTTGGGGGCTCCGATGGACGTGCTGGTCAGCGACGTCGATCATGCTAGTAGCTAATTCGTATATATGGTGCAGCCATGCTACTGTATGAATTTCTATTCTCTTACACCAAATAGCACCATGCACTTTAGAATCCCCCTATCAAGATATTTCTTACACAGATACACTCTACATATATCCACCAAGATGTTTAATGATACTAAAATGAACAGAAACACAATAGTTGCACGACAATATATCTAACATCACCAAGTAATGAAGGGATGATTGTTATTTGTAACATTTATTTTTCTTACATCTATAGGAAAGATATAACCGAAAAAGGTTTTAAGTAGCTAATGTGTTATGTGTAAAATAACACTTAATTTATTTGTCACTTATATAACTTAACTTTAGCTCATTTGAAATGATAGATGCTACACCATAGCAAAAAACATTTGTATTCAAATGTTTAGATACACAATTAATTTTGTGCCTTTTTTTCTTAAGTTTAACGACATTAGAATTGTATCTAATGTCATGTGTTCATAAAAGAGTTACAAATAAGTGAAAAATGTATTATCATATGTGGACGATAGACTGCACCTCACCCTTAGGAACCTCGGCGACTCGCTTGGGCCGGTGCGCATCCACCGCAAAGAGCTGTCTATTGTGGACATGGCCATGGCCAAGCGCCGCGTGGAGGGCAACAGTTGGCAGGCCAGGCACGGCGTGAGGTTCCCGCTGGCCAAGATTCTGACGGTGAAGGAGGAGACGTAGACGCGGATGAGCTTACAGGCATACGCGTACGACCGAAGTGGCAGCTCCTTCGTGGTCCAATGCAAGAAGCTTCCTAGTCACGAGGATTCATACCGTATCATTTCCGGCTGGGGCGATATCTTGACAAGGATTAACCTCGACGTATAGCCAGACGCCAAACCTGAAGAAGTGGAACTCGTCATTTTCGAAGTGTTGGCGTTCCGTTCACCGGCGCTGAAGGTGGGCGTCCGCAACCAGCTTTAGGATCCGCTTGGGCTCATCATCGTGCACTACCGCCAGGGAGAATCACCGTATCCCGATGATGTGATTGCAGAGCTTGCTGCGGCATGGAGTAGAGTGGCAGAGCTCAACGAGTCCACTGCGCGCGACCTACAAGGTGCATACGATCTGCTAGTGTTGCGTCGTGCCATTCTTGGAGGACGCCGTTGATTTAGTATCTGTTTGTTTTCTAGGCATCAACATCATGTTAAGGTGATGGTGTATCGTGTTATAGTCATCTATAAAGAACCGGAGTTAATATACTGAAATTTTTAATGTTTCCGGAAATGGTCTTGTTCGTACTTGAATAAAAAAATCCTTGAATTCAAGAGATACATGGATGCTGGGTTAAATTAGTTTGCCCTTTAAAGAAATTTGAAGCACACAAACCTGCTTTGTTGTTGGTTTGCAGTTGCATGACTATACCAGCTGAAACAGACACGTTGTTTGTCCGTTTGGGTCGCCAAACGGACAGCGTCCGGCTCTTGTCCGGACTTTGGTGTCAAGTACACTCAACGGTGACCCATTTGGTCCAATCTACCCATTTTTTTCCGATTCAACAAAATATGGACACATAAACACATTTAACCAAGTGTTGGACAAGTTAAGTAGGATAGTTTTACAACCAAATTGAATAAAATCACAAAAAAATTAGTACAACCAAAATGAAAGAAAATTGTAGCAATAAATTTGTGTAGATTTTTTTTGGGTGGACTGGGCGTACGGAATTGCAGGCGATAACCCGAGACTTATTCTCTCTGCGGCTTGGAGGCTGGCAAAGGAGCCAGCTAGCTCAAATCCGAAAAGCAAAATACCATGATGACACTTCAATTTGGAGGACTAAGTCGAACAAGCCCAATTCTGCACTGCAATCCTTAAGGTGCGTTCCTCTCTTAATCTCAGGTTCCTCTTATCAAATCTTTGATGGCAATAGCTCAATATGGAGCTCTCCTTGGTTTAAGGGCTGGGAGACCATCTATGATAATTTAATTATTCAGCCTCCTCCTTTCGTGTATCCGGCCGTAAAAATATATATCTTTTGCACCCAAATCAGAAAGCTTGGAATGAAAATTTACTTCGCTCTCTTTTTAATCCTCAAACTGCCCAAGAAAATCTTCAAACACCTATCATTGATGCGAATGAGCAAGACACTTTAGTCTGGAAGCTAACCCCGGCAGGTACTTGCTCTCCCAAGAATGCTTACAAGCACTGCTTCAACAACCTCGTCCTCCCTCCAAATCAACAACCCAAGGTTGTTCCACGACCAGTTATTTCATTGCTTAATAAAGTTTGGCAAGACAAAGGGATGGTACTTCTACCTAAGGCTCTCCCCACTGGTAAGCGAGCTAGCAGATTTTCCAAACATATAGATAAATACTGCTCTAGGTGTGTGACGATGTGGAAGATGAGAGTATGAGACGCAAATGCTCTTTCTTTGTCCATTTTCTAAAGCTGCTTGGTTCTGCAATCCTTGGTTCATAATAAAAACAGAGTTGCTCGTCACTGTTCACCACTCCATTCCTGACATGATTAATGCTTTGCTTTCTTCTAACCAACCGTGGATGAATACTACAAATTTGTATACGTTCCTGTGTTGCCTTTCGAAAGCCAGAAATGGTACTTTCTTTTACAGGAAAATTAGAAATCCTACCAAGGTATTTGTTGCCTTTAACGCCATTTTGCAGGGTAATACACTACGTCAGGTCCTGAGATAAGAGGCACTCAAAACTGCCTCTAATTATTGAAAAAGTGCCACCAAAAGTATTTTGAGGCAGAAAAAAAAGTGTTAGATATATTCATGTTGGCAAATGTAATTAGAGGCACTTTTCACATACTGCCTAGAAATACATTTTCTGGCATTTAAAAAACTGCCTCCAAATAGATATACTGGCACTTCAAATACTGCCTCCAAATAGATATACTGGCACTTCAAATACTGCCTTCAAATACTTGTACTGGCACTAATTTAAAATGCCTTCGATTTGACATTACTTTTGAGGCAATTTTCAAGAAATGCCTTTGATTGCTATTTCCAGCATACTTGAAAAGTGCCTTCAAATGTAAGTTTTTAAGGAACTTTTGAGAAATGCCTTAAATACAACTTTAAGGAAGTTTACAACTTCCGAGAATATTTCCAGACTAGCTTTTCTGGAATACAAAAACAGCAGAAAACAGGAACTGGCACTTCGGCATCTTGTTAAGGAGGGGAGCGAACCGGAACCGAGACAGTTTATATATATATTATGCCATATGTGGGTCATAAATGTCAGTGTGAGACATATGGGAGACCACCGCCACATCAACAATCCATTGTTTAGGAAACGACCTTAATGGTACTCCATCTGTTTCAAAATATAAGTTGTCTTAGCCTTCGTACATATTCAAATATATATAAATTTATCTAGACATGTTTTAAAATATATATTTACTCATTTTAGTCTAAATCTGAATAACATGTGAAACATATAAAACATCTTATATTTAAAAACGCAGTGAGCATGTTAGATCAGGAACGAAAGTTTAGCGTGCTGATTTTGGGATTAGGAGTTCAGGGTTAGATCCCGACACACTCTACAAGTTCAAGGTTTATTTCAGATTTTACTTTTTTCTATTCTTAATTTAATGCTATCCAACGAGTACATAACTTCTTTTCGTTCACAATTACTCTGCGATCTGCGTTTAGTCAAAGTCAAAATTTGTGATTATATTTTTTGAGGCATGATAGATATTCCAGTTTGGTATGTCTAGATACACTCATTTTGATATGTATCTAACCAAACAGAAATATCTATCATGCCTAAAAAAATGAACGGAGAGAGTATATATAATAGATTTTTTTTTTTGTATAGAGTTAGTCAAAATTTGAAAAGTTTGATTTTGAAAAATTCCAGAACACAGAAGTAAAGAAAAACGGAACCTTGTTTTTCTTTTTGAGAATACGTTTACTACTGCCTTGTTTTTTTTTGGAGTATTCGGCGGCGAATTGGTAAAACTTGGGAAGGTGGTAGGCGACCCACAGCCTTCGAGTTGGGCCGGCCCAGAAGGGGAAGAACTTTTGGTATGCGGATTTCCGCGCTTTTCTCTTCACGCGCGACGCGACTCGACGTCGGGTGATGGGACAGTCGCTGACGACGACTTCCCCAGATGAGTTCGTCCCCAGAAGAGTTCGATGCCTCTGGTCTGGATCTGGAGAGACAGACTCTCGTGTAGTACTAGGTAGACACTAGTACTAGTACCAAGTACTGTTTGTTGTTTATTATTTTTCCTCAAGAGTTCGTACCAGCGCTTTATATATTTTTATGATTCCGCCTTGTACATGGGTAGCATGGCGCGAGATCTTAGCAACACACGTTGCTGAATCACCGCCGGCTTGTTCCCTTTTCCGTCGGTCGCGTCCCCGTAGCATTTTCCTGGGCGGCGCGCGGCAGCCAGCAGACCAAGAACCAGTGCAGCAGCGCGACGCCACGACCGCGACCAGAGGAGCCAGTCCATCAGCGGAGACAGAGGCCCCCGGATCCGCCCCTTGGGCATGGCGGGGGTGCCGCCGGCGCAGCTGGGGTCGCTGTGGTCGTCGCTGGAGGACCAGCGCGGAGACGCGCCGCTGCTCTCCTCGGCCTGGAGCCTGCCGGGCGGCGAGCCGATGAAGGCGAAGGGAATGCTCCGGCGCGCCGGCGCGGCGGTAGCGCGGGCCTGGGCGGAGATGTGGGCGTTCGCGCGGTCCGACCGCCGGAACCCCGTCTTCGCGGCCAAGGTCGGCCTCGCGCTGGCCCTCGTCTCGCTGCTCGCCTTCCTCCGCGAGCCGCGCGACGTCGCCAGCCACAACGTCTGGGCCGTCCTCACCGTCGTCGTCGTCTTCGAGTACAACATCGGTACGCACGCCCGTCTCTCTAGCGACTCACGCGGCGAACCACGCCGCGAGTCCCCCAAAGAAACCAAACCACCGACCCCTCATCCCCTCAGCCGCCCCCGCCGGCGGCGGCTCCGGCCAGAACATGTGAATCTTGCAGGCTTCAGATTCGAGTGTCAGTCTATGTCAACGTCTCTCTCTCTAAAAAAAAGTCAATTTCAACAAGTCAAGGTTCTGCTGAAAAAATCACACCAGTGTGGAGCCTCTGTAATCTTTACGGTTCTACATATTCTCTGTGTTCTTGGCCACCACTTGGAAATTGCTTTTTTCTTTAAGAAAACGTAATTAATTTATCTGAAATGGGTAGACACACACATGAGTAAAGAAATGCATGTTGTTTGGAAGAGAAACTACTGATGAGCAAAGGTACATCTAGTTCTTCACCCGCAACTGAAGAAGGCTACCGTTTTCTGTGATGTTGCTTGCTGATCTTTCATACTAACATCATTGTGGTGTAGACTAGAATCCAAACATAATGATAGCGGCGACTCTGAAGTTTAAGTGGTTACTGACCAGCACATCTCAGTTTATATAGTAGCTAGTTTCAACTTATTAATTATTACACCGAGTGTTGGTAAGTATTACTAACCTTTATTACTGGAGATTCTAGCTGAATGACCTGGAACACTTCAATCTAGTACTGATTGTAGAACTCACACAGATCCATGCTCACGCAGTATGCAGTTCTTACTTTTTAGCATGGACCGAAGGTGCTCTTGCTCACATGCAGTTGTTACTTACCAACTGGTGAAGGCTGTTTTATTTCTCCTGTAATCTTTCTGGTATGCATACCACCATTTCGATACAGAAAGTATCGGTTGTTTATGATGCCTTCATCTTATCTGGATCTCATAATGGAGCTCTGTTGCTATGTTTTACGCTGTCTACACCTGCAAAAAAAAACTGTATTGCCTTCTGTTAATTTGGTCCACTATTGTGCAGGTGCAACATTAAGCAGAGGCTTGAACAGGGGATTAGGAACACTTGTTGCAGGAGGACTTGCTCTAGCAGTTGCCGAATCGTCCAAAAACTTGGGGAAAATGGAAGGACTGATTCTTATTTTGAGCACCTTTACTGTTGGTAAGCATTCGGGGCAATGGCGTTATCATTTCGTGCATTTCATAGAAGTGTATTTAACTTATAGGTTAATGTTTTTTTTTGTTTCTTACTGATAGGTTTTTGCACAGTCTTGGCAAAGCTACACCCAAAGATGAAGCCTTATGAATATGGATTTCGTGTGTCCTTGTTGACATTCGGTTATGTCATGGTCTCTGGGTACAACACAGGGACTTTCACTGATACGGCTGTAAGTAGATTTGCATTTATTGCTCTTGGTGCTGCTGTCAGTCTTGGAATCAATATAGGTATTTACCCGATCTGGGCTGGAGAGGATTTGCACAATTTGATTGCAAACAATTTTGCTGGTGTTGCAAAATCCTTAGAAGGTAAAACCACCCCCCTTAAATATAAAAATATCATGTTTAGAATCATACCCGTCATGCTGTATTATTTAACTTTGTTTAGCTAGAAGAGGTAGAAAATATTATTTGTGGTATCATTGTAATGCCGTAGAGTATAGATACGAGCAATTGTACCGTACTTGGTAGGTACCGGTACCACCTCACCAGAAGCTAGTACCTAATCAAAATCCACCATTCATTCAAACAAGGGTAAATTCCGTAATCTTTTGGTAATCCGGTGTCACCCCATGAGCTTTTTTGGTTAAATAAACTTCCGTGCCCCACATCGTCCAGAAGATAAATCGAGTCACATAGCGTCTCGACGACCTGTGCATGAGAGGCGTTTACGCCAGTGGCGCAGGACGACGTTGGATGGACGGAGCGAGGGAGGTAGCCGACGGCCACACGGCACTGAACAAGAATGGCGGAGATGGCGACCAGGGAAGCCGTTTTGGTAGCCCACATGTCTTGATGGCGCAAGTCGCTGGGGACTTGGAGTTTTCGGTCTGAAACGCTTGTGAATTTTCCATGTCCCCACTCCTTAGTCATGAGCTCGTTTATTCATACTTTTCAATTACTTGATTAAAGCCGCTGATAGCTGCTGGCCAGTTTCATGTTCGACGAACATGGCAGGCAATAGCATCATATCACAGTCCATGAGTAGTTTCAAGTTTATATATTGAGATGGAGGGGACGGATGAGACAGTCGATCTGATGTAATTCAGCAACAATGTGTCTCATCTTCTCCATAGGGATTCATGGGAGAGATCGAGGCTTGATTAATACGAGAGCTAGTTTAATTTACCATTTGTCGATGCTGCTTGGTAACTCCCGGTGGCTCCTCGTGATTGACTAGGTGGTACCGGCAGGTACTATCCATTTTTAACCTGTTGGATGCATCCACAATGGACGGTTGAGGTAGTTTCGAAGCACAGGAGAATTCCTCGTCTAGATACATCAAAGTTTTATGCTTTTATTACCGATTTGGCTGTTCACTGTAGGCTGTGTCGATGGATATCTGAAATGCATGGAGTATGAAAGGATTTCTTCAAAAATACTTAACTATCAAGCTTCTGATGATCCTCTATATAGTGGGTACAGGGCAGCTGTTGAGGCATCTGCAGAAGAGGAAAGTCTGGTTCGTTGTTGCTCTAAAGCTAACCCTTTTATTTAATAAAATGTCACCTTTTCTTTCAATTCTGACCCGGTTCTTTTGTATGTGCTCCTAGTTAGATTTTGCTATATGGGAACCACCCCATGGCCCTTACAAAATGATGAGCTATCCTTGGAAGAGCTTCACTAAAGTTGGTGGAGCATTGAGGCATTGTTCCGTCCCAGTCATGGCATTGCATGGTTGCATTCTTTCAGAAATTCAGGTTTGCTACTTATAGTTTCCTCGACTACCTGTTGAAGTTCTGCATTTGTTTCCTAACTAAAAGTATACTTGATTTCATTTCTAGGCACCGGTAGAAAGCAGAAGAGTTTTTATTTTTGAAATTCATAGAGTGGGCAGAGAAGGTGCTAAAGTGTTGCGTGAGATTGGAAACAATGTTAAGACAATGACCAAGTTGAGGTCTTCAGATATTCTATGTGAAGTCCACTTGGCAGCTGAGGAGTTGCAAAGAAAGATTGATGAGAAGTCATATCTTCTGGTGAATACTGAAAAATGGGACACTAGCAAGCGAGCCGAAGGAATAAAAGACGGCATGAATGGCACAAGTGTTATGTCAAAAGGAAATGAGAATGGAGTGACAGAGCCTACAATTGCTGACCAAATTTCTGCGCACCATTATAAGAGTTTTGCTGCTAGCTCATTTCTTAGCAGATATAGTTCATCATCGACTAGTGACCGTTATAGGAGGCTGCCATCTTGGCCTGCTCGAAGATCGTTCCATCCAAACTTTCCACTGGAAGATGAAGAGTCAAAAACATATGAAAGTGCAAGTGCCTTGTCCTTAGCCACATTTGCCTCACTTCTCATCGAGTTTGTTGCCCGGTTACAAAACGTTGTTAACGCGTTTGAGGAGCTGAGTGAGAAGGCTAACTTCAAGGATCCTGTTGAAGAGCCTTTTGCAGTTAGCAAGGGTGATGGTGGGTTTGTCGCTAAACTGTGTGCAAATGTCTAGGACTGAAGAGTTGACGTTGACGATGATCCCACAAGGTTCCTCCATCTGAAATCTCGCCAATTGCTTTTAACATCCAGTCTTGTTGAATAATTTTGACCAAGACATAACTTGTGTGTATGCAACAGGGATGTTTATTCACCTACTTGATGTAAAAGTAGATGTGTTGTAGTTTGCTCGTAAGCCATGACAGTGTTTTTTGTTGTTGTGAGCTTCTTTTCAATGCATTGCTGTGCTTTGTGAGGTTGCATATTATCCCTCACAAGCACACCGGTCAGCATATGCATTGTCTGCAGGTGTTGCGGTATTTCTGGGTGCTTTGCAAATTCCTGGCATAGTGACTCCCTGGGGTAAACCATGTTCTCTTTCCTAGGCCTATATAGGATGAGGTCCCTGTAGAAATACAAGATGCTGCTTACATGAATACGGTGAAGGCTGATACCCACGGTAATTGCGCTGCGAGGAAGCTGAATTCTTTTGAGTTGTGGTTAAAAATGTGGCGCACCTTTGTGGAGTTTCTGCAGGAAGTACCACACCGGATCTATTTCAAGTCCGTCCGGTATCGATATCAAGAAAGTAGGGTCTTGCAGGAATTCCAATATCTATACAAGTGTAATACTGCCTGTATTTAGGGTAGAATAACAACAATCTGATGTTAGTATGTGAAATTGACTACATTCTGAATTCTGATAGGTAGCAAGTGCAAACAACAGAACTTGCTCGAAGATTGACATGCAAACATGAATTGTAATCTGACGAAAGAATGTTGACTTTGGGCGGTCGAAAGTACAAGTTTTGCTTATTTGGGCCATACAGTTAGCTGCTAGCGACTGTCTAAAACTCTAAATACAGACATTTCTGCAGTCAGGCAAACGTCTACCCCAGGCTGACAGGACACCACCAAAGAAAAGAAAATAAACCTTTCTACGCAAGTTGGTAATTTTCAAAATACTTGCAAGGATTCAGTTCATTCATGTGAAACTATTGGAGAAGATATTTTGTTTTGTAGAAACATGAGATAGTCCTGCAATCCAATTCCCAAGCATGCAGTATATGTGCAAAACCAGTTTACCTTGCAGCTAACAATGATGCATATTTTTTTGCATGTAATAAAACTGACAGCTGACGAACTAACACTATGTTTTGTATCATATGCTCTATAAGAGCAAATTCTGGTATTATCCAACTAAGCTCAGTTGCTGCGGTAGGGTTATCAAGCAAGATGAATGCTGGATAGGGAGACGGCTCGGATCATTTTGCTCGACCTTGGCAAGTTCGTTAAATTTTAAGTGCAAAAAGCTTGGTTTGGCTCGTTAAAAGCCCGACACTAGGAATGTGCCTATAGCCACCACCCTACCGCTGGCGGACGGCTCCGGGTGCACGCCAGCGGTAGTTGGCTCGGCTGAGCCCAGAATCGAGCAAATTACCACTAGCGGACGCCTTTTATTGTCCGCCAGCGGTAAGTAACGTACCGCTGGCGGGCGCTCCATTTGTCCGCCAGGGGTAACTTGGCATCTAAATACTTGGCAAAGTTTTTGTCTATATTCCGCCATAGATGCCTATGCATATCCACGCGAGATGATGTAATGGACTATTATGTGTGTATTTGTTTGTGATTTGTAAAATTTGACAATGACCCGTCGATCCCGCTTCTATCGATACAGTACTCGCTCTTGCATGCGTCGACGACGACAACACTTTGTCCATCGACGACGCTTTCACTCTCTTGCAACAATCTTAAGCTTCGACGATGAATCACTTTTACTCTTCGACGATAATTAATGCACCAATGGGCGTGAACATATCGTCTTCGTACTCGCTATTGTTCCCACATATACATATATGTGTGTTTTGTAAAATACATATGCACTTAGCTTTATTCCTAAATTTCCACTCACAATTCACTTGTCGTACCTTGCGTATACGCATCCGGAGAAGTTTTGCCGTTTTTCCTGGGGGGATCTACAAGCTAGGCCACATCCGTGACATCTTTGCTAGGAAGACACAACATTTTGGAGTGCATACCTAATTAACTACGATTTATAATGTGTTTTGAAATGCACACATCCGTATTTTTTTTTGGAAAACACACATTTGTTTGAATTGTATTTTGAAATGTGATAAAGTATTTGAAAAGATAAAGGAAAACAAAAAACAAAAGAACAACAGAAAATATAAAATGTACCACCCAAAATTTTCCTCTCTTCCCTGTCGATCTCCCCAAAATTTCCTCTTTTCTCTCCCGCGCCGCCCCCGCCCCGCATCTCCTTCTCTCCCACGCGCCGCCCTTGCCCCATCTCCTACCTCGCCACCCGCCGCCTTCCTTTCCGCCGCCGACGACCCCCCTCTCGCGGCGGCCGCTCCCCGGACCTCCTCCTTCCGTCGTCTGCCGCCGCCGCCGAGCGCCAAGCCGACGTTGCCGTGCAAGGGGTCCGAGCGCGCCCACGCCGCCGGCGACCCCTCTCGCGCCGGATGCTCCCCCACCTCATTCTGTCGTCTGCCGCCGCCGCCGTGCACGTCCCCGAGCGCGCCCACGTACGCCGCCGTCGTGCACGGGCCCGACCGAGCCCGAGCGCCCCGCGTCGACCCCTGCACCGCCGTGACCTCCTACGCCGACCCCTGCACCGCCGTGACCTCCTACGCCGACCCCTGCACCGCCGTTTCCTCCTACTCGCACCTTAGCCCGCCGCCCCAAGGTTCGGCCGCACTCTCCTCTTCTTGTAGCTAGCACCCACAAGGTGTTTGTGAAAATGTCTAGCCCAACTTTTGAAGTTCAAAATTAGTTTTTAGGTGATTGTTTAGTCGAAAATGGTGATGGTGGCTGTGAATGCAGCCTTGTGATGGTGATGAATTTATTGTGCTTGTCGTGGTGGTGATCTGCCTTTGTATGAAATGTTTGCAGGTACCCCTAGAGACCCTTGAGATTGCCGGAATGTTGATTAATTTCCATTCCGGCAAATTCGGGTACTCCATATGCCATAATTTTAGCAAAGGTCATGCCGAAATTTTTCGTGAATTTTGGCATGACTTGCTAAAATTATGACATATGGAGTAACTGAAATTTTGGAAATCTCAAATGGTCTCATGGGTATATGCAAACTTTTCATCACCACCCAAGTGAATTATTTTTCCTTATAGTTGTTTTACTAACTACAACTTTTTGTATTTTGTGCGAAGATGGCTGACAATAAGGAGGCCGGGACTTCTCGGAGTGGAGGCAAGGAGCCGATAGAGGATAACTATTTGATGATGGTTCGGCAGTCAATCGATGCCGAGCTGATAGTGGATGCCGATGATGAGATGGCGGAGAACACTTCTGGTGACGAGACCACATCTGGTGGCGGCGGAGGTGGCAACGAGACCACATCTGGTGGCGAAGCAGGTGGCAACGAGACCACATCTGCGGGCGGATCCAAGCGTCAACGTAAGCCAAGGCCCCCAAACAGGCTCGCTACCGGTCGACTGACATTTACTGAGGTGAACCCTGCTAGTGGTGCTCCTACGCAGCCAAAAAAATATGCAAAAGGGTACGGCTTAGCCTTGGGATGCATTGTGCGGGACTTCGGCAACATCAACAAGGAGAACATAAGGGATAAGGAGAACTCACATGTGGCCGCACACCTTATTTCCAAGTTGCAAAATACACTTTTCCGGAAGACTACGAGGACAATGATATCAAAAAGAATCTGGTAAACACATACGCCCTCCACAAGTTCACCAAAGCCTATGCAACTTGGAAATCAGAAGTGAGAAAGGCCCTTGCTAATGGTGACGATTACGATAAGATCCACGCCAAGTGGCCCTACATTTCTGAAGAAGACTTCAACATTTTCAAGGAGAAACAAGGCCTAGCTTCGACGAAGGCGCTATCCAAGTGGGGGAAAGAGATGCATGCGAAGAATATAGGTCCCCACAATCTCGGATGTCGTGGATATGACGGGGCGGACGATGTTTGGGCAAAGCAGGACAGAAAAAGGAAAGGGCATGACCCCTATGCCAAGATCACCGACCTGTTGGCGAGACGATTTATTAGAGCCCATTACAGGGAAGATCCCAAGAATAAAGGGGAACTTCTCTTGAACGTGAAGGTCAAGGCACTTGAGAAGCAATATCTGGAGGAAAAACAACTTGCTCAATCTCAAAGCGACTCATCGTCTATGACGAAGGCCCCGTGGGACACCTCTTTTCACAGGGCGATGAACAAGAGAAAAAATTTGGAGGTGACACTTCCGCCGCACCGTGGCCGGGTGGTCGGGGCCGGAGTCTGTCACAAACGATCACATTACTACCCCGAGTCCAAGGAGGAGCGTCAGGATAGGAAGGCGGTCGAGGAAAAAAATATGCAGGCCACCATCGACAACGCAGTGATAAAGGCACTCACTGCCATCCTTCCGACCATCCTTCCGACCATGTATGAGTCGTTTGGGAGTTGGATTGAGGGGGGGGGGGGAGGGAAGGACCTTCCCCCGTTCCCAGCTTACCCAGCTTAGCCAGCAGCAACTCCATCAATGTGTCGCCCGCCAACCCTAATCCTGAGAGGGACGAACAAACGCCAGCCGCAAACATCGTACATGGCACCGCGACTCGTGGCAGCCCTTCCATCTCTTGCACGCCGGGGGCCGTCCCTGGTCCGTCGCCATTAGACGAGCTCAACGCCCTCACGGTAATTTAACCATGTTATATATTACTTCATTCTTGCATGGCGCCCTATCTAACGCCTTACTTGTGAACGGTGAGCAGGCCGACCAGACAAGATGCATGTTGCTCCTACTTGTGAACGGTGAGCTGAAGGAAGTGGCAAAAGCAAAAATCACTTCACCACTTAGCCGCATTCATCACAACCGGCCTATTTCTGATGAAGTTTATAAGGTTACATTGGCTCGGGTGTTCCCGGGTTGTGGTTATTTGGATCCTCCATCTCAACCCCTCGAAGCCGAAAGCGAGTTAAACCTAGATCAATGCTTGATTTGGCCCCTGCTATGGCCAAAAGAACTAATTCGTTTGGACCGTCCTATCACCACTCCAGAGCCAACACCGGTCGACGGGTCGGCGCCAAGCAAAGAAAAGGCCACTCCACTAGCTCCACCAGCTGAGCCCGCGAAAGAGGACATCAATGCTGATGAAGACGGCATTGACTACCTCAATTTTTTGGACAACGTCAGTCCTGTTGATCAACCTGACCGTGATCTGATGGTGAATAGTCCCGTGCCTACTCTCCCTGAGAAATATAATTGCACTAAGCGTCTATTCTATTCTCAACCAACGCCTAAAGCTCAGGCATCTGACGGTCTCAGCCAGGGCACATTCAATGATGTGCTCAAATAGATGTTAGCTAAGCAGCCTAGGAAGACGGTGTAAAAAAAAAGCAAGAAACTTGCCCTTGATGAGTCCATGAGCCAGCCGGTGCCGGGGTCTAAGTTGAAGTCACGCCGAGTTCAAGACAGGATAACCATCCCCGACTGGCATACTACTCATGTGATGGCTAAACCGATCATGCCGCCGAAGTGGTCCCGTTGTTTGTCTGGGGACATGGGGACGCTACATGAAAGTCTTCTTTATTCTGAGAACAAACTTCCAGAGAATCACGTCACGTATACCCGCTTTACATAACAAAGGTATCAAAGCTTATGGGCTTTCTCCATGAAACCCCCGGAGACATGCTCTTTGTGAGATTTGATGACATCTTTGACATGTACCACATGAAAGCACTCCACCGATCCATGGTCCGCCTGTTTGTGCTAAGTATGGCGCGCCGGCTCATTAATGATAATATCCCGGACATCATGATAATCGACCCCTTCTACATGTCCGACTGCTTCGTGAACACCACTACGGGTAGGACACGCGTGACAAAGTTCATCGAAGATGTCTTCGTGGCGAATAATACCAAGAACATCTTTCTCATGCCTTACTTTCCTAAGTAAGTCATTACCTAGCCGCTATAACATCTTTTCGTACATTTTCATCGTTAATTTTGCATAAGTGAGAATGATGGTCTTGTTTCATTGTTTTGTGTAGTAACCAAGACGACACCCTCATCGTTTTGTACCCTAAAGAGTCGTTTGCCTTCTATCTCGACGCGGATAGTGATGAGAAGAAAGACTACATGCAGGCACATCAGTAGTGTTCTTGATGATGCTCTCAACGGTTACTGCTTTCTAAACGAAGGCATCCAAAGAAGAAGTAATAATAAGCGAGGCAAGATGGCATTCACCCACAAAGTGGATCTAACCTGCATCAAGAAGGCGCCTGGCAGTCCGACGGACGCCTGATATGTCATCTATCTAATGCAGGAGTACATACAGAATCACCAAAGGCTGGAATTTCCAGTTGCTATCGATAAATGGTGCAAGGACACGGCGAAAACCACTGATGCTGATATCACGCAAGAGTTTGCTCTAATCCAGAAGACGTTTGCTTCAATAATCGTCAACGATGTTTGTCGTGACGAGCCACCTAATGGGTTGTTCTACTACCAAGGTGCAACACCATCTAACGTCGATCTAGAAAATCGCATAGCACTGGAGTGTGACGACAGGCCATTCAACTCTTTGAATGGTTGTCAACCGTTTCCGCCGAAGCCAATGTCAAAGCCGACCAACAAGAAGTGAAGGTGTGTTGACGATTTAGTACTCTTGTTAAATTAAATTGCCTAGCTCTAGTTTCAAAGCCCTACTTGATATTCGTTTTTACAATGCCGATGATTAAAATGATGTGGCGCACTATATGATATCCTGATAGTTTGTTGAACCTTGTATCATGTGCACATTCAAGCTGTGTGCCTCCTACTTGGTTCAACAAGGTTATCAGGATTCCTTGTGTGTTTCCAATAATATTCTAAGTATGAGGCATAATTTTTTTTGAATCTTGTTTTGTCTAAGTCTTACAATGCCGATGATTCAAATGAGGTGACACTATATGTTATTAAGAGGTGGTGTGGGTGAGACCTGTAATATGCAAGAATACAGATCTTCTGCATCCTATTGGATCTCACTCACACCATCTCTGAATTTGTGTGTCCAATCTAAGTATGAGTCATGCTTTTGAGTTTACCCTACTTCATTTTTTTACAATGCCGATGATTAAAATGATGTGGCGCACTATATGATATCCTGATAGTTTGTTGAACCTTGTATCATGCACACATACAAGTTGTGTGCCTCCTACTTGGTTCAACAAGGTTATTAGGATTCCTTGTGTGTTTCCAATAATATTCTAAGTATGAGGCATAATTTTTTTTGAATCTTGTTTTGTTTAAGTCTTACAATGCCGATGATTAAAATGAGCTGACACTATGTTATTCAGGGGTGGTGTAAGTGAGACTTGTAAAATGCAAGAATATAGAGCTTCTGCATCCTACTGGTTTCGCTTACTCCATCCTTGAATTTCTGTGTCCAATCTAGTATATGAGGCATGCTTTTGAGTTGGCTTAATTTATTTGTGTCTATTTTGCATATTTCTGCACGACATGTGAACAATTTAGTTGTCTAACATTTTTATTTATCTTTTGTGTATACAGATGAAGAAGTGGGAGAGTACTTAAGGAGGAAGCGGAAGATAGGGACTTGAAACCACTGAAAGAGAGAAAGAACCGGATGATCGAAAACCAACTTCATCGCGCCTTCTCTTAGACATTGCGGTTCTCTATCTTCTATGTGATGTATTTGTGTATGACAACTTTTTGTATAACTTGGCTACTATGGTTTGTAATGCATGTGATGAACTAATGTATTTGTGTATGACAATTTGGTCATTTATATATGGTATTGTCTATATTCCTGTTGTTTTGGTCGACTGTACCTGAATATACTGTATTTATACTGGATATACTTCTGGAATATGATTTTCTAAAAAAATACCCAGAAATTATACCGCTGGCGGACAAGGAGGCTTACCGCTGGCGAACGCTGTGCCCGCCAGCGCTGTGGCACCTACCGCTGGCGTGCACTGAAGCCGCCCGCCAGCGGTGTATGTTACCATTGGCGTAGTCATCGCTGGTGGGCGCGTGCCCGCCAGCGGTAGCCGTTTTCCGTCCGCCAGCGGTAGGGCTTTTCCTACTAGTGCGAGTTGGCTCGTTAAACTCATTAATTTTTTGCCAGCAACTATGTGGAAATCAGCTATATGCCACAACTAAATTAGCAATATTCCCTCCTTTTCTTGTTCCTCGACTTTGTACTCGGTGACTTGGCAGAGCCTTCTCTATTTTTATTTTTATTTTGCGTGGGAGAGCCTTCTCTATTGAATCCTAGCGGCGGAAGGAGGATGTGTTGCGTTCGCCGACTCATCATCTTAGTTTGCGAGGACTGCGAGATATGGGAGGGACTGCTATAGAGGGGAGTACGGAAGGGATAGGGTCTTGATTAATTGACTCGCGCGTCTAATGACGGCAAGTACACACTTACATACTGTGTATTTTTGGCCTAAGAAAACAAACATGAGCTATTGCCTATTGCCGCTTGTTAAGCCGCGATAAGTCGATCGGATATTCAAATGCATGCACCCTGTCACATAGGTATTATTCATTTGAGAAAAGTAAGGGTATTATTCAATCTGTTACGGTTTCTATTTGAGAAAAGTAAGGGTCGGTTCAACAACCGTTGGCATCTTTTGTTCAATGCAGTTATCGACAGCTTGAACTTAAGAGAGATAACAATGGTGGGGAGACAGTTCACTTGGGCTAATTCTCTCCCTGAACCCACATACGAGAAACTAGACCGTGTACTGATGGGTTCTGATTGGGAAGCTAGGTTCCCAATGGTGTCGGTACGGGCTCTAGAACGTATTGAGGGATTGTCAAACCATGCTCCCATTCTTTTCACCACTGGAATGCCTAGACCACAGTGTAAACCACGGTTCAAGTTTGAGCTTGGGTGGTTGCACCGTGAGGGTTTCCATGAGATGGTTAAAAGAATTTGGGAAAGACCAGTTGTGGGTGATACGCCTATCCAGAGGTGGAACAATAAGATACGTGCTTTACGCACGCACCTCGTGGGTTGGGCTCGTCATACTACTTGTCGTCGTATCAGCATCGTTGATAGGAGACGGGGGTCCTCTAGCCGCTGGTTAACCGAGGGGGTGAAAGGGAGCGTCGTCGAGGTCGGGATTGAACAAGGCAGTTTACCCAGCTTCGGATCTCGCAACGGTGGCGAAACCCTACGTGCTGCTATAACTCACTATAATGGCAATCGCCTTGGTCAGGTTACAATGAGTACAAGAATATCGTGTGTGTTGCCCTAAAGGCGTCCCTGGTCCGGCTTATATAGGCGGCCAGACGCAGGGGTACAAGGTAGTAACGTATCCGGCAAGTATACTGAGTCCTAAACCTATCCGGCAAGTCATGCCGCCTACCGCCTACGTCTTGATGGCTTCTTGGGCTTCGGTCTTGGGCCTCCATCTTGCCGGCATCCGCCTACCTTGAGTTGCCAGCTATCTGGGCCGCCCGGCAGGCAAAGCCTTAACCACCACTGCGGGCCACCCTGGACTAGCCGGATTTGCCATGTTGGTGATACCCCTAGTTGGTATAACCCCAACATTAGCCCCTGGAAGGGTTGAAGTTCTTCAGGCGCCGTCTTGTTTTGCCGATAACTTCCGTCTTGAGTTGTAAGTGTCTGAAGAGCTTGAAGCATTCCATTGTTGAAAAAATAGGCGGCGGTCCGACAAAAGTTGCCGGAACAGAGTCGCCAACATGGGAAAGACGGACTGACTGCTTGTCAGGAATCTCCCACGTGCGGTCTTGTCAAACTGACAAGTTCCGTCAAATGTAGACGGATGACGTCATGAGGTCCACGACAGTCTGAACCTCATGATGATCTTCCCACTACGCGCGAGAATCGAGGAGACAACCCCGCTTCCACCGTTGCCACGACGTGTATATCATGGGCACGTGGCGGAAATCTCGCCCCTGCCTTGTTTCTCACACGAATCTCGGTGCAGGGAGGATAAAAATCCCCCACACCCACCGCGCCGTTCCATTCTCCTCTTCCCGCACAAACCCTTGCCTCCTCTACCTCGAGCGCTCCACCTCCACTGCTAGCTCCGGCGAAACGCACCTAGCAGCGCACCCACCACCCGATGGCGAGCACCGGCGAGCAGAATCCCTCGGGGGAGGCTACGGTGGCGGCTGCGGCGGCAGCCGCACCTGGATCTAGATCAGCCGCGGCGGCGGCGGCGAGCACTATCGCCTCGTCTTCATCGTCCCCCGCCACGGCCACGGGCGGGGCACCATCTTCTTCTCCGGCGACGACAGTTGCAACGGAGACACCCTCCTCTCCCATTTTCGTGTCTCCACTGGCGACGGCGGACGCTGTGCCTCTGGCCGACCCAGAGGCCGCCGCCGGCGAGGACAGCGATGAGAAGGAGGAAGTTGCCGATCTGGGCTCTAGGTACTGGCTTCCGTCATGTTTGACGGAGGCATATATGAAGGAGCTGGAGGAAGGCGGCTTCCTGCCGCCAAAGTCAGAGTGCAATTGGCGGCTGCCAGGGGAAGAAGTTGTTCCCCAGCCTGAAGGTGGGGAAAGGGTCATCCTGACCTCCCACCTCTTACGCGGTATGAGCCTGCCGCCTTCCGCCTTCTTTACTTCCGTGCTCCAACACTATGGCCTGCAACCACATAACATAGCACCCAACAGCATCCTAGTGTTAGCCGGCTTTCAAGCCTTATTTGAAGGTTACTTAGGAATAGCTCCCACAGTAGAAGCCTTCAAATATTGCTTTATCTGTCGCCGGCAAACTGTTTCTGCCGGCGTGATGGCAACCTGCGGCAGTGTGACTTTCAACTGCCGCCAAGGTGACCGGTATCCCAAAATTCCTTACATAGAATCTGTAAAGAATTGGTCCAACACCTTTTTCTATTGTAAAGATATTCCTGCTCCCGGCAAAACGGTGGGCATCCCGCCGTTCGTCAACTCTCCTCCAGAGCATCAAGCACACTGGACGGAGAAGCCGGCCACCAACCTGCCGGAGGAACTCCGCCTAGCTTTTAGGCGGATCGAGTTTCTCACAAAGACCATGGTCCCTCCCCACCTTGACGGAGTCGACACTGTCGTGTGTTGGCTGTCAAGGCGGATCATGCCTTTGCGCCACCGCCCGCTCAAGATGTGCGAGTACAAGGCGGAGGCGTCTGACGGCACACTTGACGAAAGTGTGCTGCTTTTCCGGCTGCGAGAACTCATCCAGCCGAGGTTTATAAAGGCGGCCGAGACCGTCGCCATGTTCACACATGACAACCCAGCCCCAGAGGTAAGGCGAAACTTTCTTCACTTTTCCTTTACTTTCCTTACCGGCGTCGATACTGTCGGGGGAATATTTATCCCGCGACTTATTTGAATTCAGCAACAGCGACTTAAGGCCGCGTATCATTGTTGGGCCGCAAGTAAGATGGGCCAATCTCGCACCGCGATCCAAGAAAGGAAAGCTCCAGAAGGTCGGTGCAAACTTGCCTTGGAAGACAAGAATACAATCAGGCTTCGTGTAGAACTCTTGTAACCTGATGAGCCTCTGGATATATAAAGAGGACTCGCAGGACTTAGAACGTGTGGAGCTATCAAGCCCTTAAACCCTAGCATATACGGCGAGTTCCACATTGGATCGCCTCCATTGTAACACCTCGATCATCATATCAATACCAATCTAGGGTAGACAGGAAGTAGGTCTTTTACCTCACATTGAGGGGGCCGAACCTGGGTAAATTTGTGTTCATCTTCGTTCCTGAGATCCCATGACAAGCTCGGAGATGCTTGACTCGCGTAATCCCACACCTACGAAGTCATCTATGACACCTGACGTGACAATCCCACGACAGTTGGCGCCCACCGTGGGGCCTGCGGTCAAAGGCGTCACGTTCCACGCAGGATCCATGAAGGGAGCTGAAGATCTCGTCGTTGGCCGCATCATTACGGTCAATGGCACACCTCTTATTGATGATTCAAGCTGGGGGTCGGAAGCAGATTATTTGGAAACCGGCCACGTCATCCCGTTTGGATCTATCAACGTTTTCGTTGGCTTCATTGGCGGCGACTCAATTCAGGAAGGCGACTCAATAGAAGAAGTCGCAGATGATGGAGATGAATCCGTGGAAAGCATGGACTCACGAGAGTTCGGGTCCATCATGTCCGCCTTTGAAGAAAGCCTCTGGGGTTGCCCACAGGAGGCTACGGTATCACCAGATCGGGAGACGGCGCAAGTCGCAGTCTACACAACTACAGGAGCGGGCGCATCAGGAACCGCTGGAGAAGCCGAAGCACCAGCATCCCCAAGCAACCCGCTACTTGTCCCTGTATCAGAGAGAAACGCTGCTGTCCGCGCAACAGAGATCGAAGCCGCAAGGGCCGAGCTCCTGTATGAAGATCAAAGGATGCAAGAGGAGTGCCGTAGGCTCGATCAGATACGTCAAGGAATCCAACAGGAGCGGCAAAACCTTGCCGCGCTAGCCGCGGCTCAAAGGCAGGTTAACTCGCAGGCACAATTACGCGCGACTCAACCGACGGTGGAACTTCCACCAACTCCCGCCGCGGAAGGAACAGTCCGGACGATTAAGGAAGGACTGGCACCGGCAAATCAAGAAGCCCAGCAACAACCAAGGAGATTTCATACCCCGCAGGGCCACTATCAAAACCCTGTCAATAATATGTATGCTGCGGCTAATATCTTAACTCAGATGGTTCCAACAGGCGATGACCCGGTCAATGCTGAAGCACGGCGTGCGATTCAGATGTTAAGCACCGCTGTTTTGCAACAGGCCAACCGGGCAGAAGCCGCAAGTCAACTACCCCTTGTGCCGACCAATCACAGAGTTGCTGCAGAAGGAAGCGTCCAAAGCAAGCCGCCAGAGGATGAGTCAGGAGTCGCAAAGAGGCAGCAAGAGCAAGTTGCAGAAGCACAAGCAAATACGCCAGCGGCGCAGACGCGACCTAGGGAAGTTAACAACCCCACAGGCACATCCACAGCCCTGTCCTCGCGGCTCAAGGGCCCAGCGGCTTTACTGAAAAGATCAGATCGGAACCTTTCCCTGAAGATTTCAAGGGCCACGCAAGGTGGCAAACTACAACGCCAGCATGGATCCCACCACCTGGTTGAACAATTATGAGATGGGAATGAGCATATTGAATGCCTCAGAAGAGATATGTGCAAGGTACCTCAATATGATGATGGAAGGCGCAGCACACATATGGCTGCAAAATTTGCCTCCCAACTCCATAAATACTTGGGAGGAGTTGAAGGATGCTTTCATTAAGAATTTTCAAGGAACTTGCAAGCGACTCTGCAATATAGAAGATCTTGAGCGTTGTGTTCAGAAGGAAGGCGAGTCGAGTCGCCATTGGATGAAAAGGGTGGCAGAGATAATACACTCATCAGATAACATACCTCCAAGTTCAGCCGTCCTGGTAATGGAGAAAAACTGCAAGTTCGAGCCGCTAATTCATAAATTAGGTCGCATGAAGGATAAAGTCAAGAGACTCAGCGAGGTTATGGCTGCGGCTAACAAGTATGCCGCCTCAGACAAGACCAGAGATGCGTCAGATGGGGAGGAAGAGGAGGCTGCTGCAAAAGGAAAGAAAAACGCTAGTAAGCCGCAGCAGCAGCCGCAGACAAGCCACAATAACATAAATCAAACAAACGCAAGATTGAAGACGGTCGCTCAGGTCTCGTCGCCAATACGCGTGGAGGATTCAGAGGCCACGGGGAAGGGGTCGAGGATATGGCTCCCGTCCGGTCAACATGCAAGAAATTTTAATCGGCCATGCGACCTTCATGCAACAGGTGATGGACGTCCAGCAGACCACACTAAGGCACAATGCAACTACTACAAGCAGTGGAGAGAAGAAAGCCAACATAGAGGAAGTACCACGAAGGAGTGTTGGTGCAACTCATAATGCAAATATTGGGCAGCACAGCACCAGGCAAACAGGGCAATATCACACAATAGTCATTGACACCTCCAAAAGAGAAGAGAAGTTGAGTCGCAGAGGTCAACAAGTGAATGCCGTGATGCCAGCAACTCCCAACTGGCTAAGGTGGTCAGAGCATACCGTAACTTGGAGTCGCGACGATCACCCGCCACAAGTACGAGAACCTGGGAAGTTGGCACTGGTTGTAGCACCATATGTAGCAGGTTATAAGCTGACCAAAGTGCTTATGGACGGAGGAAGCAGCATAAACATCTTATATTACGACACTTTCCAGCGTCTAGGGCTCAAGGATTCCAGCCTACAGCCCACATCAACCGTGTTTCATGGCATTGTCCCAGGAAGATCAGCCCAACCAGTGGGAAAAATAACCCTAGGGGTAACTTTTGGGACAGAAGAGAACTTCAGGAGCGAGTTTTTATGCTTCGAGGTGGTAAAATTCCAAAGCCCATATCATGCCTTGTTTGGGAGGACAGCCTTTGCTAAGTTTATGGCTAGGCCATGCTACGTGTACCTACAGTTGAAGATACCAGGACCAAAAGGGGTCATTACAGTTTATGGAGATAGAGAAAAGGCAATGGAATGTGAAGTAGGAGATGCAGCTTTGCGGAATCAGCCTGTGCTGCGGAAGAACTAAAGGCTATAAGTCGCAGGTGGATCCAAATGATATGAGCGTAGTAACCACGCCGTCTGCTGAGCCACCAATGAAATTCAAAGCGGCCCAGGACACTAAACAGATAAATCTTGTTCCTGGCGACTCATCCAAGCAAACCAGCATTGGGCACATATGGAAGAAGAACAGGAGAAGGCTCTCGTTGCTTTCCTTCAGGAAAATAAAGACATCTTTGCATGGAAACCATCAGATATGCCAGGGGTACCAAGAGAGTTAGCAGAACACAGCCTTAAGGTAAACCCTGCGGCTAAACCAGTTAAGCAGCCGCTACGGCGATTTCATGATGATAGAAGGAAAGCAATAGGGGAAGAGATAGCTCGTCTACTCGCTGCAGGATTCATCACAGAGGTATACCACCCGGAGTGGGTGGCAAATCCAGTCTTGGTTATGAAAAAGAATGGTACGTGGCGGATGTGTGTTGATTACACTAGTCTTAACAAAGCCTGCCCAAAGGATCCATTTGCCTTGCCACGGATTGACCAAGTGATTGATTCAACTGCTGGGTGCGAGCTATTATGCTTTTTGGATGCCTATTCAGGCTACCATCAAATCAAGATGAAGCAGGAGGACCAAGAAAAGACGTCCTTCATCACGCCCTTTGGAGCTTTTGTTATGTCAGCATGCCTTTTGGGTTGAAGAACGCAGGAGCGACTTACCAAAGGTGCATTCAGAATTGTTTGCATGAACAGATAGGCCGCAATGTTCACGCTTATGTGGACGACATTGTGGTTAAGTCGCAAGTTGGCCAGGATCTCATCAGCGACCTGGCGGAGACATTTACAAATCTCAGAAAGTACAACATGAAGCTCAACCCTACAAAGTGCGTCTTTGGAGTGCCGGCAGGAAAATTATTGGGGTTTATAGTATCAGAAAGAGGCATTGAGGCCAACCCTGACAAGATAAAGGCCGTGATGGACTACAGAAACCAGAAAAAATCAGGGACGTGCAGCGACTTACAGGATGCGTCGCGGCATTGAGTCGCTTTATATCAAGACTGGGAGAAAAAGCATTGCCTTTGTACAGATTGCTGAAGAAGTCAGATACCTTTGTTTGGGATAAGAGGCTGATGAGGCCCTCACAGCCTTGAAGAAACAGTTGACAAATGCTCCAGTCTTGGCGGCTCCAAAGGATAAAGAGCCGATGTTGTTGTATATAGCAGCAAATTCTCGAGCAGTCAGTGCTGTCATGGTCGTAGAGAGACAAGAGCCAGGAAAGGAGTACCCCGTCCAAAGGCCAGTATATTATGTAAGTGAAGTGCTCACGGCCTCAAAACAGCGCTACCCCCAATGGCAAAAGCTAGTATTTGGCGTATTCATGGCGAGTCGCAAGTTGAAGCACTACTTCCAGGAACACCCAATAACTGTGGTCAGTTCAGCACCTTTGGCGGAAATTATACGCAACCGAGAAGCTACTGGAAGAGTTGCAAAGTGGGCTATCGAGTTGGTCCATATCATATCAGTTATGAGCCGCGTACTTCCATTAAGTCGCAGGCCCTGGCAGATTTTATCAACGATTGGACAGAAATCCAAGTCGCTCCCAGCATGGCTGAAGCAAAATATTGGACCATGCACTTTGATGGGTCAAGGCAGTTACAAGGCTCGGGGGCTGGAGTTGTCCTAACATCCCCTAAAGGAGATAAGCTACGGTATGTGTTACAGATACACTTCAATTGTACAAATAACGTGGCAGAATATGAGGCACTGCTTCACGGTTACGTATAGCAAAGGAGATGAACATCAGTCGCATACGCTGTTTTGGCGATTCAGACTTGGTGGCACAGCAGGTCTCTGGAACATGGGATAGCAAAGATGCAAATATGGCTGCATACAGAAGGGAAGTGGACAGAATTGCAGGATATTTCACTGGATATCAAGTTGAACACATTGATCGGAGACAAAATGAAGCGGCAGATGCTTTGTCTCGGCTTGGATCCAATAGACAGTCCGTACCACCCAATGTGTTTCTAGATGAGTTGCACAATCCATCAGTTAAGCCTCCAGCAGAGATTGACATTGCAGAGCCAGAGGATGATTCAACTCTAGTCGCAGCCCTGCATGAACAGCCAGGATGGACAGAGCCATACATGGCATACTTAAGTCGCGGAGTACTACCAGACGATGAGTTTGAGGCGCGCAAAATCATACGGCGATCTAAGGCCTATACCATCATCAACAATGAATTATATAAGCGCAGCGTCTCAGGAGTATTCCAAAGATGTGTTTCACCAGAAGAGGGACGAAAAATCTTGCACGAAATTCATTCAGGCGATTGTGGCCATCATGCTTCGTCAAGATCTTTGGTGGCAAAGGCGTTCCGGCACGGATTCTTCTGGTTAACAGCATTAGCAGATGCAGAGCAAATTGTTAGAGTGTGCGATGGATGCCAAAGATATGCTAGGCAAGATCATATGCCAGCTCAAGCACTTCGCACAATACCCATCACATGGCCTTTTGCTGTATGGGGTTTTGACATGGTAGGACCCTTCAAACGGTCTTCAAACGGAAAAACTCACCTCCTAGTCATGGTGGACAAGTTCACAAAGTGGATAGAAGCAGAACCTGTAGGAGATTGTGAAGCTGAAACAGCAGTCAAGTTCTTGAAGAAGGTTATATTCCGCTTTGGATATCCCCACAGCATCATCACAGACAATGGGAGTAATACCTCTGAAGGAGCAACACAATATTTTGTGCCAACAATGGCATAAGGCTGGACCTCACGTCAGTAGCACACCCACAAAGCAATGGACAAGCTGAGCGAGCTAATCAGGAAATCCTACATGGAATTAAGCCGCGCCTTATAGAAAAGGTCGAAGCATCTCCAGGATGTTGGGTGGAGGAATTGCCAGCAGTACTGTGGAGTTTGAGGACAACCCCAACAGATCCACAGGGTTTACACCATACTTTATGGTCTATGGAGCAGAAGCAGTCATGCCCAGCGATATTATACATGATTCACCAAGAGTTGCGGCTTACGTCGAGGCAGATAATGAGACAGCTCGGCAAGACTCGGTGGATACATTAGAAGAAGTCAGAGACTTGGCAGCCTCAAGGTCAGCGGTGTATCAACAAGGATTGCGACGTTATCATGCCAGACGCATCAAAACCCGCACCTTTCAAGAAGGCGACCTAGTACTGCGACTCAAGCAAGACCATAAGGGCATGCATAAGCTGTCATCTCCATGGGAAGGACCATTCATCATCAGCAAGAAGCTAAACAATGGCTCATATTATTTGCTGGACGCAAGGGAAGAAAGAAGCGATCGCCACGATTTTGAAGATCGATTGGAAGCGCCTCGCCCTTGGAACGTCGCACATCTGCGACCTTACTATACATGAGAAAAGGCTGATCAGAGCCATGCAACACCCTTTCCAGCTTTATAAGCTGAGTATCATCACAGCCACTCAGGGCTAGAGCTTCAACTCAGGTCGCCACCTAGGCGCGACCTATGCAACACCTGATCGCCACCTAGGCGCGATCAGTCTTTATATCAGAAATCGGCCGCCACCCAGGCGCGGCCGTAGCTTTGTATCACCTCTGGTCGCCACCCAGGCGCGACCGACCATATATAACATTTCTGGTTGCCACCTAGGCGCAACCGACCCAAGTATCATATCAGGTCGCCACCGAGGCGCGACCGACCCCATGTCTCACCATGGATTGCCCCCTATGTGCGATCCAACCCTATGATTAACACGGTTGCCAACGAGGCGCGACCTTATGTGTTATCATAGCCCAAGCTTATCATAGCTTAGCCTATCATGGCTTTAGCCTATCATGGCAACCTTAAGTTGGATTGCTACCTCGCATTATGTGTCCAAAGTACTGGGGTGCGGTGTCAATCAAAGTGCAATAGTCTATCATGGCTGCCGAGTGACCCTGAACACGCATGTTTACCTGGGAAATACTGAGTCACGCGGGTGCCCACTTACAGGAATCAAATGACCTAACGAGAGGTCGATGTACTGTCTCAGTACGGCAACACCAATTGCAATTATTTGTGTCTTAACAATTGTTTTCTTCATAATGTCAAGATACAGGTGACGACCTTCAAAAGTCTTTTGAGAAGAATTAAGATGACTATCAAGTTACGTCCTCTCAATCCTTGGGGGCTACATTATATTGCCATCAAAAATTTGAAGATGGGTCGTCATCAGAGTTTTGAAGCTATCAAGCTGCTCAAGCAAAGAAGCTCACGAAGCCAGATGATCTTCCAGGTGCGAGTCAAGGCCAATTCAGCATAATTATAAGTCGCAAAGAAGAAAAGTGCGGCCTAAACGTTCAAGATCAAGAATGACAAGATATCCCATGAAGTTCAGGCCACACTTGGGGGCTAATGTCGGGGGAATATTTAACCCGCGACTTATTTGAATTCAGCAACAGCGACTTAAGGCCGCGTATCATTGTTGGGCCGCAAGTAAGATGGGCCAATCTCGCACCGCGATCCAAGAAAGGAAAGCTCCAGAAGGTCGGTGCAAACTTGCCTTGGAAGACAAGAATACAATCAGGCTTCGTGTAGAACTCTTGTAACCTGATGAGCCTCTGGATATATAAAGAGGACTCGCAGGACTTAGAACGTGTGGAGCTATCAAGCCCTTAAACCCTAGCATATACGGCGAGTTCCACATTGGATCGCCTCCATTGTAACACCTCGATCATCATATCAATACCAATCTAGGGTAGGCAGGAAGTAGGTCTTTTACCTCACATTGAGGGGGCCGAACCTGGGTAAATTTGTGTTCATCTTCGTTCCTGAGATCCCATGACAAGCTCGGAGATGCTTGACTCGCGTAATCCCACACCTACGAAGTCATCTATGGCACCTGACGTGACAATCCCACGACAGATACTAACTTGACTTTGCTGAACCAACTGAAATCCTTAACGGAGGAAGACTTGGCCCCCAACTATTACAACGCCGGGGCCAAGACCAGGAAGCGTAAGCTCACCTCCACCAGGGATTTGGAGAAAAAGAAGAAAGCCGCCCTCACCACTGAGGCGGAGGACGAGATTTTGGGGGAGAAGATCCCCACCAAGCGGTAAGTTACTATAGACTTGGTTTACTTATGTTTTAGGCTATTCCTCCGCTAACTTGGTTTCGTCTTCTTTCAGAGCCAGGCCCGCTATGCCCAAGCTGCGCGCCAACGTGAAGGCGGCAGCTGGCAGAAGCAAGCCGGTAAGATCTTCTCCGGCAACTGCACCGGCGACCCCTGCCACCAACATTCCCGCGGTTCTATGCCCGGGAACTTTTATGGCAGACAGGGTGAGAATGGCCGGCTCTGCGCAGACTGCAACAGAGAAAGCGGCGGGCAAGAAAGTTGCCGCCAGCACACCCCTACGATCGGCTGAAGCTACGGCTAATGATGCCGCTCGGATTATGGCAATCAAGAAAGAGACGGCGGAGGCAGCCAAGGAGAAACTTGGCGGATCGACCTCGCACCCCACCTCTGCACCTGGCGGGGACACCATGGATGCGCGCCACACGCTGCAGACCATGTGCGATGGTACCAAAAATTGGTACAAGCATATGAGGACGCTCCAAGATACTCTCCAAGGATAGCTTGAGGTAAAAGTACATAGTTGCAGCCCCGACTACTTTGTCGGCTAAACCATTGGTTGAGCCGGCGGAGTGGTCCATTTACTATGACTGTAAAACCTAACCTTTCTGTCCGTGTTTTTGCAAGCTACTTTGGCCTCCAACCGCGAGCTTTTTACTGCTGCGGATAGCAAGAACAGGGAGTACCGGGAACTCCAGCAAGAACTGGAGTTGAAGAACGCCCAACTTGCGAGTTTCAAAGAAGCGCGCAAGAAGGATGAAGGTTAGAACTTCTTTGCCCTCTTCTCATCCGTCAAGTTTCCCACGATTACTCCGACAAGTATTTTAGCCGGAGTTTGTCGTTTTCTGTTGTTGTAGAATTGTTAAACACTGCGCAAGATGTTCTCAAGAACTCAGCTAACATGCAAGCTTTGATGAACGAAGCTGCAGATCTTGCCCAGGAGGTCATGAAGCTGAAGGCGGATCATGCCAAGGAGCTGGAGGAACGGGACATGAACCATGCCACCGAGGTGAGCAAGTTGACGGAGCAGATCAAGAATCTGACCGACAACTTGGCCAAGGTGACAGAGACCTCTAAGCTCCAGCAAGAGAATCACTCCAAGGCTGTTCGACTAGCCGAGGAAACTCTTGCCGGCCACCTGGATGAGATCAATGCCATCCATGATCACGTCCTTGGTAAAATTCGATCCCTTCCTGTCTTGTACTTTTAGCAAAACTTGCCGGCCCGTGTTTAACTTTGAAATTTTTCTCCTTGTAGCCCCGGAAAACTTGAGCGACATCGAGGACGACTCGCCCCGCCTTGCCCGCATACTGAAAGTTGGTGAGTTGATCACCGACATTATTAGTGCCGGGCAAGCGTTCGCCCCCAAGTTTTACCCGAATGAAGGCAGTGATCCCGTTGTCCTCGAGGCGGTGCCAGAAGTGCTGAGGAAGGCGGCCGACGAGCGTGAGAGCGTGCTATGCTCAGCTGCCCGCGGCGCCGCCAAGGTTGCCCTCTCCCTGTGCAAGGCCTGGTATCCCGAGGCGGACATGCACCAGGTGACAGAATATATGCCCACTGAGGATGAAAATGGCGTTGCCATTGATTCCAAGGAAGTGATGGCTTCTGTCTCTGGCTATGCTACGCGGGTGGCCAACATGGTGGATCTCCGCGTCTTCTACAAGGAGCACCCAGATCCCCACCTTGCCGCAGGCGAAGACTCTCCAGTTGCCGGCGTGGATGCCACAGGTGGCGAGGGGGAAGCTGAACAAAGCAGCCCCAAGGATGGCGGAGCCGGCTCTGAAGATGCCGGCGTCAGCCCCCAAGCCCCCGAGACGGCACCGACCAAGGCGGCAACGCCCTAAAATTGTCCTGCGAACAAAGCAACAAGCAAAAATGTGTTAATCTGTTGACGCATGAAAAACTTGTTTATTTTATCTGGATGTAAATATACTTTTGTTGGGCCAACTTTTATGCTACACTTGGCGGTAGTCTTATTTTTGAGTGGCCCGCCTTAAAAATGTATCTGTGTTTGTGTGCTTAACATTTCATATGTTGGCGGAACCTCATCTCAGTTACTTCAGCTGTGCCAACCAGGTGCAATACCAATTAGTTTAGACACAGAGACTAAAGCCGGCATGTTGGTGCCAACGACATACTACTAAGCGACCCACACACAAACAAACAGATAGTCATATTAGGCGGTGCAAAGGTTGTTTGCTTAATTTTAGCCGGCAGACGACAAATGTCAAAATAGTTGGAACCATTAGCACTGAGCAAAAAAAATTGGTAACTTTTGACATAATAGGTATATGATTGCAAGAAAAGACAAAAGATGGCATGATCTCTAGACGGACTGAGCAAACCACATACTTTTATTTCATAATCATATAATACTTATTACAATCAGAAATTGCTAAGTGTAAAAGGGACGTAGCTGCTCAATGTTCCATGGACGCTTGGTTTCCTCGTACTTGTCGTCAACCTTGCGCTTCCGCTTACGTCCTCGCTTCTTCTTGTAGCCATCTCGTATGTCCATCAAGTAATAGGAACCATTGAGCAGTACTTTGCTGACCACAAAGGGCCCTTCCCATGGAGGGGATAACTTATGCAAGCCTTTCTTATCCTGGATTAGGCGGAGGACCAGGTCACCTACTCTAAAACTACGTTGTCGCACTCTTCGACTATGATACCGGCGCAAATTCTGCTGATAGATGGCGGATCGTGCAATGGCAACGTCACGTTCTTCGTCAAGTAGATCAAGGCCGTCCTGTCTTGCATCTTCTGCGTCTTCTTCGACGTAGGCTTGAATTCTGGGGGAGTCAAACATCATGTCGGATGGCAGTACTGCTTCAGCGCCATAGACTAAGAAGAAAGGAGTAAACTTGGTTGATCTGTTTGGAGTAGTTCATAAACTCCAAAGGACAGATTGCAACTCTTCAACCCAAGCCCCAGCTGCCCTGTGCAAAGGTACTTCGAGACGAGGTTTGATTCCTTGCAGAACCAAGCCATTTGTACGCTCTACTTGACCATTTGCCTGGGGATGTGCTACGGAAGCCAAATCCAGCCGGATTCCATGTTTGTCGCAGTATTGCTCAACTTCGCCTTGCGATAAGTTCGTGCCATTGTCGGTGATAATGCTATGTGGCACCCCGAACCGAGAGATTATGCCCCACAGAAAATTGGCGGCTGTGGCGCCGTCAAGCTTTTTAATAGGCTTAGCTTCAACCCATTTGGTGAATTTGTCTATAGCCACAAGTAAATGTGTGTAGCCACCAGGTGCTGTTTTAAATGGACCAACCATGTCCAAGCCCCAGACCGCGAAATGCCAAGTGATGGGTATTTTTTTCAGCTCTTGAGCCTGCATGTGAGGTTGTCTGGCATATAGTTGGCAGCCCTTACATCGTTTGATAATATCTTCCGCGTCCTCCTTGGCTGTCAACCAATAAAAACCTTGTCGGAAAGCTTTTGACACAATGGAGCGAGACGAAGCATGATGTCCGCAAACTCCGGCATGTATCTCATCCAACAAGTTTCTGCCTTCCTCTGGTGAAATGCAACGTTGGTAGACTCCAGTAGTACTACGCTTGTACAGTTCACCTTTGATTATTGTGAATGCCTTGGCTCTTCTCACAATTTGCCATCGCAACACCTCATCTTCCGGCAACTCTTGGTTGACCAGGAAATCCAAGTATGGGGTTGTCCAGTCCGGCTTTACCAAGTAGACGGCATAGCTGGCTTCATCCACTGGTTCTGCCGCCTCTGGATCAAGGAGGTCAGCTCCCTTTATTGACGGCTTGTAGAGGCGTTCCAGGAAAACATCCTTTGGTACCTTTTTGCGCTCAGATCCCAACCTGGCAAGTGTGTCTGCCGCCTCGTTTTGGGCCCTTGGGAAGTGGCGGACCACGTATCCTAGGAAGCACTTGGCAAATTCGTCACAACAGAGCGATATGCCGCCATTGTTGCACTTTTGGCATCCCATGTACCACGCGTTTGTTGCGCAACCAGGTCTGAATCACCATAGCAGAGAATGCGTTGGACGCCAAGTTCCTTGGCAATGTGTAAACCATGGAGAAGTGCTTCATATTCGGCAACATTGTTAGTTGCTTTGAAATGAATTTGTAGCACATAGCTGAGCTTGTCTCCTTGAGGATTTCTCAACACAACACCAGCCCCCGAGCCCTGAAGCATCTTTGATCCGTCAAAGTGCATGATCCAGTACTCTGTTTCAGGGAGAGGTATTTCATCCATGGCTTCTGTCCAATCTGTGACAAAATCTGCTAAGGCTTGAGACTTAATAGCATTTCTGGGTTTATACGTGATGTCGAAGGCGGCAAGTTCAATGCCCCATTTGGCAACTCTGCCTGTTGCCTCCGCATTATTTATTATATCACCCAGAGGTGCTTTGCTCACCACAGTTATTGAATGTTCCTGGAAGTAATGTCTCAACTTCCTGGCGGCGTAAAAAACACCATAAGCCAGCTTCTGGTAATGCGGATAACGCTGCTTCGAGGCGGAAAAAACTTCACTAATGAAGTAGACGGGCGCTGTTCAGATGCATCTGCCGTCTCCCCTTGCGCTCCACAACCATAACTGCGCTGATAACCAAGTTGGTTGCAGCGATATATAGCAGCATTGGCTCCTCTGGACGAGGTGCTGCCAGAATTGGAGCAGTCGTTAATGCTACCTTTAGCTGTTGCAAGGCGGCATCTGCTTCGTCTGTCCATTCAAAGTTGTCGGATTTCCTCAATAGCCGGTAAAGAGGCATAGCCTTTTCACCAAGGCGGCTAATGAAACGACTGACGGCAGCTGCGGAGCCGGTAAGGCGCTGCACGTCCTTCAGGCAAGTTGGCCTGGATATGTTGAGAATTGCCTTGATTTTCTCGGGTTGACCTCAATTCCTCGTTCGGAAACGATAAAGCCAAGCAACTTGCCGGCAGGAACTCCAAACACGCACTTGTTTGGATTGAGTTTCATCCTATACACCCGGAGGTTGTCGAAGGTTTCTCGAAGGTCTTCAAGCAAATCCGCCTTTTTCGAGACATGACGGCAATGTCGTCTATGTAGACGTGAACATTGCGGCCAATTTGTTCGTTAAGGCATCTTTGCATGCATCGCTGATACGTTGCGCCGGCATTTTTTAGGCCGAAGGGCATCGTAATGTAGCAGAAGGTTCCGTAGGGCGTGGTGAACGCTGTTTTTAGTTGGTCTGATTCCCGCATTTTAATTTGGTGGTACCCGGAGTACGCATCCAAAAAGCACAGCAGCTCGGAGCCGGCTGTGGAGTCTATGACCTGATCTATACGTGGTAAAGCAAAGTGGTCCTTAGGACAACACCTGTTCAAACCGGTATAATCGATACACATCCTCAGCTCTTTATTAGGTTTTGGAACAAGTACAGGATTTGCCAACCAATCAGTATGCACTACTTCCCTAATAAACTTTGCCTCCTGCAACTTGATGATCTCCTTCCCGATAGCTTGCCGCTTCTTCTCACCAAAGCGCCGATTCCTTGCTTGACAGGTTTGGCTCCTTTGTAGACATTAAGAGAGTGCTCGGCAAGTTCCCTGGGAACACCCGGCATGTCGGCAGATGACCATGCAAAGATGTCCCCGTTCTCACGGAGGAACTCGACGAGCGCGCTTTCCTATTTGTCATCTAAGCCGGATCCAATGGTGACTTGCTTGGAGCTATCACCTTTGACCAGATCCACCTTCTTTGTGTCATCGAGGCCTTGAAGGACTGCTTTGGTTCGGCAGTTTGCACTTTTTCCGGCAACTTGGACGTATCAGTTTCTTTCTCAGCATGGCTAGCTCCTCTGCATGGAGGACAGCTTCGGCGAAGGCGGCATTGCCACGTTCGCACTCTTTTGCCTTTTTGAAGTTGCCGTTGACGGTAATGTACCGTTGGGTCCAGGCATCTTCAACTTGCTGTAGATGTAACATGGTCTCGCCATGAACTTGGCGAAAGCAGGCCGTCCAAAGATGGCGTGGTAAGCACTCTTGAAGGGGACTACCTCGAACCGAATATACTCTGTGCGGTAATTGCTTCGGTTCCAAAGGTAACCTCAAGTTTGATGCTTCCCTTAGACTTGGCTTGCCTTCCCGGCACAATGCCGTGAAACGTGACTTTGCTGTAGTCAAGTTGGCTTCCGTCAAGTTCATGCGCTTCAAGGTGTCTTCGTAAAGGATGTTGAGGCTACTGCCTCCGTCCATCAACACCTTGGTCAGTTTAAAGTTGGCGACAATTGGGTCGACAACGAGGGCGTACTTGCCGGGATGCGGCACACGGTCAGGGTGATCGTCCTGTTCCATGTAATTGGAGCTTCAGACCAATTCAGATACTGGGGAACATCTGGCACCGTGGCGTTAAGCTCACGTAGTTCCGCCTTCTCTTCCTTCGCGAAGGAGTGCCCAGGAAACACACGAGTTGCTCGTGTACCTTGGGGAACTTTTTCTCCTTGCGAGGCGGCTTGGGGTCCTCGTCCTCTGACATGGAAACAGCCTCATCATCGTCGTCCTTCTTGCCTTTTCCGCTTTCTTAGCCTTTTTCGGCTTCCAGCCAACATCGGGGTCCTTCTTGAAATCGTCCATGAAGCGGCACTCTCCCAAAGTATGGTTGACCTTTCCTAGAGACGCGTGGATCGGACAAGGCAATAGTTTCGCTTCTTCATATGACATGCGATTTTTGTTGGGACAAGCAATAGTTTCGCTTCTTCATATGACTTGCGCTTACTGCCTTTGCCTTCGAAGGCGGTGGCAACCTCATTGGATGGTCCTGCTTTGTCTTCATTGGGAGCTTTGCGCTTGTAACTAGCACGTTTGCTTGGAGCCAAATCAGGGGCACCTTCGCCGTCACGTGCATCATCATCCGCCTGAGCGTACATGGCAGCAACTTCAAGCATGACTCCGAGATCCTTGACTTGCATACGGACAAGCTTGTGTCGGAGACTTGAGCCATTCAACAAGCATGTGGTAAAGGCATGGATTGCCTGGTTGTCGTCCACGTTCTCACAACTTGCCTTTGTCTGTATCCACCTTGCCAGGAAGGCGGAGGCAGTTTCATCTGGTCTTTGCACATAGCGCGTCAAATCAGTGTATGTATTTGGGCGCTTATATGTGCCCTGGAAGTGTTGGGTGAAAACCCGCTCCATATCCAGCCAATTGTGAACAGATTTTTCCGGCAAGTTTTCAATCCAGCTTCTGGCTGTGCCCTCCAGCATGAGGGGTAGAAAACGTGCGGCAACTAAACCATTACCCCCGGCAATTTCGACAGCCAACGCATAATCCGACAACCACGAGTTGGGTTTGTCAGCTCCGTTATACCTTTGGCAACTTTTCGACACTGATGTCATATCACGAGGTATGCGGATATTGCGGATGGTGTTGCCGAAGCACGCGGGGCCGAGGTATGATTCCTCCTTTCCAGCCTGAATGTCATTGAGACGATGACGTGCGTCTTCTGGAGCGAGCTGTCTGTTGGTTCTGTCACCACGAGGCTCGTCCTGCGCGGCCCGGCTATACCGAGGCTCATTGTTGTTTCCCTGACTTTCGCCTTCTCGCTTAGGCGGAGGCGGTGGGGAACGTGTGCGGTCCCTGCTCCTCCTTGGCGGAGGGGGATCGTCACGGTTGCCGCCACTCCTTGGCGGCTGCTGGTTGTCTCTGCTCCCGCCTTCCCTTCTAGGCGGTGGAGGTGGTGGGTCCTGGTGCCTTTTGCCGGTGTGGGAGGCCTCATCGCGGTGTCTCCTGGGAGGGGGCGATTTCCGAGGCTCCTTATCCTTGTCCTTGCCCTTCCCCTTACCATGGCTACTGGAGCCTGATGGGTCGTTGGGGTTGCCGCCAGCAGCAGCTATACAGGCGTTTGATTTTGACTCCAGCCGTCCACCTCGTGCGTCCGCCTGACTTGCACGAGAATCGGCCCGTGCCTGCTGCTCAAGAGCCTTGTAGGCTAGAGTAGAGGCATAGTAGATCTTCTCGTCCTTGTCGTAGTCGTCGTTGTTGAGGATGTCCAAGGCGGCTGCAGTGTTAAGGACAGGTGTGCTTAGAATTATGTCGCCGTTTTTGTCCTTACGCTGCGGAGCCAATGCCCACTCGAAACCAAGTCTTGAGCAGGGGACTTGAACTCCTTGGGAGGCGGATCCCGATTCTGCAGGGTACTCTTCTTTGGCGGTGGAGGTTTGACCTTAGCCACTGGTGTGGTGGTGAAGAGGTTTCTCTTGGCGGTAAGCTTAGCTTGCTCCGCCTTGGCCTCGTTCAGCAGGTTTAGGACCTCGTCATGTTGTGCCTGGAGACTCTTGGTTTGGTTGACTAGAACCGAACGGAGCTTTTCCAGGTCCGCCAGCGATGTTTGCTCGTTGACTGGCGTGAGCAAGACTTCCGCCAAAGTTGCCTTTTCTGCATCGTCAAGGGCATCTTTGCTGCATCCGCCTCTCTCCAGATGTGTCCTCTTCATGGGAGCCGGCGGGGGCTCTTGGTCAGGCAAGGTGGCAGCCGGAGTGCCGGCAACGACATTATCTGTCGTTTTTGCCGGATCCGTTCCGGTAGCACCAGCCACGAAAGCCTGTTGCATGGTTGAACTTGCCACCTCAGATGGCTGTGGTTCTGGTGCGTGGAAGCACTTTTGAACCTTTTGTTCGAACATGCCAACAGATTCTCCATCGGAGCCAGAGTCTACGTTGACTTGAACAGTATCTCTGGATCCGGCATCTGACATCGCATCGTCCTGGAGTGCAGGAAGGATAGATTCAGGATCGTTGCTATCCGGCTGGGAGTCGGATCCTAGTCCGGCAACACCACAGAAGTGGAGATCTGAATCCGCGGACTCCGCGGAGGAGGCAGATTCAGATCCGTCTTGCGAGTAGTCGAACTCCGGGCGGTGGGTGGGCACGAAAACAGTGTGATTCCTGGGGAATCCCAACGCCTCTGGGGTGAACCCCATGAAGAACTCGAAGCCGCCAATTGGGATTAGGGTGTAGGCGATGAGGCCATCTTTTGCCGGCACCCATGTTCCGTCATCTTGAACGTAGCCGGTAGATCCGACTCGCACAGCGCAGCCAACGGCGATAGTGTCGCCGATGCCGCCAATAGTTCCCGCCTGGAACGTGACGCCTGACGCCTTTGGCCCCACGGTGGGCGCCAACTGTCATCGTATCGGCATCGTTGATAGGAGACGGGGGTCCTCTAGCCGCTGGTTAACCGAGGGGGTGAAAGGGAGCGTCGTCGAGGTCGGGATTGAACAAGGCAGTTTACCCAGCTTCGGATCTCGCAACGGTGGCGAAACCCTACGTGCTGCTATAACTCACTATAATGGCAATCGCCTTGGTCAGGTTACAATGAGTACAAGAATATCGTGTGTGTTGCCCTAAAGGCGTCCCTGGTCCGGCTTATATAGGCGGCCAGACGCAGGGGTACAAGGTAGTAACGTATCCGGCAAGTATACTGAGTCCTAAACCTATCCGGCAAGTCATGCCGCCTACCGCCTACGTCTTGATGGCTTCTTGGGCTTCGGTCTTGGGCCTCCATCTTGCCGGCATCCGCCTACCTTGAGTTGCCAGCTATCTGGGCCGCCCGGCAGGCAAAGCCTTAACCACCACTGCGGGCCACCCTGGACTAGCCGGATTTGCCATGTTGGTGATACCCCTAGTTGGTATAACCCCAACACTACTGGTTTACTTAAAAGAGAGAAGGTACGACTTTCCTCGATAATTGATGCTCTAGAAGCATTAGCAGAAGTTCGGTTACTGTCCGCGCAAGAGATTGATCTTAAGAGCCAGTCCAATGCACAGATAGCGAAGCTACTGCGAGAGGAGGAGTTAAAATGTTATCAACGTTCTAAATCCCAATTTATCCTAGAAGGGGATTCGAATACTCGCTATTTTCATAGTATTACCTATGGCAGACACAGGAAAAAGCGTATTCATTCTCTAGTTCAGGATGAGGGAACGATTGAGGGCCATGAACAGTTAAAGTCGTATATTACAAATTACTATAAAGGCCTGTTTGGTGCCTCAGAGGAAGGAAATTTCACTTTGGATGAGTCTCGAACAGAGGATATACCCCAGGTTTCAGATGTGGAAAATAGCCTACTTACTAAACTCTATTCAGAGGAAGAAGTGAGAAAGACGGTTTTCCAAATGAAACATAATACAGCACATGGACCTGATGGTTTCCCGGCTGAGTTCTACAGAACTTTTGGGATGTTATCAAGTCTGATTTACTTCAACTGTTCGCCTGTCTTCATAGTGGACAGCTAGAGTTGTTTCGTCTCAATTTTGGTGAGATAATATTATTACCTAAGGTTAACGAGGCAGAAAGGATTCAACAATTTAGACCTATTTGCCTTCTTAATGTTAGTTTTAAAATATTCACCAAAGTGGCCACGATTCGACTGAACAGTGTGGCAGATCATGTGGTTCGTCCGTCTCAGACGGCTTTTATGCAAGGTCGCAACATCCTTGATGGAGTTGCGATCCTACATGAAATAGTGCACGAGCTACATAGGAAAAAGCTGAATGGGGTAATTCCTAAAATTGACTTTGAGAAAGCTTATGATAAAGTCAAATGGTCTTTCCTTCAGCAGACCCTCAGAATGAAAGGTTTTTCTACCGAGTGGTGGGCGTTAATAAATAGCTTTGTTTCGGGAGGAAGTGTAGCCATTAAGGTTAATGATGACACTAGCAAATACTTTCAAACGAAAAAAGGACTCAGACAGGGTGACCCGTTATCGCCAATACTATTTAATATAGTGGCTGATATGTTGGCTATCTTGATTGAACGCGCTAAATCTGAGGGGCAAATTGAAGGAGTGATTCCACATATTGTCGATGGTGGTTTATCGATTCTTCAATATACTGACGATACAATTCTTTTTATGGAACATGATATCGAAAAAGCTCATGACCTAAAGCTGATCTTGTCAGCCTTCGAGAAACTTTCGGGTCTTAATATAAATTTCCATAAAAGTGAATTGTTTTGCTTTGGAGAGGCTCGCGAAAACGCCGCCTTGTATGCTGAACTTTTTGGTTGTGAGCAAGGTCAATTTCCTATCAACTATTTGAGTATTCCGATTCATTATCGGAGTCTTACAAATGCTGAATGGAAAAAGGTGGAGGAAAGACTTCAATTACGTTTAAATAGCTGGAAAGGCAAACTCTTATCCCTGGGTGGAAGTTTGGTTCTCATAAACTCGGTACTAACGAACATGGTACTGTACATGATTTCATTCTTCCAATTGCCCAAAGGAGTCTTAAAACGATTGGATTATTTCCGGTCTAGATTCTTTTGGCAAGGGGATTGTGAGAAGAAAAAATATCGTCTGACTAAATGGAGTGTGGTTTGCTGCCCTAAAGATCAAGGAGCGCTCGGAATTCATGACCTTGAGGTCAAGAATAGAGCTTTGCAAGGTAAATGGCTCTTCAAACTTCTTTCTGAAGATGGAGTTTGGCAAACCCTCCTTAGGAGAAAGTATGTGGGAGATCAAGCTGTTTCTCAGGTTCTTTGGAAACTTGGTGATTCACACTTCTGGGCAGGCCTCATGGCTACAAAGAAGTTTTTTTCCCACAAGGATCTTTCTTAATTAGGGATGGATCGGAAATTCGTTTCTGGGAGGATAAATGGCTAGGCCAATCTACCCTCAGAGAACAATATTCGGCTCTGTATACTATTGTACGAAACAAAAGCGACACGACCGCGAAGGTGTTGGGTACCTACCCACCAGATGTTTCGTTCAGAAGAAGTTTACTTGGAACAAGGCAAGCATCCTGGAATGCCCTGCTCATCCGATTGGATTCAGTCCAATTGTCGGAAGGTCCAGATAAATTTCAATGGAATCTTACGAATAATGGTAAATTCTCGGTTGATTCTATGTATAGAGCACTAATTCTACCCGAAGTAACAGTCGATATTAAGGATAATAACAAAATTTGGAAGATGAAGATCCCGCTAAAAACTAAAGTGTTTGCGTGGTATCTTCGTCGAGGAGTAATTCTTACAAAAGATAACCCTGCCAAGCGCAATTGGCACGGAAGTAAAAAGTGCGTTTTCTGTCAACATGACGAGACCATTACACACTTATTCTTCTAGTGTCAATTCGCCAAGTCTATATGGTCAGCCATCCAGATAGGTTCTACCTTACATCTACCGAGTACTGTTGCTAACATTTTTGGCAACTGGTTAAACGGAGTGGATTCTAGGTTTAAACTCTTCAATAGGGTGGGCGCGATTGCCGTTATTTGGTCGCTGTGGCTATGTAGAAATGACAAGGTTTTTAACGATAAAAATGCTTCTCTTATGCAGGCTATCTATCGGTGCACAGCTACGCTACGAGCATGGTCGGCCCTGCAGCGTGTGGAGCACCGAGATTTATTTTTGGAGGTGGCGTCGAGGCTGGAGGCCGCGGCCAGGGAGTTGTTCTCCCGGCATGGATGGCAACATAGACTCCGGATAGACTTACCAGCATCTTAGGCGGATCTACAATTTCTCATTATGATATGTAATTCGTCTTTTTATTTTTGGTTCCGAATTGAGTACTGGTGAACTGGTGGCTGTGTGCATCTTAGCTATGCAGAGACCGGATGTAATGCTTAAAACTCTTAAATAATAAAATCTCTTTATCTAAAAAAATTATTATTCATTTAGCTCACGTTAGGTGCACGGATGACGGGAATAAAAAAACACTCATGGCTCAGATAACTTATTGACCAGACACATCGACAGTTTTCGTGTCCAGATTTGCAGTGAGACACATGCGCTTCTTGCTACTTTGTAAGTCTCAACGGCTTCATGTTGAATGATCTCTATTATCATCATATATTTCCACGCAATGCAGCGGCAAGCTTCTCTACAATGTCCTCGGGTGCGATGCTGAAGCCCTCGTCCACCTGAAAAGAAGCAATATATGTCATCCAAAAGTGTTCACTGGTTCGCATTCGCCCCCTTGAATATAAATTGTATTTTGATTATATTTTGTGAGATGACGTATTTTGATTATCAAAATAGAAGGTTTGACTGAGAAGTCTTACAGTAGGCATTGAAATTGATACTTCACCCATTTCATATATAAGGCTTATTAGGTCATCAAGAATAATTTTATTAATTTTTAGTAAGTATGGAAAATGAATCTACCTGTGTTCATTCCATGCCATATAAATCACAAATTAACAAAGTAATTCTTGGTCAAATCAAATAAGTAGGAGGGGGAGTACTATCGAAGAGAGCGGCCATTGAACATCACATATTTTATGGAAAATATTTTTTAAATTTTAAGAGGATTCTTCTTGTTGAACGACAAAATGTGATGAATGTTCCCATATTAATTTCCACTATATGGGAACAATATTTGCTTAAACATCTTACAAAGTGTTATGTTATAAAGGTTGTTTCAGAATATAAGGTATAGTTCCCTTTAGCCCATGCATAAGTTATTAGTGGCTTTGCCTGGTTTCCTTAGGGCTCGCTAATTTTGTGAATTTCTAAAACAGGGAGCAAAGGCCCGGCCCACTAATTTTGTTGCCACAACTTAATCACAAAATGAAATAAATTAAAAAGTTAAAGAATAAAATGGGCTCAGTAACAAGGAGTAATGAGCTTGCCTTTGCCATGATGGTTATGTTCAGAGTGCAAGCCGGGAAGCAGGGGATTACGTTGGTGTGCGTTATGCTAAGGAGGAGCTCCTCGACCTCGGCGAGCAACCTGACAAGCGCCCCTTTTCCGTCGTCGCAGTGGATCCTCACCATGACGTCGCTCTCCGAGACCTTCGCCTCGATCTCCGGCAACGAGCTCGTAGTCGTCGTCGTCGCGCCGTCTGGTACCGTGGCGACGCACGGCCTCTTGACGAGCACAACCGAGTCGATGCTCTTCCCGCTGCGGCCTTCGGCTTTCTTGAGCTTCTCCTGCTGATCCTTTACGTACCTCACAGCGTCGAACAGGATCGTCGTCTTGTCCATCTGAACAAACTAATTCATTGGTCAACGAGTTTACGGGAAGTTTTCTCGTCAGAAAAAGTCCAGCGGAAGCGACACAAGTGAGAAATGTGGCGAGGAAATCGGGGATGAGGAGGACCTTCTTGAGGCCGGGGATGACGCTGGAGAGCTCGATGAAACCGCGGTTAATCGTCTCGCGGCGCTTCCTCTCTGCCCTTGCGTGCTCCTTCGCGCCCGGCTCCGGCGACGTCTGCCCCGTCACCGAACTGCTGGCGGCGCTCTTCGGGAGTTTTTCCTTAACGGCGACATGTGAGCCGGCTCCGGCACGTCGGGCGATCTTGCGGGAGCGGTGGCCATGGCCGTGGCCTCGTCGTGTATGTTCGGCTGCGCCACGGTGGAGGTGTAGTGCCATCTCACCAGTGGGAAGCTGGACGGGCAGCCGTTGTTCTCCACGACCATGCTTCCCGGCGTGTTCTCAAGGCCGCTACTGTCGCCTGAGCTCCAGCTGTCCGTGGCGCGGTCATGTGCTGCTGCTCCCGCAGAGGCCGTGCCGTTCTGCAGCAGGCCTTCCATGACGGCGTAGGTAGCGGCGTCCGGCTGGTGCAGGTGCTCCGGCTGCAGCGTTTTGATAGCCCAGTCGAAGAACATGCTCGAGTCGTCCATTCCGGTAGGTACCTGATGGAATCACACGCCAAAAAACGAATTATATCACAAGATGGAAAAGATGCACGCTCTCGAGGAAGGAACTACTACTTGGGCAAACACCTACTGGCCGGCAAAGTGGATGCAAATCCGTCACCAGATCTAGAGGAGATAGCCGGTAACACCACAATCACCTACTGATGAGGACCTGTTCTATCTAATCGCTCTCATGCTATTCACTTCTTCCATGTGTGGCGTTTATATAGAGAGAGATAGAGAGCAATTCTAGTGTGCTTGACCTGCATCGTCCATACCACAAGAGAAAACCAGGGAGATACATCACGTGCACCTCAGCAGGTTCTCTTGTCGGCATGATTTGTCCCTTTGTCCGATGACGACTAGCATAAAGGTCTTTTTAATCGTAGGATGAGAAAAACAGAAGCAGAAACGAAAAAAAACAATTTGACAAGATAACAAATGCAGATTTGACGACGGAGAAAACTCCATAAAAATAGTTGTTTGCTTGGGACGCAGGAAATAACACAAGAAAAACATGAAGTGAGGTTGTAACGGATGACACAATTTGCTGATGCAAATATCATTCTCCGTCCGTGTTTTGTATTACGAGGCCACTATCCCATTTTTCAGATATCAGAAAAAACAAAGTCAACTGATAAATAGCACGAGTAGTTAAACATTTTACATGTGGTGTCGCTTTCTCTATGGATGCATGCGTCGTTTGCAGTAATAAGCATCATTGGACGATGCAAATATCTAATCATTTTTTCGGAAAGAGATAGTAGAATTACATAGATGAAAAATATATTTTGATAGTGACCTTATATTTAAAACTGGAGGGGGTAGATGGAAGGAATCAACATTGCTCAGCTACCTAATTAAGTTGTTTGTGGTGCACCATTGTCGAAAATATCTCTACATGCCTACGTACCAGATCAGTATATGCAATGCAATGTTTGTGATGAAAAAATGTCTCAAATATAATCAAATGTGCGGGTAAGCCCAATGTGTGGGAACACAAACAAACACGTGTACTCCATATATTACTGCTGAAAGTAAGAAGAAACTTGACATTGCTAAGCAGTGGCGGAGTCAAATACACATATTTTTATATACTCCCTCCGTCCAAAAATAAGTGTCTCAAGTTTGCTAAAAAATGGATATATCTAGACATGTTTAATTATTTTTTGCTAAAAAATGGATATATCTAGCTAAAAAATGGATTATTTAATTATTTTTGCTTGACTTAAGCTTGCATTCTCTAAAAACCATGTAGTCAGCTCACTCCACAACTTGTAGTTGGCTCCGCCACTGTTGCTAAGGATCTTCGCCCATCCTTTGACACACAGGTGATAGACCAGTAAGCACCTCCCCCTCTACCTATCCCCAAAAAAACTTAGGCGCATGTCAGATGCACACAACCTAATGATGTAATAAGTTAACCTAGACAAATGCAACTTTAGATTCCATGTATAGAGCGCTAGTTCAGTCGGAGGTGCCAGTCAATAATAACAAGAAAATATGAAAAATGAAGATACCGCTAAAAGTTAAAAAATATTGCGTGATATCTTCACAAAGGAGTAATCCTTATCAAAGACAACCTTGTAAACTGTAACTAGCATGGAGGTAAAAAGTGTGAGTTCTGTCACCAGATGAGACAATTAAACACTTATGTTTTAAGTACAAGTTTGCTCCTTCTATATGGAATCGAGACGTATTTATGGAGGTATTTACACGGTTGGAGGATGCAGCCAGAGATTGTTTTACCCAACATGGGGGGCACCGTGATCTACGAATTGCCTCTCTCCCCATACACGATATGTAGTTTCTTTGGTTAGTTGTATTTTACTTTTCTACCTTTTTGTTACGGACCTGTTGCGGCTATGTGCATAATGCAGAAACCGGGTGTAATGCTATGGTTTCTCCAATGGTCAATTTTGTTAGAATACATACGTGTACAACTAGAGTTAGATTAGGAATTATCTTGTATTCTAAGTCTTAGTCTTCTTGCCCTCCAAATTTGTACTCATATTTAATCCCCACGAGGGTCTGATCAATACAACATAGAAATTTAGGGTTTCACAATTTCTATATGGTATCAGAGCGGTTTGTCACACGACGCCGATCCTAAGTTCCTCCACCACTTCCGCAACGCGCCGCCCCCGGGGAGATCAATCTCTTCTCCTCGGGGCGTGGCACCCGGTCTCGATCAAAGATCAGATCGGTTTTAAGATTCAGTTCATAGTTTAGGCTAGATTTTCGAAATTCCCAATCCCATAGATTAGATCCACTTTAGCCAAATAAATCCCGATCTCCAATGATCCTCAAAATTTCCGGTGAGAAGCAGTGAAGATCATCGGTGCTCCAGGGGCAATCACGGACTGGCGAATCCCATGCATGCACCAGGCTCGATCTGCCTCAGTCTACGTCCACCCGGCGACTCCACGCCATCAACACGCTCCCGCACGAGGACAAGGTAAGCGTGCAGTACTCATCTACTCCGAAGATGCACCGGCGTGGATCACGGGAGGGCCGCGAAACTACAACACGATCTACACCGACATCGTCGAGACTCGAGACCGTCGTCTACACCAAGCACGTCTATATCGAGCCATACGGATCTGCACTGCATGGAAACCGGAACTTCACCAGGCCAAAAAATAACATCAGCTATAAGACTACGCCCAACGCCGACATATCATCGCCAAGGTTACATCAACGTGGTCTTCATCAACATCCTCGTCAAACAGACCGCCGTCGCCATACAAACAAACCGCCGTCGCCATACAAACAAGCCGCCGCCGCTTCCGCAGTCTCCTGCCGTTGCCGCCGTCGCCACAAGACTACAAACCAGCCGCTGCCGCCGCCGCTTCCGCAGATCCCTGCCGCCGCCGCACAATGATACAAAACCCCGCCACCGCCGCAAATACTTGCCGCCGCCACACAATGACATAAAAACCCGACGCCGCCGCAGATCCCTGCCGCCGCCGCACAATGACACAGATCCCTGCCGCCGCCGCAGATCCCTGCCGCCGCATCACAATGACACAAAACCCGCCGCCGCAGATCCCTGCCGCCGCCGCACAATGACACAAAACCCGCCGCCGCAGATCCCTGCCGCCGCCGCCGCACAAAACCTAAGACACTACGACCAAAACCGCGCATTTTTTTGTGCCTCCGGCGCTATCGGTTACAACAACCACAACTACGACAACATCGACCATGGCTACATCAAGAATGGCTACCTCGAAATTGACATCAAGGGCAACGTCTACAGCAATTATTATCGGCAACAGCTCCTGTCAACAGCGTCCGCATCGTCATTTGCGTCCACGCCACTCCCACTGTGACTGCGGGAGGGAAGAGAGGGGAGACCATCAGAGACGCAGTTGATGATGACGGAGAGGAGGCGACGACGGAAGCGCAAGACTTCAAAGCCAGTCGCAATCGTCCGTTTCACTCCCGTTACGACTGAGGGGGAATGTTAGAATACGTACGTGTACGACTAGAGTTAGATTAGGAGTTATCTTGTATTCCAAGTCTTAGGCTTCTTGCCCTCCAAGTTTGTACTCATATATAATCCCCACGAGGGTCTGATCAATACAACACAGAAATTTAGGGTTTCACAATTTCTATAAATTTGACAATGAATCTGCCCGGCCGCAAACGAAGAATCTTAACAGCTACGGCAAGAGCTTTGCGAGATCGGATCTACTTGGTGGCATCTTGTAAGAGCATCTTGTTTTATGTGCTTATTTTTTTATTGGAATCAAGGTCTCCCTAGTGTATAGACTTGTGGATTCATGCACATTAAAGCCTGCACACAGAACCTATACGAACTGGCCTAAACCATGTGGTACCCAATGGGATTCGTAGTATCGACGCACACGAAACAGAGAAAAATAAGACTAAGACTAGCTTAGAAGTTGATTCCACAAGTTTCCCCGCAGGCAGGTAGATAAGCCCACGAAGAGTAGCTAGCTAGGGATTATCTTGTGCAATTTGTACTAACATTTTTTAAAATATTTTGCAGTCACGTCAGAAAAATAATGTGGCTGTAGCGTTGTCAGTAAGGAATCCTCAATAATTAAATAGAACCAAAGTTAGACTTACAAAAAAATTTAAGACGATAGACCCAACGAGCTGTATCTAAGAACTAATCTAGCATGCACCGCCTCTGCACATGACAGCTAGGTTGACAGCTGGATACCAATTTAAGTCTGGTAAACATACCCTTTACATTACTAATTTTGGCATGCAATTTGGAACCTCTGAAACTAATTTCAATTTAAAATACTTTATATTATGAGCTATACAGAAATAACAAAATCTGGTGAAACTTAGATATTTGAAAATAGGCATCTTTAGATCCATAAGTTGTCATTTTTGAGTAGCTTAAAATACAAAGTATTTGAAATTGATATTTTGCACGCTTGTCATTTGCTTATAGCAAGGAGTTGTGTGCAACGACAACACAAACGACTTTGATGGAAACCGCTGCCATAATTATACAGAGAACTCTACCTAAGATCCACATGTGTGATTATCCATACCAGAAACATGTATCAAGGAACCGTTCGTGATGAGCTGTCATGGATATGTTTTTGTACTGGTGATAATCTGTGGCTGAACCTATGGCACTTGTAATACTTCATGCCCAACTAGATGTATGCATCCAAGTTCTAAATTTTTAGGACGATCATTTTCGTCTTCTTTATTTTTGACGAACATTTTCATCTTCTTTATCAATTTTCGAATTTTGTACTTAAACCCAAACATACATGCATATGGACTCCTACTAGTTGAGTGATCGGAGAAGACCAGAAAGCCACGCGACCTAGTTGGCATTATTTGCGCAACCTGTAATATTTTATCTTGTGCAAGCTGTACTACGTATTTGAATATTGTGCCAACATGTGAGCTAAATAATGAAGTTGCATCTTGTCTGATAATCGTTAAAACGAGAACCGAAGTTGGTCTGTAGCGCCTCAAACAAATCTAAGGTGATTAGGCCACGTTCGATATACTATAAAAGATGCAATAATTAACATTTTAAGAGCTCCCAGTCATCGCTCCATTATTAATTGCATATTGAATGAGCTAGTTTCTCCACGTGGAATAAATGTTAGAAAAAAGTCCACTGTAATAATCTAGTATTAAGTCCTCGCACAGTCGCACTATCACCACTTCCCTACCGGGCTACTGACTACTAGAAGGAAAAGACGCACGTTGCCGCGTCTATCCTAATACGAACAATGATAAATGGACAAACATAAATTTAGCGAGACATATATAAAAATTGGTATAAATGATAGATAAAATAGTATCATTGGCTCACCATTTTAGAACAGGATTATTCAGACGTCCTCTCATAAACATAGAGGAGTAGAGAAAAGACAGAGTTATTTAGTTGTAGTAAAGTTAGGAGTACACCACTCAACAGAAAGAGCATGACACCCCCCCCCTAAAAAAGTTTACACTCAGTTAGCATACAACGACAATTATGAAATGTCATGAAAGTTAGATTGTGTACATGGTTCTATAATGGTTCGAACAAAAAAAATGATCAAAGTTCCAACAATCTGCAGACACTATATGATATGATGAAAATTGCAAACTCGGAAAGATAGATTAGCCAAGATTTGATTAGCCATCGAGGTACTACAATGAGAGGTCATTGATTTTAATATAATGAAATCAAGTAGATTTTTCTGACATAAATTATCCCAAAATCAATAACAATAGTTGGTGTAATTATTTTACATAATTAAATAAATTGCATCGAATATGATCGATACTATATGAAAACAAAAAACAAAAGAACATTCCACAAAGAAATATTAAATAATTCACCAAAATACAGAGAAAACTGAGATCTTACATCGTTTACATGCTATATTAATTTGTGCACTGGATCTAGATTGCATAAAATAAAATATAAACAAAAATAAACTGCATGAATACCACCAAAATTATATCAGATTGCAGGAATGCCCTTCTCTTAATCTATAGTTTATCATGTTCGCCACACGGTTCAACACCACAATTTATTTTATCATTGTCCCCTCGTGGTCATGACTTTTCTAAACTCTAATGATTGCAACTGAGGCTAGACAAACATAGGTCCTTTTTAGTGTATGCATTCAACCATCTATAGAATACACACATGCATTTTATTACATAATCTGACTCGTTCTCTAAATACAAGTGAGATATAAGCAAATGTACATAGAAAAAAGTTCACAGATAAATACCCACATCATCTTTCATCACTAATAGGTGACATCTAACAAAGAGGTGTATAACTCATCTTTCCACCCCCATTCACAGTTGATTTGTCGTTCACGGTTTCAACCGCAGCTGCCACCACCGCTGAGTCGAGCACTACTAACAACAACGGTGACATCGGCGGTCGATGCGAGAGGCGACATGGGTGTTCATGTGCAACTACTACGAGAGTTGTAGGAAGTCTTTCAGCTTAGTGGCGTTGGGTAGCCACCAGAGGGGAGCGCATGTGGCGTGCAAGTTAACGATGGACTTGAGTCGCGACATCAGGGATGGAGGTGCCCTGTAGTTCCAAGAGTTTGACGGAGCAAGAGATGTGTGCGGAGAGACAGGCAAACTTCGCGTAGGGACGGTTGTTTTCGGTAGAATACGGCTCGAGTGAGGCGAAGGGAGAGAAATGGTGTTGTGTGGCACAGGCTGCGTGACGCTACGGTGCATGCTGGAGGCATAGATAAGAGAGAGTTGTCGGGTAGCGCCAGTAGCTCCGGACTCACCGCATAAAAAAATTGAAAGACATGTTTAGGTTTCAATTTGTTGAAATAAAATATACAACTACGTGTACGTATTGTACGCACTCTAGAAGATATTTTGATATTTTGGTCTACCCAAAAGGAGCAATTTTGAGGGGAAATGGAAATCTCTTTTTATTTCACCACAAATTTAACAGATATATATCCAATAGATTTTTTTCAACTGAATTTAAAACTATGAACTATAAATAAATAAATAATGTGAGCTAAGTGGGGTCTACCATGATGTTGACATGTGAGAGAAGGAGAGGGCTCCAATTTTAGGGGATTGTATTATGTAGAAAATAAATAAATAAGGTTAGCTAAGTGGGGTCTACCATGATGTTGACATGTGAAAGAAGGAGAGGGCTCCAATTCTAGGGGGATTGTATTATGTAGAGATTTCGCTATCTACAGTGACCAATATGACAATATCACCATAAATTTCGAACTATCTTTCCATCTTAGATTAAGTACCAACTAGACTGGAACCATATCATACATATTCGTATTTGGTGTGGTTGCATGTTGACTCTTCTATCTAGATCTAGAGTTCTCATCATCATTGGTGATGGCTTATCTGGTGTGTTGGTCTCTTAGGAGCTTTTTTTTTTTTGCGGGGAAAAGGACATGATATTAAAGCTTCGAACTTACAGAAAGACCCATAACAAAGGAAAAATTACAAAGACGTCCTCTGGATCCCGATGTCGATGACGAGCACGATGCCGCCGGTGGCGCGCCGCCGCCGCTGTACCTCTTGATGGCTTGGATCAGGTACAGGCCCTCCGCGGACGGGAAGTCGCCGGTCGCCAGCTCCTGAGAACCTACACCGCATCCCAGCATCTCCATCGCGAAGCTCCAAATCACATCCTTCTCTTTATTGAACAAGTTCCGGCCTGGCCGCCACGCCATCACCGGATAGGGCTTGACGAACTCCACAGAACCAAAGAACCGCGAGTTCGGGAAAGGCGGGATCTCCACCACGAAGCTCCGGAGAGCGCCGCCGTCGAAGGGGACGAGATCCGCCGCAACACACCACGCCGACCGCACCACCGCCTCCACAGCGCCGCCGGTTGAAGACCCCACAAACCCTACGCTAACTACACCCGAGAAGCGGGGATCCCCCGCCCTCCCGCCGCGGGAGCGGCGGACGGAGGACGAGGGATCCGGCGAAACGGCGGGGAGGTGGTGGATCTGCAGGGGAGATGAAAAATCGCCCTCTCAGTGGCAGGGGAGGGGAGACGTCCAGGCTCGTCCTGATAGGTCTCTTAGGAGCTTAGCACGACAATTTTCCATCTGTCTACTACAACAAATTCTATTCATCATTGGTAATGGTTGCTTATCTAGTGTGGTTTGCCCAACTCTAGTGATTTAGGGGGTATCTCTTCACACGTTGTGGTAGAATTTTCAATGCGGTAGAGGGTATCTCTTCATACGTCTTCACAACACCATATGAATAGAGGTCGTGTAGGCCGGTCATTTATTGAAGTTGAAGGTATTCATAAGTTAACACGCATTTGACACAACAAAGTTTGTGGATAGGTTCGGTTTTCTCGTTGGAGCGTGATTTAGTCCTATCTTAGGAAGGCACCGAGAGAGACGAGGTAGAAGGTTTGGGTCATGCTCGATTTCCCCAATCGAAATTTATCCTATCCTAGTATCACGCAATCAGTCATCGATACATGGACCAAACATGCGGAGCCACGTTGCCTCTCGCCGCAACGAAATTTATCCGTTGCGGGCTGAATGATGATTTCATCCGGTTCACGATGTTTTAGTTCGTTGCCACATGACGCAATAAAATGGCGCCACGTGGACCAAGCACGCGGCGCCATGTGACACCCTGCCCGAGACGAATTGTGTTCGTCGTGGTCTAGATTAAGATGTCGCCGTGTTTGTGATGTTCTTTCATCATCGTGGTACAATGCAATCAGATGACGACGCATGGACCAATTATACGGTGCCATGTTGCCTCATCATGTGACGAATTTTGTCCGTCGTGGGCTAGATGATGACGTCAACTCGTAATCATGACGTTTTTTCATCCCCGCATCAATCAATTACACGATGACATGTGTACTGGTCATATGCCGACACGTGTCCTGTTATTCGTGTTTTTTACTTCGTCATGGATGAAAGCGTTCACTTTTGTTGCGGACAGATCCTTACGTCATCATTCGAATTGCCATTTTGGTGGTCTGTAATCGTGTAAATTCGAATGCAGGAATTCAATTTTCACATTAAAGCAAACACAGAACAATGTCAAATATAGAAATTCAGTTTCCACAACAAAGCAAATACTGAACAACATCTAACACAAAATTCCGTTTTCAGCAACACCACCACATGCCAAAGGCTCACAATTTTCAGCACCATGTAGGTCAAAGCCTCACAGTTTCACTTACCACAAAGTTGCCGATGAAACAACATCTCAAGTTGGGCATTTCGTCGTTCTTGCGACTTCCTTTGGTATTCTTGTTTCTTCCGCAATTCTTTTGTAGTGAAAGTATCTGCTAGAGGTCCACAGGGTCTCTACACCATGTTCTTGAGGTAGCCAGGGTTAGCAAGTGTTGAGAAAGAATGTCATGGAAACCTATGACTTCCCGCCAATCGACTTCAAAAAATAGGCAATTCGATCTAGGCGGGGATAACTCATGCCCCATGTCTAGGATCAAGTATGATCCTAGCCTATTCACGCAATCCCACATCATAGATATCAAGAACACTTCTGATCGGGTTTAATTGCGTATTCCTCTAGGTGTAGTTGGCTCCTGAATGCCCGATCTCGTGAAGCCATTATAAGATTGATCCTTGGCCAGTTAATGTTAACATTATTCTTATCTCTTGGGCCTCTGATGAGCTTAAAATCTCCGCTAATCACCACTTGATAGCAACTAGAGGAAACCTTCTACTCGAGCTCTTCGAGGAAGGTGGCCGCACTAGTACAGAACGACACATAGGAAACGGGCCAAAACCCTCATCGGAAACGGAGAAGTGGTCCGTCTCCCCGCCCCCGTGGCTGATGTGAAGGCCCCCATCAGGAATGGAGTCCAAAAACCGTAGCCGATGAGGCCAAGTTTTGGCAACGGTTCTTTACATATCTTCGTTTTCTCAGTGTCGAGCTCATCAGTAATGGAGTGTGTAAATTTGCTCGTTTGCGTTGAGGTTTCTTCATAAGCATATAGCACGAATACATATGCCATTGGGCATTTAAAATCTCACTACACAAGCACAAGAATGACAGATCAGATTCATAAGGAAGTAGCTCCGATTCATAAGGTAGCTCTACATTACAATGATACATCTCTACATTACGGTGATACATCTCTATAACCTACTAGCTATTAACAATGTTTTTGGTAGCAGTGACAACCTGCTTTATAACCTTCTGCCACTCTTCTTCCTGACAGAGTTCCCAAAGCTTGATAATCATTGATACTCCACAGAAGAGCATCAGCCTTGGCAAGCACATCTTTAGTAAGGAAAGATGTAGCATATACATCTTCAACTCTCCTTGCTATAGACAAATGATTTTGGTAGCACTGACAACATGTTTTATAACCTCTTGTGACTCTTCTTCCTGACATAGTGGCCAAAGCTGGATAATCATTGATACTCCACATAAGAGCATCAGCCTTAACAAGCACATCTTTAGTAAGGACACATCTTCTGTGCATCTGATGAGGATATAGATGCATGATCAGTAGAGATCTACATATTGGAGACATGTAGGTGTATAATATTGAGTGCAAACCAATTAATGGTTGCATATTTGAGAGAACAGATTGATCTACTTACAGTGCCCAATTAGAACAAACAGATCGAGCACATGCATAATTATCTATGGCTAGGCATTCGAGCAACAAACTGTGGCAACTACACATAGCGTTATCCGACTTGTCCAGTGCATGGATGAGCTTACCGGCGGTGGCATTGCCGCTCGGGGAAGATCCGACGCGTCCCTGGGGGAAGATGCGCGGCGACTGGCCGACGCACCGCTGGGGGAAGATGCGCGGCGGTTCGCCGACGCACGGCTACAGGTAGATGCTATGCGGCGGCGGTGTCGGCTGATGCTTCGTGAATCACACGTTCGCTGGGAGACCCCAAGAGGAAGGTATGATGCAGTTCAGCGGCAAGTTTCCCTCAGTATGAAACCAAGGTTTATCGAACCAGTAGGAGCAGCAACTCTTCAGAAGGTTGTCAACGGCGAAATATGATGCGACGCAACACCAGAGATTCCGGCGCTGACGTGGACCTGCACACAACACAATCAAAGTACTTTGCCCCAACGAAACAGTGAGGTTGTCAATCTCACCGGCTTGCTGAAAACAAAGGATTAAATGTATGGTGTGGAAAATGATGTTTACTTGCAGAGAATGAAAAAGGAACAGTTTGCAGTTTGTGGTTTTAATCAGTGTAAAAGATTGGACCAGGGTCCACAGTTCACTAGTGGTGTCTCTCCATAAAAGATAACTAACATGTTGGGTAAACAAATTACAGCTGGGCAATTGACAAATAGTGGGCGCATGACAATGCATATATATGACATGACGATTACTATGATATTTAATTGGGCATTACGACATAATACATAGACCGTTATCCAACCGCGTCTATGACTAATAATCCACCGCCGGGTTGTCATCCGAGTCCCCCGTTGGTATTAAGTTGCAAGCAACGGATAATCGCATTAAGTAAAGCGCGTAATGTAAACAAACACATATGCCCGTGGACATAGCATCGTTAGGTTATCCCTAGTGGCAACAACACATCCACAACCTTAGAACTTTCTGTCACTGTCCCAGATTAAATGGAGGCATGAACCCACTATCTAGCATAAATACTCTCTCTTGGAGTTACAAGCATCTACTTGCCAAAGCATCTACGAGTAACGGAAAGCATGCAAGATCTTAAATAACATAGGGCATAGATTGATAATCAACTTGACATAGTATTCAATATTCATCGGATCCCAGCAAACACAACATGTAGCATTACAATAATATGATCTTGATCATGTAGGGCAGCTCACAAGATATAAATATGATGGCACAAAGTGGAGAGACAACCATCTAGCTACTGCTATGGACCCGTAGTCCAAGGATGAACTACTCACGCATCACTACGGAGGCAGGCATGGCGATGTAGAAGCCTCCGGTGACGATTCCCCTCTCCGGCAGGGTGCCGGGAAAAGGTTCTGGACCCTCCCGAGCTAGGGTTGACGGCGGCGGCATCTTTGGAACTTTTTGTGGATATTGGCTCAGGCACTTAGGGTTTTCGCGTCGAGGGGAATAAGTAGGCGAAAGGGCGGCGGCTGGAGGCCTCCGTGGGGCCCACACCACCCCAGGGCGCGGTAGAGGGGGCCCCCGCGCCCTGGCCATGTGTGGGGCCCATGTGGCCCTCCTCTGTGGCTCCTTTGGTTCTTCAGGTGTGTTCTGGTAAAATAGCATCCTCCGTGAAGTTTCGTCCAATTCCGAGAATATTTCTAGACTAGCTTTTCTGGAATACAAAAACAGCAGAAAACAGGAACTGGCACTTTGGCATCTTGTTAATAGGTTAGTACCAAAAAATGTATAAAAGTGACATAAAGTAGATGCAAAACATGTAGCAATTGGTATAAAACAAGCATGGAATATCAAAAATTATAGATATGTTGGAGACGTATCACCGGCCGGCCGCGCCGCTCAGATATGCGAGATAAGGGTTAGATCTGGCGCTGCTCCGCCACACTGTGAGAGTGAGAGTGAGGGTGAGAGCGAGAGCGTTAGGGTTGTCAGAATGGCGTATTTATAGCACAAGTACAATATCGAAAACGGCGGCGATAAACAACTGTATCCTTTTATTTGCTCACTAACACACTGGGCCTACTTAACAGTATAATTGAACTAACTATCTACTCTACTTGGTCTTCTTCCGCCCTGCCTCCGCGCCATTGGTGTCCACGGCGTGGCATCGCTTCTTGCCGGTTGCCCTCTCCTCCAGCTCGTGCTCCTCCTTCTCCGGCCGCGCGTCCTTCTCCGGCGACTCCTTCTCTCGCGCCTCCTTCTCCGGAGCGTGCTCCTCCTTCTCCGGCGCATCCTTCTCTGGCGCGTGCTCGTCCTCCTCCTCCTCCGGCGCCTCCTCCGACGCCTCCTCCTCCACCTCGTCGGCGTCGTCTTGTTCCTGGCTAATATACGGCTCCGGCGTGTCCTCCGGCGACTCCTCCTCTTTGGAGTCGTCTTCTCTATCGCGTGAAGACGGTGTGTCCGAGTCATCGGAGTCATCTTCTACAGAGCGTGAAGACGGCAGGTCCGAGTCATCGGGATCCGAGTCCGGCGGCCCGTCTTGATCCCACCATAGGACTTCACCACGGTCTTCACCACTCGTGTCGTCGCTCGGGACTTCCTCGTTCTGCCACCAGGGTTCCTCCATGGCGGTTGTTCTAGTGTGGTAGAGAATGTGGGAGAGAACAATGGGGAGAATACGAGAAATGCCTGGCTTCACGCGGTTCTAGTCACATTTTATTAGCGTCGAGCAGGCGGTTCCAATCCCTCGTGAATTAAGCCGCATTGAACAGCGCGCTTCCAGTTTGCAACTTCAGTTTCCCAGCCACATCACAAACGGATATCCTTCCACAATGTTGCCATAGAGATACGTATTGTAAACGGAGATCGTAAATTCTCCGTAACCAATGTTGACGGACCAGCCGCGGCCTAGTTCTGCCAGGCCTCGTCCGCAACGCTAAAATCGTGATTTTCCGTCGCCTATCTCGTGCCGTTACCATAGAGAGGTATCCGATGTGTCGTTCTGTACTAGTGTCGTACGCTTGTGATCTACATGACCGTACTCTCCGATGAATTTAATTATGAAATTTGAAGATCTATTAAGTATGGACGCACTTAGTAAACTGTCCTTGAATGCACTGATCTAAGGTGCCAACCTAAGGACATGCATTGATCTAAGGTGCCAACCTCAAGATTACTATCTCGGATTCCTAGGAGAAGTGCCCTACTGCATGTAGCCAACTCCAGAAGAATTTGTCTCTGCTTTCTATGTTATGAAGTTCCTGTTCAGTGAAGCTAGCTCTAATGGTTTCTTGTAGGAAGATAATGTCTAACTTCTCTTTTTTGATATAGTCATTAAGTAGGGTGCATCGGCCACACTGGCCAAAACTCCGCATGTTCCAACCTCCCATCCGTATTCGAGCACTGGGTTTGTCATCCGTGCTAAGCAGACAGGTGTGGCGCGAAGGTTTTGTTTCTCTCAGGTGAAAGTTTGGGGCATTGCGCGTTTCGGCTTGGGGTTTGAGGGCTCAACATCAGATCTCTCAAGCTCTTTGAGTGACAGTGATCCAGCAGATTGGGGCAGAGAGACCGCACTAGTCTTGATTCCCTCCCGAGTTTAGATTTCGCAATAGCTTCAGCAGTTGTAGCAGATGCAGCCTTGGCAAGAGTGGCTTGAGATAGTTCTTTGGCATGGATAAGTGATAAAACTTCCAACGGGGGAACCAAAAAACACAAGTTCACAACCGGAAGCAACATAAAACAAATTCGAATCCAGAATCGAAGAGAGGGGAACAAAACTTGCACCAGGAGAGGTGCAAGGGTTTCAGCATGTACTCGTGGCGTTTTTTGCTGTAGCACGACAAACCGCCTTATGGAGCACCGATTCCGCTTCTTTTTCTTCACTGAGAGCTGCGAAGAGCAGAATATGAAGAATGGTCGTTGTTGAGGATGTTGCCGTGCGTTTAGCCTTGGGAACCTTCAGATGGAATTGCAGCGACACATTCTTCCCATTTAGTAGTGGACGTAGCCACTCCGTGAGAGCGCACAGTCCTTTTAAACTTGAGCTTCGTGCTACGGGCAGCTAGAGTTTACTTCTCAAATTCCCAGTCATTCAAGATCTGCCACCCCACCTCCTCCCGATCCGCCGCTGGCATCTTGGCTGCTTTGTATGGCGAGAAATGGGGGAGCTTGACCCTTTCTCCGTCCTCAGACGAGGAATCATCGTGAGTGGAGATAGAGATTGGGGAAATAGGGCCATTGGGAGAGATTGGGCTGACATCTAGGCCACAAGTGACAGAATCTATGAATTTCTCCATCCTCTGGGAGATTTAACCCATATTAGTCGAACAAAGTGCGAGCTAGACCTCTCTGGATCAGTGGAGGAGCCGAGCGAGCCTGCTTAAGAGGGTGGAGAGCGGCGAGCTAGCTTGATGCCCAACTTTTTCTTCATTTTAATGCTAGCAGAGGGGTTAGACGCTCCAGAGCCCCCGAGAGAGGTGGGATCGTCTTGGGTATAGTTGTAGGGCCAGAAGAGCTATCCTTCCCATCTTGTTTCACTGGTGTGTTCTTGATTTTTTTCCTTTCTTGTGTTCTTCTCTGTCGTGGCCCTTCTCTTGATCTTGCAGATCATTGTTCGCATCTAGTTATTGTTCATGTGCTGTTGCTATAAGTATTAGTCTAGAAATAAAAGAACAATGGGAGAAAATACCATATGAGTCCATCGAATCCCAAAAGAAGGTATCAAAATTTTTGTAGGATAATTAGAATATCTACCGCCACTTTTCAAGAACTGGCTTTAGCTACTGTAGAAAATATAACCCAATGAGGGCGATGAAACATTAGAATAAATTGCTACTGTTAGCATTTAGCAATGACTTAGCATCCAAAAATTTCAGAGGAAATTACTTCAAGTGGCCTGTGCACTTGCTTATTTTGCACTGGGCCCCCATGTCAGGACGGTCCGGTAGGATGGGAGGATTAACATACCCCTTCGCTGATGTGCGAAGTTTAAATGATCTTGAGTCATAACTGTAATGTCTAACGGGTAGTGGGTTTCTGCACATGTTTGGGCCACCTGAAAGGATTAAAATTGTCATTCAGCCCACATGAGGAGGATATACCCAACAATGGGTGTCTTGTCCCGGAATCAGCTTGCGTGGGGTGGTGGAACTCCTCCTCAAGTCACGAGCTACATCCCCGGGTGCTTTGTTTGGAAGTCAAGGCACAACCTAATGACCTTCACGCTTCATACATCAGGTATTGTGTAGCTTCAGCGTGGTGGAATCCACGAGCGCCTTTGGAGCCTCTGTCTCGCCCTTCACGACAGATCCAAAACTAGGGTTTTAATGATGTGCATCTGGATTGTGGGGTGAAATGTCCCTGGCGAAGCTTGATGAGGAGGAGGGACATCTACGTGACTCGAGTTCCCGGAGTTCGTACTTGATGGCGGTGTCCGTCTTGATAGCAAGTATCCCGGCAGTGACCTCGTCGACAGAGGCATGAGTATTCATCGTCGAGGTACTAGTATTACCATGGTAGGGCCAACGGCCAGTGCCGGCAGTAGGTGCCGATATGTCGACAATCGAGAGGTGGGGGATGGGAGGGGTAATGAACACTGACAAGGAACCTTCTGAAACTAAACTATATGAAATTCCAACCTAGCCTCCATTTTGTTTTCTTAGGAACCTGGTTGCAAGATCTGAAAGAATGCTTAGCTCTCTGTGTATACTAAGTTTCCTGTTAACTTATCTTCAATTGTAAAGTCTTGGGTAGATAGAAGTGGCGGAGCTTGGGCTCGTTGTATGTGCGTGTGTTGGGGGGGGGGGGGGGGGGGGGGGTGTGCACCTTTAGCTAAATAAATAATACGATGTGACAGGGTGCATGCATTTGAATACCGATCGACTTATCGCGACTTAAAAAGCAGCAATAGGCAATAGCTCATGTTTATTTTCTCAAGCCAAAAATATGCAGTGTGTAAGTGCGTACTTGCCGTCGTTAGACGCTCGGGTAAATTAATCAAGATTTATTTTATAGTGCATCAGACGAATATGAGCCGTTTATTTTGTAGTGTATTTCAGCATGAGAATTATTGTCGGTATTACATTGTTTCCCCTTTTTTTTTGACCCGGCTCTGTGAGGCAAAGCCCCAGGTTCAAACCTTTATTAAAAGGAAAACATATTTACAACAAGTATAGACAGAGAGCTAAGGAAGACTATCTAGTTGCACTGAAGAAATGCCAAATAATTGGCCCATTTGCCCGCCCCCATTTGCCCCCCCCCCCGGATGATGGGAATAGAAAATCTCTCATGGCCAACGTATTGACCAGACACATCGACAGTTTTCATGTTGAATAATCTCTATTATCGTCATATATTTCCACGCAATGCAGCGGCAAGCTTCTCTACAATGTCCTCGGGTGCGATGCTGAAGCCCTCGTCCACCTGAAAAGAAGCAATATATATCATCCAAAAGTGTTCACTGGTTCGCATTCGCCCCTTGAATATAAATTGTATTTTGTGAGATGACGTATTTTGATTATCAAAATAGAAGGTTTGACTGAGAAGTCTTATAGTAGGCATTGAAATTGATACTTCACCCATTTCATATATAAGGCTTATTAGGTCATCAAGAATAATTTTATTAATTTTTGGTAAGTATGGAAAAGGAATCTACCTGTGTTCATTCCATGTCATATAAATCACAAATTAACAAAGTAATTCTTGGTCAAATCAAATAAGTAGGAGGGGGAGTACTATCGAAGAGAGCGGCCATTGAACATCACATATTTCCCATATATTTTATGGAAAATATTTTAAATTTTTTAAGAGGATTCTTCTTGTTGAACGCCAAAATGTGATGAATGTTCCCATATTAATTTCCACTATATGGGAACAATATTTGCTTAAACATCTTACAAAGTGTTATGTTATAAAGGTTGTTTCAGAATATAAGGTATAGTTCCCTTTAGCCCATGCATAAGTTATTAGTGGCTTTGCCTGGTTTCCTTAGGGCTCGCTAATTTTGTGCATTTCTAAACAGGGCGCAAAGGCCCGGCCCACTAATTTTGTTGCCACAACTTAATCACAAAATGAAATAAATTAAAAAGTTAAAGAATAAAATGTGCTCAGTAACAAGGAGTAATGAACTTGCCTTTGCCATGATGGTTATGTTCAGAGTGCAAGCCGGGAAGCATGGAATGACATTGGTGTGCGTGATGCTAAGGTGGAGCTCCTCGACCTCGGCGAGCAACGTGACAAGCACCCCTTTTCCGTCGTCGCAGTGGATCCTCACCATGACGTCGCTCTCCGAGACCTTCGCCTCGATCTCCGGCAACGAGCTTGTAGTCGTCGTCGCCGCGCCGTCCGGTACCGTGGCGATGCACGGCCTCTTGACAAGCACAACCGAGTCGATGCTCTTCCTGCTGCGGCCCTCGGCTTTCTTGAGCTTCTCTGCTGATCCTTGACGTACCTCACAGCGTCGAACAGGATCGTCGTCTTGTCCATCTGAACAAACTAATTCATTGGTCAACGAGTTTACGGGAAGTTTTCTCGTAAGAAAAAGTCCAGCGGAAGCGACACAAGTGAGAAATGTGGCGAGGAAATCGGGGATGAGGAGGACCTTCTTGAGGCCGGGGATGACGCTGGAGAGCTCGATGAAACCGCGGTTAATCGTCTCGCGGCGCTTCCTCTCTGCCTTGCGTGCTCCTTCGCGCCCGGCTCCGGCGACGTCTGCCCGTCACCGAACTGCTGGCGGCGCTCTTCGGGGAGTTTTTCCTTAACGGCGACATGTGAGCCGGCTCCGGCACGTCGGGCGATCTTGCGGGAGCGGTGGGCGTGGCCGTGGCCTCGTCGTGTATGTTCGGCTGCGCCACGGTGGAGGTGTAGTGCCATCTCACCAGTGGGAAGCTGGACGGGCAGCCGTCGTTCTCCACGACCATGCTTCCCGGCGTGTTCTCAAGGCCGCTACTGTCGCCTGAGCTCCAGCTGTCCGTGGCGCGGTCATGTGCTGCTGCTCCCGCAGAGGCCGTGCCGTTCTGCAGCAGGCCTTCCATGTCGGCGTAGGTAGCGGCGTCCGGCTGGTGCAGGTGCTCCTGCTGCAGCGCTTCCATAGCCCAGTCGAAGAACATGCTCGAGTCGTCCATTCCGGTAGGTACCTGATGGAATCACACGCCAAAAAAACGAATTATATCACAAGATGGAAAATATGCACGCTCTCGAGGAAGGAACTACTACTTGGGCAAACACCTACTGGCCGGCAAAGTGGATGCAAATCCGTCACCAGATCTAGAGGAGATAGCCGGTAACACCACAATCACCTACTGATGAGGACCTGTTCTATCTAATCGCTCTCATGCTATTCACTTCTTCCATGTGTGGCGTTTATATAGAGAGAGATAGAGAGCAATTCTAGTGTGCTTGACCTGCATCGTCCATACCACAAGAGAAAACCAGGGAGATACATCACGTGCACCTCAGCAGGTTCTCTTGTCGGCATGATTTGTCCCTTTGTCCGATGACGACTAGCATATATAAAGGTTTTTTTTTATCGTAGGAACGAGAAAAACAGAAGCAGAAACAGAAAAAAAAAGAATTTGACAAGATAGCAAGTGCAGATTTAATGACGGAGAAAACTACATATAAATAGTTATTTGCTTGGGACGCAGGAAATAACACAAGAAAACCATGAAATGAGGTTGTAACGGATGACACGATTTGCTGATGCAAATATCATTGCAGTAATAAGTATCATTGGACGAGGCAAATATCACTAGTGGAAAAACCACCTATGGTCCCGGTTCGGTTGGGCCATCAGTCCCGGTTGCCCAACCGGGACTGGCCAATCGGGACCAATGCTGGTCCCGGTTGGCCCAAGAACCGGGACCAATGTGTGGCCACGTGGCCAGGTCAGGCTGGGCCTGGGGGGAGGCTCATTGGTCCCGGTTCTTAATACGAACCGGGACCAATGTGTTACTTTTTTTTTTATTTAGGGTTTAGGGTGCCCCCTCTCCCTCTCGCCGGTGCCCCCTCTCCCTCTCGCCGGTGCCCCTCCCTCTCGCCGGTGCCCCTCTCCCTCTCGCCGGTGCCTCCGTCGTCTCCCCCTTCTTCGCATCGCCGACGTGCTCTCCATCGTTTCCGTACGCATATTATACGCTCTACTATATACACAGTACACATTGATGCATACATAATTAATATTCGATCTCTTGCGAGAATACAACTGTTTAATTACATGGAGATAGATCACATATATTGTTCATCGTCCGAAGCATAATGTTCTCCCTTTTCATCGATGACCTCCCTAAGCAGGAATCCCGCCAATTCCTCTTGAATTGCTCCTACGCGCAGTTTTGGGTCGAGCGTCTCCCGCATGTCGCTGAAATGAGTTGTTTTCCGCTCAGTGGTCAACTCGCGAATGAACTCGCAAACGTAGAATCCACATAAATTACTCCCCGGTGGCTGCTGCGGACATGTCACCGATTTAAAAGTTAGCTCATCTTTGAATGGACCTTCTACCTTCTGTTTGAAAATTTTCCAACACCTGCTTTGGCAAAGAACATGAACAAAGGAGTTATTAATTACTTGACATCAGGGAACGAACGAAAGAGGGCGATATAATGCGATAATGATTGAAATTACTTGTTGAGCATTTCTTTCATGTCGGACCACAACGCTTGGTCCCAACTTAATGAGTCTGGACTTCAACTATGGACTTGTCAGGTTGAATGCTTAGCAGAATCCAGTGGGACCTGCGGACGTTTACATAAAGCAGACATGCATAGCTCATCAATTACACTTAACATCGAGAAAGCCAAATAAAAATATGTACAAGACAGAAACACTCACCTGAAGTTGTAAGGAAATAGTATTTCCGTACAGAAATGTTGCATGGTTAAAAAGGTGGTCAGGTCATTCTCCACGTCTTTGGGGAAATTGACTAAATTATGTGAATTCACGATATATGGGTCAACGAACCCAACCTCAAAAACTCGAGTTCTTTTGCATTCCAGCATCTTCATTCTGCATAATAGCGTACAAAAGGATATATATATATATAGTCAGGATAATATAATACAGGCAATGAACGAGCTGAGCTAGAGACTTAATTACGAAAATAAATCACTTACAGACAATAGCAAGAGAGGATAGATTTGTCGAGGTCGCGCTTTTGGAATAACTGGAACAGTTCAGTCAGTTGAACCTGTATAATGTAACGTTTGAAGAAATGCTCCACTCTAACGTCCACCGGAAACCACTCTTTCGCGCCCTTCTTTGATGTGTGCACCAGGTACCAGGTATGCAGATTTCGCATATGTGTTGATAGACCCGCGAGCTCCTCATTACTGACCATAGGCTCCCCTTGGACATATTTCCGTGCCATCTCTAACATTGGCGCATTTCATAGCCTAAAAGTTGACCAAGGCTCATACCCATGGCGGTAGCATTTTCCTTGGCCTGCGATACAGTGATACCAAGTTCTTTAGCAGCAGCTAGGGCTCTGGGGTCCAATAATTCCAGGTCCTTATCCATAGCGGCTCTGAAGTCCTTGTCGACATCGGAACACACTATGAGCGGGGGACCGATTGATTTTTCTGCTGTCCGAGCTGGGCAATTTGTTTCCCGCTTTTTGCACTTCTTCCCTTGTTCTGCTCAGACTGGGCACGTGCTAGCCTCTTAAGTTCACGACCATAGTCAGATGGCAGATTCATCGATATCTGGGATGGCTGCTCAAGGAAGGACTTAGCCCACTTTTTGGTTTTTGCATCATATACCTTCTTTGGCTCGGGCTTTTTTGGTGCAAAAAAAGCCTTATTGTAGGCAGCCACTACCTCGGCGTTTTCCGCTTCAGTCCTGTCATAAGGTCTCTTGGGAGGAACCGACGGGATGTCGACTATCTTCTGAGTGCGACCTCTCTTCTGAGTGCGGCGCGGGGGAGCGGCGTTGGTCCGTTTCTTCTGCTGAGACGGCTGCGCTGGAGACTGGTCACGCGGCGGCGGAGACGGCTGCGCTGGAGACTTGTGAGGCGGTGAAGAGGACGGCTGCGCTGGAGAATGCTGAGGCGGTGAAGAGGACTGTTGCGCTGGAGAATGCTGAGGAGTCGATGGCCTTGGCTGCCAGTTCGGAAGCACGATGAATTCCTTTGGCCATAGAATTGGCGCTTTCTTGGCTTCTCCAAGTTCAAGCACCTCCCCATCTTCACCTGCAGGGTGGTGCAGCTTCAGCTCCTCAAAATCTTTCATCACTGCATCCACCCCGACAACAGCGTAGCCATTTGGAACCGGAGCAAAATGGTAAGTTGGATTAGGTCCAATTGGTAGGGCATAGCCGACCGCCACCTTCACGGATATGTTATAAACTTTCACATGCAGCTCACAAGGTGTGCTCTCCGTGATATCATCCACTGGGTAGCGACGAAGAGGAGCCACTGCATCATCATTACCATCCTGGAGCTCCGTGGAAGCCACGCTGCTTTTCCGATTCGATGGGCCACCGGTACCATCGCATGCAGCTTCTACCATGTGCCGCTGAGATTGGCGCTAGTACCTTGCTGGCTAAGTGCGGTAATTTGTTCCTTGTGCAGCTTTAATTCTTCTTCTATATTACGCAGCCGGTCTGCAGCAGCGCGTGCTTCCATTGCCTCCCTTTCCTTTCTCCTCTGATGGCTTCTATCAGGAAATTTCTTCCTGTGCTCGGGAATCGCAATTGTCTTGGGCTTGGAGCCTATCACGCCTCGTAACCGTCCGTCGTGTTCCTTATTCCCAAGGGCGCGTGTGAGCTCGTCATCCTCTCTATCGGGAATGAACCGTCCCTCTTCAACATCCTTGAATGCATTTCTAATTTCTTGGATGGGTAGTAGGGGATTATCTTTGTGTCGTCTGTTATATATGCACTTCCCTTCTGCGTCCAACGTGCCCCCATGCCCGTAAAACCAATTTCTTGCCCGTTCGGTCCATGAGTGGCTCTGGAGTGATCCCTTTAGCCAGATACTCCGCCTCAAGTTTCTCCCACTTAGGATGTTATGGGCGTAGCCACCAGGCCCCATAGTATGGTGGTACATCTTTAGAGCAGCATTTGCCGCATTTTTTGCAGACTTTTCCAGAGCTTCCTCCGATTTCTTGTACGCCACAAATTCTTCCCAGTAGTCCTTTATCTTCTCATACCCTTTATCGAAGTCTGGAGTCTTATTTTTCTTGACAAACAGGTTGTTCAATCTTTTCTTCCAGTTCTTGAATAGCTCCCATCTTCTTAAGTGCCCAGTCCTTGACTTTTTGCTCCATGATTTTCCGGGCAATCTTTTCTGCCTCATCTGGATCCTCCTCATCTGAATCCACCTCTGGCGCCGGCAGGGTGAAATTAACCATGAGCTTTCTCCAAAGTCTTTCTTTGCCCTTCTCGCTGACATATAGCTGTCCTTTCTCCTTTGGCCGATGCCATTCTCGAACGGTGATCGGGATGAAGTCCCTAACAAGAACTCCGCATTGCTTTACCATTTTTTGTGCAACACCAGGGGGAGCAGTCGGTGTGCCGTCTTCAGCGACTCTTTCGATCCTGTACCTTTCTTGGTCGCCCAACTTTTTGGCTGGGCCTCGTTTTGTCCTTACAGAAGATTTGCTCGATCCGGAGGGCTAAAAGAAGAAAGAGCGTTAATATATGTATATAGACAGCAGAGGCTTAATTAATACAATCTTCGGCTTCATTAATATATGTATATGCACCTCGCCGGAGTTTGCAACATTTAATGTTCCACCGGAGCCTTCGGCTTCTCCCTCGTCGGCTTCTCCCTCGCCGACTTCTCCCTCACCCCGGCCGTCGGGTTCTACCTCACCGGAGCCGTCTCTTCGGTTGAGAGACTCATCTCCCTCACCGGAGTTGTTCAAAAACTCCGTGGTGACATCGACGATATCTTCCCGCCCGTGGATTATATCTTCCGGCCCGCGGATTATATCCTGGAGTATGTTTTCCTTTATTTCGTCTCGTTCCATAGTTTCTGCAAATTAAGAACAATGCACAAAACTTTAGTTGGGTAACTTTGTTCCTCGTAAACTCGTATCGTAAACCCGTAAACTCGTAAACTCATATCGTAAACCCGTAAACTCGTAAACTCGTATCGTAAACCGTATCGTAAACTCGTATCGTAAACCCGTATCGTAAACTCGTATCGTAAACCGTATCGTAAACCCGTATCGTAAACCCGTATCGTAAACTCGTATCGTAAACCCGTAAACTCGTATCGTAAACTCGTATCGTAAACCCGTATCGTAAACTCGTATCGTAAACCCGTAAACTCGTATCGTAAACCCGTAAACTCGTTAACTCGTATCGTAAACCCGTAAACCCGTAAAAATATATAATGCAAACATATTTGAACATTCAAATTTGGATTACAATCTAAATGAACTACAATCTAAATTTGGATTCAAACATATTTGTAATTTCCTATACAAAAAAATCCTAACATGCACTAACCTAAAATGCTATTTCCTATACACTAACAAAATTTTCCTATACACTAACAAAATTAAACTACAAATTAAACTACCACTATACAAAATTAAACTAACACAATTTTATAACTTTTCTAACTTTGCTAACAACATTAAAATTTCTCACATTTTGCTAACATAGCTAATAACTCTAAATTTTCTAATTTTGCTCACATTTTCTAAGTGGGATCAGCGCGAGGCAGAGGAGCGTGAGGCAGAGGAGCTCGAGGCAGGGGAGCGCGACGGCGGAGAGGAGGACGGAGGAGGGGGCCGGCGAACGGAGGGAGCGCGACGGCCTCGGGCGCGGCGTGGGGCGGCGCGTGGAGGTGGCGCGTGGAGGAGGAGGCTCGGGAGGCGGCGCGGCGTGGCGGCTCGGGCCAGCCACGCGTGGAGGTGCGCGTGGAGGAGGAGGCTCGGGAGGTGCGCGTGGAGGAGGAGGCGCGGGAGGAGGCGCGGCGTGCGGGCGCGGCGGCGCGGGCGTCGAGGGCACCGGCGTCGAGGGAGGTGGGCAGCCTGACGGCGTGCGGGCGCGGCGGCACGGGCTCCTTCTTTTCTCCGGGGACTTAGGCGTTTCTGCGATGAATCGGGGAAGGAGAAGGGGCAACAGTTAAGTAGCAGGGGGTCATTGGTCCCGGTTGGTGGAAAGAACCGGGACCAATGACCCTTTGGTCCCGGTTCTTGCCAGCAACCGGGACCAAAGAGTGGGCAGTTAATGCCAGATCAAGCGCGGGGTCCAGGGACTCATTGGTCCCGGTTCTTGGTATAAACCGGGACCAAAGAGTCCTTTTTCAAAATTATTTCGAACTTTTCAGTTCTGAAATTTTGTTCCCGCCTTTTTTTTCTTATTTAGGTGTTTGGATATGAATTTCAAATGGTTTTGAATCTGAAAAGACTTTCAACATGAAAAGTTTTTAAATTTGAATAAATAATCCAAAACCATTTTCTGTTTTCTAAAATAATTATTCTAACTATACAAACTATTAACCATTTTGCCATTTTCAACTACAAATGCATTAACTTTATTGCATATTTTGAATTGACAAAACTTTCAACATGAAAAGTTTTTAAATTTGAATAAATAATCCAAAACCATTTTCTATTTTCTAAAATAATTATTCTAACTATACAAACTATTAACCATTTTGCCATTTTCAACTAAAAATGCATTAACTTTATTGCATATTTTGAATTGACAAAACTTTCAACATGAAAAGTTTTTAAATTTGAATAAATAATCCAAAACCATTTTCTGTTTTCTAAAATAATTATTCTAACTATACAAACTATTAACCATTATTGTCATTTTCAATTTAATATGGATAAATTCATATCTTTAAATCCGTAAGTCGAAACTCGACTAATAATATGTATAAATCGATAAAACTTGGGTACATAGACGAATAACAAAAAACTTGGGTACATAGACGAATAACAACAAACTTGGGTACATAGACGAATGAAAACAAACTTGGGTACATAGACGAATAACAACAAACCATTTTGTCCTAACCAGTGTTGTGGCTCAGGTTAGTCATACTCTTGCCTAGGCCTATAATACTCGTGGGTGTAGTCGTCGTAGTCGCCGTCGTCGTCGTCGCTGTCGTCGGATGGCCGTGATGTAGTCGTTGACGGGGGTTGTCTCCTGGACTGTGATTGAGGGTAACGCAGGCGGGGGTTATCACCGGCTGTGATGTAGTCCATGACCCTCTTGAGAGTCCGGCCGGCCCACCACAGCCGACGGCCGGCCTCGTTGAAGTTCGAAGGACGCGGGCGGTCCTCCTCGTACCTGGCGAGCGCCTTCTCACGCCTTTCGATGAAGAAGGCGTCCCAAGTTGGGCGTTAGTCTGGATGCCAGCGGGAATCCATCCGCTGCTCCGGAGTGAGCTCGAGGTAGTAGTGGTTCGTGATGGCCGCCCGGCGCGCCAAACCTTGAGGGACAGGAGGGACTGGCACGCCTCCGGTGCTCAGCCTCCAGCCGGTGGGGACGTCGTAGCCGGGTGGGCAGGGGTAGTTCGAGGCGAAAAGCGCCTCCGCCTCCGAGTAGGTTAGAGTGGGTACGGTGGAAGCCATGGGAGAGTGATGAGGTTGCTGATATGAGTTTAGATGTGCTATGCAATGGAGGCCATGACTACATATATATATAGTGAGAATCCCACCAATAAGGAAGAAGCACACGGATCGTGTGTTTCTTTCGAGCGCTTGTGAGCCGTTGGATCAGGGGTGTGTTTCTTTTGAGGGCTTGTGAGCTGTTGGATCACTCTGCGAGCCGTGATACCACCCAGGACTAAAGGGATTCCCGGGCCGTGATACCACCCGGGACTAAAGGGATTCCCACCAATAAGGAAGAAGCACACAGATCGTGTGTTTCTTTTGAGTGCTTTTGAGCCGTTGGATCAGGGGTGTGTTTCTTTTGAGTGCTTGTGAGCCGTTGGATTTTTAGAACTAATCCCGGTTGGTAACACCAACCGGGACTAAAGAATCACACGGATCGTGTGCTTCCTTCCAGCGCTTGTGAGCCGTTGGATCAGCGGTGTGTTTCTTTCGAGCGCTTCTGAGCCGTCGGATCAGCACTATCACGACCACTTCGTAAGCCATGCGACCCTATATATAGCCCACCTCCTCAGACAGGTTACTCACTCACACAAAACATTCCAGCGTCACTCGGAGAGGCATCTTTGGGCAACCAGCGGCAAGACGTCTCTGATGACCTGCGACCGTTCCAAACGGTTGCAGATCATCAGTGACGTCTTGCCGGACGGTTGTAGAACATCAGAGACGTCTTGCCGAACGGCACACAACTAGCGTCTACCTTTGCCACCGAATCCAATGGTTGGATTTAGCCTACCTGCTGGCATGTTCCCTGGCATTATTGTGTTCGTCCTTGTTCACCGGCCAGCCATTGGAGCCACCTCCTATAGGACGGTGAATAAGGACAACACAACGACGCTGTTGGAAACACAAGCCCTCAGGTAGGTTGAATCCAACCACTGGATTAGGGTGACACAATGATGAATTGCCGAGGAGGTGGGAGTGGTGGTGGTGGAAGTGGTAGCCATGCTCACGAGCATTCGGATTCCCGTCATACAACCCTACGGTGCATTTGATATGCAGTCACTCACGAGGCACCGTAGGGCTGTATGACGGGGAAACCATGTGTCCGGCCTGTTGCATGCACTCTGTATTATGGTTTTTACCACATAAAGGTTTAATACATTACTACACATCACATAAAGGTTTAATACATTACATTGATTTACATAAAAGTCATGAACCCTTCTTCGCGTATGATCGCTTCGGCCGTAACCATGGAGCATCTTCATTATTTAACGGGATGCTTGGGTCATTCTCACTGTGAAGGGCGGAATTTCATCAAACTTATCATAATCTGCTGACATGTCTGTCTTGTCCTCGACTCCCACGATGTTTCTTTTCCCTGAAAGAACTACGTGACGCTTTGGCTCATCGTCTGATGTATTCGTTTGCTTTTTTTTCTTTTTTTCGGTCTGGAGGACATGTCCTTCACATAGAAAACCTGAGCCACATCATTGGCTAGGACGAATGGTTCGTTCTTGTAACAACCAAGATTCTTGAGATCCACTGTTGTCATCCGTACAGCTGGTCTACCTTTATCCCTTCTCCATTCATGTTGACCCAACTGCACCGAAACAAAGGGACCTTAAAAGTAGGTCCATAGTCAAGTTCCCATATCTCCTCTATGCGACCATAGTATGTGTCCTTTTGCCCATCGTCGTTTGTTGCATCAAAGCGGACACCACTGTTCTGGTTGGTGCTCTTTTTATCTTGGGCGATCGTGTAAAATGTATTCCCATTTATCTCGTACCCTTGGAAATTCAATACAGTCGAAGATGGTGACGCGGCCAACAAGTAGAGCTGATCTCCGACAGTGGTGTCATTCATGAGCTGTAATCGCAACCAACTGCCGAAGGTCTCCATGTGTTTTTCTTTAATCCAGGAGTCATCCTTCCCCGGGTTCTTGGAGCGTACATAATTCTTGTGTTCCTCGATATACGGAGCCACGAAGGTGGAACTTTGTAGAACTGTGTAGTGTGCTTGAGTTAAAGAATGCCCGTCCCTACATATCAGTGCTTTCTTTCCTAGCGTGCCTTTTCCACTCAGTCTCCCCTCATGCCGCGATTCAGGAACACCAATCGGCTTAAGGTCAGGAATAAAGTCAACACAGAACTCAATGACCTCTTCTGTTCCATAGCCCTTGAGATGCTTCCTTCTGGCCTAGCACGGTTATGAACATATTTCTTCAAGACTCCCATGAACCTCTCGAAGGGGAACATATTGTGTAGAAATACAGGACCGAGAATGGCAATCTCGTCGACTAGGTGAACCAGGAGATGCGTCATAATATTGAAGAATGATGGGGGGAACACCAACTCGAAGCTGACAAGACATTGGACCACAGCCTTCTGTAAACTTGGTAGAGTTACTGGATCGATGACCTTCTGAGATATTGCATTGAGGAATGCACATAGCTTCACAATGGGTACTCGAACATTTTCCGGTAGAAGCCCCCTCAATGCAACCGGAAGCAACTGCGTCATAATCACGTGGCAATCATGAGACTTCAGGTTCTGGAATTTTTTCTTTGCCATATTTATTATTCCCTTTATATTTGACGAGAAGCCAGCCGGGACCTTGATACTGCTCAGGCATTCAAAAAAGATTTCCTTCTCTGCTTTGGTAAGAGCGTAGCTGCTTAAGTATTGACGCCCTTTATCCGTCTGCTTGTTGTATGGGTCTTTCATACGTTGCTGGTCTGCCCGTGCTTCCGGTGTATCTTTTGTCTTCCCATACACGCCCAGGAAGCCTAGCAGGTTCACGCAAAGATTCTTCGTCACGTGCATCACGTCGATTGAAGACCGGACCTCTAGGACTTTCCAATAGGGTAGCTCCCAAATATAGAGCACTTCTTCCATATGGGTACGTGGTTGTCAGCGTCATTCGGAACAGATAGACTGCCAGGACCCTTTCCAAAGATTACTTCTAAATCCTTGACCATGTCATATATAACATCACCATCAGGGAGGTTAGGCTTCTTCCGGCGATCTGCCTCACCGTTGAAATGCTTGCCGGGCTTTCTTACGGCATGACTGTTCGGAAGAAATCGACGATGCCCCAGGTACACATTCTTGTTTCCCAAATGTATACTTTCAGTCTTATCTAAACAGTGCGTGCATGCATTGTATCCCTTGTTTGACTGTCCTGAAATGTTACTAAGAGCAGGCCAATCATTGATGGTTACGAACAGCAACGCTCGTAGGTCAAATTCCTGTTGTTTGTGCTCATCCCACACACGTACACCTGGTTCGGACCACAACTGCAAAAGTTCATCAACTAATGGCCTTAGGTACACATCAATGTCGTTGCCGGGTTGCTTCGGGCCTTGGATGAGCACTGGCATCATAATGAACTTCCGCTTCATGCACAACCAAGGAGGAAGGTTGTAGATACATAGAGTCACGGGCCAAGTGCTATGACTGGAGCTCTGCTCCCCAAAAGGATTAAAGCCATCTGTACTTAGACCAAATCTTAAGTTCCTTGCGTCATCTGAAAATGTCGGGAACTCTCTGTCGATTTTTCTCCACTGGGACCCATCGGCGGGGTGTCTCAACTTCCCGTCTTTCTTACGCTCTTCTTTGTGCCATCGCAACAACCTGGCATGCTCTTTGTTTCTGAACAGACGTTTCAACCGTGGTATTATAGGAGCATACCACATCACCTTAGCAGGAACCCTCTTCCGGGGGGCTCGTCATCGCCCTCAACATCACCAGGGTCATCTTGTCTGATCTTGTACCGCAGTGCATTGCATACCGGGCATTTATCCATATTCTCGTACTCACCGCGGTACAGGATGCAGTCATTAATGCATGCATGTATCTTCTGCACATCTAATCCTAGAGGGCAGATAGCCTTCTTTGCTTCGTATGTAGTCTCGGGCAATTCGTTATCCTTTGGAAGCTTCGGCTTCATTATTTTCAGTAACTTCTCAAATCCCTTGTCAGAACAACCAGTCTCTGCCTTCCATTTCAGCAGTTCCAGTGTGGTACCGAGCTTTGTGCTGCCATCTTCGCAGTTTGGGTACAGCAACTTTTTGTGATCCTCAAGCATGGCCTCCAACTTTAGCTTCTCCTTTTCTGTATCGCATTCTCGCTTTGCATCAGAAATGACCCCACCAAGACCATCAGCGGGCTCATCTGATGCCCGATGTTCACCTCTTTCTTCTTCAACGTCTTCCATTACAGTATCACCGCATTCCTCAGGGAACATAGGATAGTTGTCATCATCCTCCTCTTCTTCATTGTCTTCCATCCTAACCCCTCTTTCTCCGTGCTTGGTCCAACAATTATAGCTGGGCATGAAACCTCTCCGAATCACGTGGTCTTGAATTTCTCGGGTCAGAGTACTCCCTGACGTTCCGACACTTCTCACATGGACAAGGCATAAAATTATTCACTTTGTTTGCCTCAGCCACATCGAGAAATTTATGCAGGCCTGCAATAAACTCGGAACTGCGTCGTTCGCCGTACATCCATCGCATCCGTGCATCCATCTGCATCATATATATAATTAAGTTTATCAAATACCATTACAATAACATCTTGAATAGTGAAATGACCACCGTACATCGACACGTGCAATATTTCTGTATCAATTACAGATGAAAAGGATAAAGTTGCTAACCTCGGCCGAGGATATCATCTTGTGTGAACTTAAGTGGGCTCGGGCATTTCATCGAACACATCTTGTGCGTGGCAAAGGAAAAAAAACTAGCACCCACTTCCCACCAATCCAACCAGAAAAAAAACAGAGGAAGAGAGGGGGTGGGGGTTATATAGGCAGGGGAGGTATTGGTCCCGGTTCTTGGCACGAACCGGGACCAAAGCTCCGCGCCACGCCACGTGGCCGGCTCTGGAGCTTTGGTCCCGGTTCTTGCCAAGAACCGGGACCAATACCCCCAACTGAACCGGGACCAATGCCTCCCGGGGCCCTGGCAGCAAGAACCGGGACCAATGCCTGGCATTGGACCCGGTTTTTGCCTAAACCGGGACTAATGGCATACAGTGCTCTGGACCAAAGGTCCTTTTTCTACTAGTGTATCTAATCATTTTTTTCGGAAAGAGATAGTAGAATTACATAGATGAAAATTATATTTTTGATAGTGATCTTATATTTAAAGCTGGAGGCGGTAGATGGAAGGAATCAGCCTTGTTCAACTACCTAATTAAGTTGTTTTTGGTGCACCAATGTCGAAATAATCTCTACATGCCTATACGTACCAGATCAGTATATGCAGTGCAATGTTTGTGATGAAAAAATGTCTCAAATATAATCAAATGTGCGGGTAGACCCAATGTGTGGGAACAAAAACAAAAACTTGTACTCCTTATATTAATGCTGAAAGTAAGAAGAAACCTGACATTTGCTAAGCAGTGGCGGAGTCAGGAGTTAAATCTGTTAGTCAAGGCAAAATGGTGTGGTCAAATACACATATTTTTGTATATTCTTTAATTGTTTTTTGCTTGACTTAAACTTATATTCTCTAAAATCTGTGTAATCAGCTCACTGCACAACTTGCAGTTGGCTCCACACTGTTGCTAAGGCCCATCCTTTTTTTCGAAAAGGACCATGGCAAAAGAAATACCGAACCGTACAAAACACCTTAACAAAAACGAAAGTTACAACGAGATACTTGAGATGCCCTTCGTCTTCAACCTCCAGACCGTGTCGACGGCGCGCCGCCGCTGCCGCTCCTCCCTGAGCCGGTCTGACGTTGTTGGTTGCGGACTGGAAGTTGCCGAACGGGTCAAGAAAACCACATCTGTCCCGGTGCCGAAGAAGAAGGATGAACCGCCGATAAAGCTCCACGTCGATCCGGAGATCGTCACCGCCGGAAGAAGCCCTTGAGAAACACACCACTCCCACAAACTTCTCGACGTCGCCGCAGAGATGGGGCTAAAGCCAGGGAGACCGTATTGAAAGAGACGCCGCCGCCACCATCAGAATGTCGCCCGAACAACCTTGACACAGAAATCATCAAACGGAGCCCTCCCGTCGACGAGGGCCGAGATCCACCGCGCCTCCATGCCCCGAAGGCCACAAAGGCGGGGGAGATCAGCGGCGGCGCCGACGAGAGGCTGACAAACCTAATCGCCTCGTACGTGTTGGGAGCTCCCCTTCGCCCATCCTTTGACGCACATGTGATAGACCAGCAAGCACCTCCCCCTCTACCTATCCCAACAACAACTTTCTAGGCTCTGGGAATAGGCACATGTCAGATGCAACCTAGTGATGTAATAATGGTTCAATCGGAGGTGCCAGTCAATAATAACATGAAAATATCGCTAAAAATTTAAAAAATTGCGTGGTATCCTCGCAAAGGAGTAATCCTTACCAAAAAAAACCTGTAAAATGCAACTAGCATGGAAGTAAAAAGTGTGAGTTCTGTCATCATGACGAGATAATTAAACACTTATATTTCAAGTACAAGTTTGCTCGTTCTATATCGCCAGTCATCCAGATAGTTTCTAATTTGTATCCGCCATGTAGCATTGTAAACATATTCGGGTAGCATTGATCACATGTTTAAAATTCTTATTAGGGCGGGAGTGCTTGCCATTATTTGCCATTATTTGGTAGTTATGGCTATATAGAAATGACAAGGTATTCAACGGTAAAAATAATTATCTTATGCAGATAATCTACCCGGTGTACAAGTTTGTCTCGTTTATGGTCACCTCTACAACATGTGGAGAACTGAGACCTATTTATGGAGTTGTCTACATGGTTGGAGGATGCAGCCAGAGATTGCTTTTGCCCAGCATGGGGGGCAACATGATCTACGGATTGGCCCTGTCTCGCCATAGGCGATCTATAGTTTTCTTCGCTTACTTGTATTTCACTTTTCTGCTTTTCTAACGTACCTGTTGCACCTGTGTGCATCTTGATTATGCAGAGGCCAGGTGTAATGCTCAAAGAGTAATAAAGCACCCATTATAAAAAAAAAAGAAAAGTTAACCAAGACTCAATACTTTGATAATATTCATCTTATTTCTATTTGCGGGCTTGCCCAACTACTATTTTATTGGACTCTTTAACATTGTCCAGCAAGATAGGCTCTTATTTCAGTTTACATGAATATAAACTGGATATTTTAGGTTGGAGTATAAGCGGCATTAACTCCCATAGGAGATAGATGACTTGCATAACAATATTGAAGACTGCAATAATATTATTCGACTCAAGGAGACAAAGACAGAAATCTTTGACCATTGCTACATTAAAAAAATATGTTCAACGATGTTTTAAACAGTTAGTTGTTTCTCCTTCTGTGGGAAGTTTTTGGGGGGTTTGGTTTTTATCTTGAATGGCTCTATGTTCTATGGGAGTGTTGTTCACCAATCAAAATTTCAAATAACTAGGTAATTATATAGATGATTTTTTTTGTATACAAAAAGGTATGTTATGATATGTTAAAGCTGACATTTTCCATTGGGTGATGGAGAGATATGCTCTAGACCCTGTCGGTATTACGGTATCCAACATCGCCAGTACAAGTATGTGATCGGATTTATTCGCGGGAATACCCGGATACAGTAACGAGAAAAGTGTACAAACTGATAATGATGATAAATAGGTATAGTGATCAAGAGTGATCACGAGGATTCAAAATCTTGCCTCGTGTGGTGTAACGTATCGTGAGGTAAAAGGAATTATATGCGGTAATACAAGTTTCACTCGATTATGGTCTCTGGTGTTATGTGATACTTGCTATGATTATTGACCAGAAGGTGTTTTGGACATGATCATGTATGCTCGAACCTATAGGATCACATACTTAACGATTAATGACATATAAAATGCTACTATGGAATGAAGAATGAGAGAGAAGTTTTACAAGTGTTTTAGAGGATTTCGGAAGTGTTCAATGATGTATCTAAGTGTTGCGGTGACGTCCAGGATTCTTGAAGGTATCATAATTTCTACAAGCTTACAGAAGATTCCGCAACATTCCGAAGGACCCTTCCCAGCTGCACCGACTTGCCTTGCGGGGCAAGGCGTCCGCCAAGGCATCCAAACCGGCCACACCCTCCCTCTTCTGCAACCCACATGAAACGCGACCTCCTCCTTCAATTCCCCTATTCTCTCTCCCTATAGACTGGATCTAGCGGAAGCCAATGTCGCTCCGCTACTTGTTCTTAGAGATCCCCCCGCAACTTCGGTGTGTTCGGTCCACACGTTGTCGTGGTTCTACTAATCCGGTACACTTGGATACCTCGGGGACGTCTTACTCTTTGGCATTTGATCGAGCGAGATTTTACGAGGTGAAAATTCTCACAGCTTAGAGGTATAACCTAGCTCCGTGAGGCAGGGGCCTTCATTGAGTTCGTCAACTTTTTTGTTATGCTGATGTGATCGTCAAGGGTATATGCTACGATTGAATTGGTTTATAAGCGGTAAATTTTTGTTTTTTATAGCACATTCCCTAACAGTTGCACCCAAGGGCGGATGGCCTGTCTGGTGGCCATGGCGCCCACATGGCTGTCGGTTCCCCTGTTTGTCATCTTGAGTTCGTCTTATCCTGTTCCTCATCCTTTTCGCTAATAAGTTCCATGGTGTTTTTTCTAAATTTATTGGACTCCAGAAGATTCCTGAAATGTAAAATGCAAAAAGGATGGATTTCTGCTTTCCAGAATTAAATTGAAATAATAATGGGATTTTTTGGAAACTCCTGTAAGCCAACTAAAAAATTAAAGGAAATGTAATAATCACGAAAATAATATTAGAATTAATATAATAGAGTTGAAAGCAAACCACAACATTATGAGCAAACCGCAACATTTTGAGCAGGTGATCTCTCGAGGAGAATGCTTATATTTTGTTACCATGCTACCTTAGGGAAAATTCCTACGGCGTAATTTCATATTAATAAAGGAGACAGTAGTTTACAGAAGACAACACATATAAAAAGAGGGAAAGGTCAGAACATGATGACCCAAACCTCCCAAAAACAGAAACAAATTAGACGGGAAAGTTTTGTAACCAAACATTAAGTTGTTGTGGAGCAAAAGATTTGATTCTGAAGAGGCGAAGTTGCAGATTCTGCTTGAGACGCATCTTCCAACGTGCCACCGAGGGTTATATGTTGTTAATAGTGAAAATTTCCTCTCTTTCCAGATACACTATGTTGCACGCCAAAATTTCCCAGAAACAAGGATTCGTGAAAGATCTGAGCGTCAAGATAATGCGAGGTCTCACCTCCTAAGTCTCTGGTTGTCACATGCAATGGTCTAGGATGGGTTATTGGTATGGTCGCCATCTTCTTAACTACATCCTTATTTTTCCACTATGTGAGCTCCAGTTTGATCGTAAGATCCTTGTATATAATAATCTGTTAACCTTGCTCCTTCAAGAGTTGTTCATATATATAAGTTTTTGTTGTAGAGTTAATGTTGTGTTTTTGTTGTTTCAACACACATCATGCATGTTGTGTACTGCTGGCTCCAGGTTGATACTCTCGCTTAGTGTGTTCCAGTGATGGAACTCTTCACCTTGTGTGGAATATTCTTGTCGAGCACTAGATTTAATCCATCATTTTCTTTCTTGTTCAGTTTTGGCATATAGTTCCGAGAGATATGACCGCAAGAATAGCATATATGACACCTATTTTGTTCCAGCGAAATTAGCAAGATGGCCTCAAGCAAGTCAATTGTTTCATAAACTATAATACAGCTGATCATGAGCAAGAGCATTACTAGCATTTTTTTTTCATTAGTCATATTGTTTGATTTCAAAAGTTAACGACCAGATTGCAGAATAAGGAGACAGATACAGCCCAGCAATCTGAAAATTTGACGACCCGCCAACCAGTATCCAATCATGAATTTTACATAATTGAAATTTCAAAAGTACCCCTTGGGGCAAAGTTCTTAGGCTATACTACAGGCTAAGCCGAACTGCTCACATTTGCCTTTTCTTCCTAAGATTCTCTTACATCGTGTTACTGCTACTAATCTTTTATGTGGTTTTGCAACATGTGGCACCCCGATCCAGATGATCGAGTCACCCCATATACCAGTCCAGAAACACTGGCTATATGACAGCTTGGTAAACAAAGGCATAACCAAATTTATTCATAAGGCTTCGAGTTCGAACCGGTACAACATTTTACATTCACGGGGTGAGGCTCCAGCTCTTGCGCAACGGCGCACACAACAGTATGTACATTATTTTTCTAACATCAGCCTCAAGCGGTAGTGCCAGCGGAAACATAGACGGTAGCGTGGCGACAACGGGCTTAACTCCACAGGGTTCTGCCTGGAATACGGGTTCCTAGTTCTCATAGAGCGGATACTCGGCGACGGTTTTCAGCAGGGTCTGGCCACATGAAAAGCCAGGTAAGTATTTTGAAGTACTCGCAAGTCATCAGCCCAAAAACAAGCAAGGTCTATCTATATGGCATGGCATGATTCAGAAAGTAGTATGGCAAGAGGTGGGTTGCAAGGATGAGTCCAAGGTTAACGGTTGGACATAACTTACCTACTTACCTTAGTAGGGAGGTTTTCACGTTATCGAGTGAGATCACGTTTCTCACTCAATAACTCATAACCACAACTAGGCTACCAAGCCTCTAGCCAACTCTGGCTCAAACAACAACTTTCTGAGTCCTTAGCCAACTCTGGCTTGACTCACAACCATTCTTGTGTTCATTGGTCTTAACTTATTTATTTCTCCAAGTTCGACTGGACTGACCCTAGTGTGACTTGACCCAAACAACGTCCCATAACCTGGGGACAAGGCTAGAATCTAGATTTACACTCTCGAGAGGTTGCAACGTTATCCACACGCTGAAGTATAGGCTTGTACCGCCGGTACCAAAGTACTAGAACCAATCACGGCGACAGCACAAACCCACACTTCCACAACCGTTACCTACCCGGACACTCCCTGTATAGCCACGACATAACTCTACGTCTTATGAGGAATTGAATCCGGCACGTCCCCAACTGATGAGCGACGCCTAGCTCCGGAACCTTCACAAGCCTAGCCCCGACCACAAAGGTAACCGACTAGACTTGCCAAAAGGGTGGCGTCAAAGGAGGCCTGATAAGATACTTAGTCATGGTCCGCCCATGTGAACGACGCGTGGTTGTGCGAGGTGCTTGGTGAGTGGCACTAAGTGACTCAATCTAGTCGAGGGAGGTGATTATCTTCTTAGTCAAATTTCTTACTTCAGTTTCCATCAAAGCAAGCAGCACACGCAAGGCATATAACAATAACATAATACTTGCATGAACAAACATAACCATAATAACAATAATAACAACAATAACAATAATAACAATAGCAATATAACGATAATACCATAATAACAATAATAGCATAATATTTCCCCCACTTCCATGACTGAGGCGGGAGACCCGGCCATTGCCCCGGAAGTGTGAGTGTCACCGTAAAGAATAACCAAAAAACACTCATAAAAGTGAGAGGCATCCATTCCACTCGAGGGTTACCCTGACGTGGTGTCAGCAATCTCGGCAAAAGAACCACGGAAAAGTCAGCTCCCCAGCGTCGCAGTCCGGTTGGTCTATGCCAACCATATTGACGGGGGGACAAGGCAACTAACGCTTTTGGCGAATGCCCGACACCGAGGATCATAAGACGACATTCGTCCGCTCCTCACCTCGGCGAAGAGGAAAGAACCAAACAAAGCCCGCAAGCGAGACGCACAGTTGTAATAATTTCCCCCATTCCCTTGACTGAGGTGGTAGAACCGACCATTGCCCCGAGAATGGGAGTGTTGCACAGATAAGCAATATAAAGTAGTGCAATAATATAACATGCGGTATGACATGTGAGATGCAACAGATAATAATTCAACAGACGAAATATTTCTAAGTCGACCAAGTTTGTAATTGGGTTGGTGGCTTGCCTTCAGGTTCAGGGGTAAACTCCTAATCCGTCGGAGAGGTTGAATCTATTCAAAACGAGACGAACATGCATCAAAATCAATCCTAGGGTATTTAAATTAATTGCAAAATCAACTATCTCCAAATAAATCTTTTCTGGTTCCATTTGAAAGAGAAAATTCAAACAAAGCCAACAAAATTGGTTTCATAATTTTCTGACTATTATTCAAGAGATATTGCATTTTGAAATTGGGTTCAAATCTGCCATTTTCCAGTATAAAAATAAAACAGAAAACCTAAAACAGAAAACGATTCGAAATGTTTAAAATCCTGAAGTGGGACCCACTGTCAGTGACTCATAACACCCGAACCGTTATTTCTCTCCCGCGCGGAAAATAGATGAACTCCGGCGTAACTCGGCGAACTCACCGGCGTCGATTTGCGGCGGCTAGGGCGAGGCAGAGGGGAGGGAGAGGAAGCAGACGAGCTCGGGAAGGGGTTGCGCAGCTCGTCACGCACTCGCGGATCACGGCGACCTCTGGCGGCACCAGAGCTCCTTCTCCGGCGGCGGCAGCTTGCGGTTGTTGATGGACACGGCGTCTCCGGCCACCATTCACCCTGGCGAGCACGGCATCGTCACCGCCATGTCTTGGGGAGGCTACGGGTGCAAGGAATCGATCGGGGGAGGGGTGTGGGGTGCGAATCGAGCTGGGGTCAGTGCGGTGAGGGAGGGCTCGATTCCGGCGAGGCTTTGCTCCCTGAACTCGAGGTTGTGGCGGAGGGTGGGTGAGGGAGTGGGAGAGGTGGTGTGGTGCTCAGCGGTGCTGGGGTGGGGTTTTATAGTGCTCCCGTGCCGCGGCCGAGTTAATGGCACGGCGAGGTGTCGCCACGGCGTGAGAAGGGCGGTGGCGGAGCGTTGCGAGGCCGGTGGCACAGGAGGTGCACGAGGGAAATGCGGCGGCGACGGACCGGTCCGAGCGGCGCGAAAGGCGCTGACAGGAGGGGCCCGGCGGCGCTGTGCCGTGCGGCGCGTCGGGTAGTGCTTGGCGCGTCTGCGCGGCCGCCGTCCAGCGCTCCCTCCGGCGACGCGTGGGTGCAGAGGGGTGTGGAGGGTGAAGGCAAACAAGTTGGGCAAGGTTTGGGCACGGGAGACGCAAAACGGCGATGACCAAAACGCGGCGGCGCTCTCTGGCCATGTCCATGCCGATCCTGGCATGGTCCAGTTCATGCCAATGTCGGCATCGACATGTATCTCTCAGCTCCCAGCTCCAAATGAGGTGGGACCTGCGTCACTCTGCGCCAAATTTAAATTCCTACAACTTTTGTGACTACACTTTTTGCAAATTCGAAACTTGGCCCGACTAGAATTTGAGAAAAACAGCACTGGCCAGAAATGGAAATTTAATGTTTGGAGTGGTAGATGGTGTTAGATGGACCAGCCCTTTTGTCCTCAGGTAGGAATGATCAAGGAGAGCTTATCCATGCCTTGGTTGCATCCAGGAGAATTAGTTTGGCTAGGTTTTAAAAAGATTTGAGAAAAAGGGCAGAACACAAAAAGATTTGTGGAGAGAAAACTTCCCAAGTCATGGCACCATATTTTTGCATAAAAGTGATCCACATCAACTAGGGAGTTCCCTAATTTTTGCAGAATTTTTGGAGACATTAAAATAGGGGTTCCTTTGTAAGGTCAATTAAAAGGGCATTTTTCAAAAAGGAAAAAGAATTTCCCAATAAATATTTATCCAGGATAAAATCACAAATGCAAGTACCAAGTGGGAGGAAAATAAAGCACAAGATCCCACTTGATTTCATGTTTGCAAGGTTCAGAATTCAAAAGATTTTCCAGAGGTTTAAAAATCCAAATGCAATAAATCAAGAATAATGCATTTGGGAAAATTTTAAAAAGGCCAAAATTCAGGGTGTTACAGACCTTCCCCCCTTAAGATGAATCTCGTCCTCGAGATTCCTGTTGCTCGTTGAATAGATACGGATATTCTGTCCTTAGCAAATCTTCGCGCTCCCAGGTTGCCTCTTCCTCTGTGTGCTTGTCCCACTGAACCTTGTAGAACTTGGTGACCTTGCTGCGAGTGCGGCGTTCTGACTCATCCAAGATTCTGACGGGGTGTTCCTCGTAAGTCAGTTCGCTGCTCAACTCCAGTTCCTTAAAGTCAGCCTGCTTGGTTGGGGGTGAGATGCACTTCCTTAGCTGGGATACGTGGAAGACGTCGTGTACTCCAGCCAATTCCTCTGGCAGTTAGCTGGTAGGCTACTGATCCTTTCTTTGCCACAATCTTGAAAGGTCCAATGAATCTTGGGGCAAGCTTTCCTTTCATGTGGAATCTTTTCAGTCCCTTGAGAGGTGTTACTCGAAGATAGACATAGTCGTTTTCTCGAAGTGAATCTGACGGTGTCGCCGGTCATAATAACTTTTCTGGCGGGATTGCGCTGCCTTGAGCCGGTCCCGAATCAGACGTACTTGCTTTTCTGCCTCCATCAAATCATCGGGCTTAAAGATCTTGCGGTCTCCAACTTCAGACCAGTTGAGTGGGGTTCGGCATTTTCTCCCATACAGGGCTTCAAAGGGTGACATCTTCAGCTGCCTTGGTAGCTGTTGTTGTATGAGAACTCTGCATAAGGTAAACTATCTTCCCAACCTGCTCCATAGGCGAGCACACACGAGCGGAGCATATCCTCTAGGATTTGATTGACCCGCTCGGTTTGACCGTCTGTCTGCGGATGATAGGCTGTGCTGAAGGATAACTTTGTTCCCATGGCATGATGTAGGCTTGTCCAAAATTTGGAGGTAAATTGGGTACCTCTATCCGACACAATGGTCTTCGGGACTCCGTGGAGTTTGACAATCTTGTTCACATAGAGTTGTGCCAGTTGGTCCGAGCGGTATGTGTCTTGACGGGGATAAAATGGATACCTTCGTCAAACGGTCGACAATGACCCAGATAGAATCATTCCCCGGCTGGATTTGGGAAGTCCGACAATGAAATCCATGCTTATGTTGTCCCATTTCCACTCGGGTACCTTAAGGGGTTGGAGATATCCGGCGGGTTTCTGATGCTCGGCCTTCACTAGGTTGCATACATTGCAGCTTGCGACGTAGTAGGCGATATCCTTCTTCATACCGGACCACCAGAATGTTTGCTCAAGTCTTGGTACATCTTGGTGCCTCCCGGGTGAATGGAATAGGCAGACTCGTGGGCTTCCCTGAGAATCTGCTGTATCAGTGTGGCCTTGTAGGGTACACAAAGGCGGGTACCGAAGCGGAGTACTCCTTGGCTGTCTAATGAAAAGTCCTTGGCCTGGCCCAACGGTATCTTGGCCTTGATCTTGCTAGGCCGGGGTCGTTGGCCTGCTCGGTCTTTATCTCTTCTTCCAGGTCTGGCTTTACCTCCAAGGTGCTTAGGTAGGCCTTGTTTCCCACGCACAAGTTTAGCTTTGCGAATTCTTTCTCCAGACTTGGCCGTATTAGGGGGCTTCCTGCTCAGAGCATCGGCTACCACGTTGGCCTTCCCGGGATGATAATGAATCCCAAGGTCGTAGTCCTTGATTACTTCTAGCCATCTTCTTTGCCTTAGATTGAGGTCAGGCTGGGTGAAGATATACTTCAAGCTTTTGTGGTCCGTGTAAATCTCGCATCTTCGACCAATAAGATGATGTCGCCAAGTCTTCAGGGCGAGTATGACAGCGGCTAACTCCAAGTCGTGGGTGGGATAGTTGAGCTCGTGGGTCTTGAGTTGCCTTGACACATACGATGACCTTTCCTTCTTGCATGAGCGGCTCCTAGCCCATTTCTGCAGGCATCACAGTATACGGTAAAATCCTTGGCATCATCGGGCAACACCAGAATTGGGGCGGTGGTTAACCGGGTCTTCAACTCGTTGAAACTTCCTCACACTCGTCCAGGCATACTTGCGATTTTTCTTCAATAATTCCGTCATGGGCTTGGCTATCTTGGAAAAGTTTCAATGAATCTGCGGTAGTAACCAGCCAATCCTAGAAGCTCCTGATTTCTGACACATTGGTGGGAGTCTTCCAGTTTAACACATCGGAGATCTTGTTGGGGTTTACAGCCACACCGGCTCCAGATATACATGTCCTAGGAATTCCACTTCCTTTAACCAGAACTGGCATTTGCTGTACTTGGCATAAAGTTGTTGCTCACGCATTCTTCCAAGAACTTCTGAGGTGTTCGGCGTGCTCCTCCTCATTTTTGGAGTAGATGAGGATGTCGTCGATAAACACCACAACAAACTTGTCGAGATACTCCATGAATACCTTGTTCATCATGCCCATGAAGTAGGCTGGAGCATTGTTAGACCGAAGGACATAACTGTGCACTCATACAGTCCATATCTGGTGGTGAAGGCGGTCTTGGGAATATCACTTTCTCGAATCTTCAGCTGATAGTAACCCGTGCGGAGATCAATCTTGGAGAATACTCGGGCACCACGGAGTTGGTCGAATAAATCATTGATTCTTGGGAGTGGGTACTTGTTCTTGATGGTGACATCATTGAGAGCACGATAGTCAATGCATAATCGGAGGGTACCATCGCTCTTCTTTGCAAACAAAACCGGTGATCCCCAGGTGAAATGCTTGGGCGGATGAATTTCTTCTGATCAGTTCATCAAGCTGCTTCTTCAGTTCCACTAGCTCGGGACTTGTCATACGGTAGTGCTTCTTGAATATTGGGTTTGTTCCCGGTAAACTTCAATAGCAAATTCAATATCACGGTCAGGGGGCATTCCGGGTAATTCATCTGGAAAAACATCCGGGTATTCACTGACCACATACACTTCCCCTATCTCGGGGCTTGAGCAAGAAACATCTTCGCATTTATCTGGTGAGGCTTATTTGGCACATAAGTGGTCGGATGCCTTCCGGGTTGGTGAGAGTAACTGCTCTAGTTGCACAGTCGATCTGAGCTGCATGCTGAACTAACCAATCCATACCCAGGATGGCGTCGAGACCGGGCACATTGAGGGTGCTGAGCTGAGCGGGAAATTTCACTTGATTGATGCTGATTGTCAGTCTTGACACATGGTGTTTGTTTTCATCTCAGAGGCGGGGGTTTGTATCACCAAAAGATGGCCCAAAGGGGAAACGGAAAAACGGTGTTTGGCAACAAAATCCTTCGAGATGAAAGAGTGGGAAGCTCCAGAATCGAATAAAATCAGTGCGGGTTTAGTGTTGATAGTACACGTACCAAGCACTACGTCTGAAGCTTCATAGGCTTCCTCTGCTGACATGTGGTGCACACGGGCAACTTGAGGTGGCTTGATCGCACCCGCGGGGTGGTTGTTGCCGGAGTTGTGTTGTTGCCGTTGTGGAGGGGCAATCCTTGATGTAGTGTCCTGTCTTGCCGCACTTGAAACAGGAGTTCTCCCTCTTGCAATCATCCACGAGTGGGCGCTTGTGGTAGAATCCTTCCCGGGGTATCCTTCCTTCCTGGGCTGGTTCCAAGAGTTCTGAGGAGCTGAGTATGATTGTTGGGCTGCCAGTGCGTGGCTTTGAAGATCCTCCTTCATGCTGGTTCTTACGGGGCTCGAACTTCCTCTTGTGGGAGTCATAGATTGAGCGGTGCTCCTTTTCTGAAATCAGTGCCGTGTTGATCATGGACTGGAAATCTGGGAATGCAGAACACTGAGCTGAGTTTTATGGTCTGATGCATCCATGAAGAAACCTGTCTTTCTTTTTCTCCTCTGTGCTGATGTCATCAGGTGCATAGCGAGCAAGGTTGTTGAACTTGTCAGATATTCGCTGACGGACTTGCTGCCTTGTAAGTGCCAGAAATTCTTGCTGTTTCATTTTGATGACGCTCGAGGGGATATAGGCCGCGGAATGCTTCCTGAAATTCGTCCAAGTGACGGGGGTCCATCGCCTCTTGCCTCCTTTTGGTTGTCCCACCAAATGCTGGCAGGGCCTTCAAGGTAGTGGGTGGCGAAGGGCACTTGGTCCTGCTCGTCCACGCGAGCGAGTTCCAGTTTCTTTCCCATAGCACGGAGCCAATCATCAGCCTCAAGTGGGTCATCAGCATACGCGAACTTGGGTGGTTGTGTACGCTGGAAGTCTTGCAGCTTTGAGCGGCCTGCGGTGGAGCATTACGGGCTTGCATGTATGTGCCAAACTCTCTCATGATCTGAGTCAGATGCTGGTTGTGGCGTTCATCCATCATCATCATAAACTGACTTGGGCTTGGTTCCTGACTTGGTGGAGGAGGAGGAGGTGGTTGCGGCGGCTCGGGATCCTCGCCAGCTTGTCGTGCGGAACGACGAACCGGGGTTCCTTGGCTGCCACTTGCACCAGTATTGGGCCTCATCCTGAACTGTTGAATGTAACGGCGCGTATCATGAGCATCCATATGGGGAAGGTAACATCCAAGAAAACCAAATGGAAACAGTTTGCAAAAGAAACACAAGCATGATGTTATACAATGGATGATGGGGTTACAAGATCCAAGCACTCACTATTTTACAAAAGATGCAAGATAAAGATACAAGCTACTCGCATAAGATACAAGTACAAGCACAGGGTACAAGCTGCCGAGTGCAACTCTCCCACTACGTTATTCAAGCACGCGATACATCGGAAGGTATGGTACACTAAGCGATGTCGTCTCCAAGCGTCTAGAACTCCATCTCGAGGGGTGTCGCTGGTGTGGTGGTGTCGAGAGGCTCCTCCGCGGGACTGTAGTCGGGTGAAGCGCGGTCGTCACGGGAGTCTCCGGAGTGACTCTGCGGCTCGGCCTGGACGCGACGACGCTGAGACCGAACGGGAGGTGTGGAGTAGAAGTAAGTGGCGCTGCGAGTGCGGGAGGTGGCGCCTGAGCGGTAGACGAGGAGTGGCGGGCAAGCCCCCTCCTAATCTGCTCGAGGGAACTGAGCCTAAAGGTGGGGAGACTAGGTGGGCGACAGGAGTGCCGGCCCAGCTCGCGTAATCTCGGCCAAGGCCACGTTGGCGCGAAGCGAGCAAGCTGGAGGAGGGTGGTGCGGAGGTACTGGTGGAGATGGTGGTGTACTGAATAAGGGCGGAGAGGGGTGAGCTAGGGTCACCTGGGTTGGGGAAAAGGGTATCCCCGCTGTCTACAGCCAACCTCGGAAAGTAGATGTAACGGGTGCACTGCCTCATCACGGGGTCGACGGTGCGGAGGAACAGGATGGCATCTCCTGCAGCCTCCTGTATGGCGCGAGACGCCTGTGTACAGACACCGGAAGTGAGACCGTGCTCGACCCCAGCGGACAAGGGCTGCGGACGAAGGCGGACGGTGGCGGTGAACTCCGCGGCGGTCCTGTTGAGACGGTTGTGGTACACGTGGTAAGTCGGGGGAGGTGAGCCTGGGTAGAGGTGGCCCCAGATCTCCCTCAGAAACTGCGGAAAGCCGGGAACGTACACGGCGGTAGTCTCAGCGAGCAACTCTGCCATCTGTGACAGAGACAAAATCAAACACGGTGAGCGTTAAGTTCAAAAGCACAAACAGACAGAGAAACAGTGGAAAAGTTGGCAACACAACAAGTTCTAATTACGTCGTCCAGAACTAGGGTATCCTACAGGCAACTTGGCTCTGATACCAAGCTCTGTGGCACCCCGATCCAGATGATCGAGTCACCCCATATACCAGTCCCAGAAACACTGGCTATATGACAGCTTGGTAAACAAAGGCATAACCAAATTTATTCATAAGGCTTCGAGTTCGAACCGATACAACATTTACATTCACGGGGTGAGGCTCCAGCTCTTGCGCAACGGCGCACACAACAGTATGTACATTATTTTTCTAACATCAGCCTCAAGCGGTAGTGGCAGCGGAAACATAGACGGTAGCGTGGCGACAACGGGCTTACTCCACAGGGTTCTGCCTGGAATACGGGTTCCTAGTTCTCATAGAGCGGGTACTCGGCGACTGGTTCAGCAGGGTCTGGCCACATGAAAAGCCAGGTAAGTACTTTGAAGTACTCGCAAGTCATCAGCCCAAAAACAAGCAAGGTCTATCTATATGGCATGGCATGATTCAGAAAGTAGTATGGCAAGAGGTGGGTTGCAAGGATGAGTCCAAGCTTAACGGTTGGACATAACTTACCTACTTACCTTAGTAGGGAGGTTTTCACGTTATCGAGTGAGATCACGTTTCTCACTCAATAACTCATAACCACAACTAGGCTACCAAGCCTCTAGCCAACTCTGGCTAAACAACAACTTTCCGAGTCCTTAGCCAACTCTGGCTTGACTCACAACAATTCCTGTGTTCATTGGTCTTAACTTATTTATTTCTCCAAGTTCGACTGGACTGACCCTAGTGTGACTTGACCCAAACAACGTCCCATAACCTGGGGACAAGGCTAGAATCTAGATTTACACTCTCGAGAGGTTGCAACGTTTATCCACACGCTGAAGTATAGGCTTGTACCGCCGGTACCAAAGTACTAGAACCAATCACGGCGACAGCACAAACCCACACTTCCACAACCGTTACCCTACCCGGACACTCCCTGTATAGCCACCGACATAACTCTACGTCTTATGAGAAGTGAATCCGGCACGTCCCCAACTGATGAGCGACGCCTAGCTCCGGAACCTTCACAAGCCTAGCCCCGACCACAAAGGTAACCGACTAGACTTGCCAAAAGGGTGGCGTCAAAGGAGGCCTGATAAGATACTTAGTCATGGTCCGCCCATGTGAACGACGCGTGGTTGTGCGAGGTGCTTGGTGAGTGGCACTAAGTGACTCAATCTAGTCGAGGGAGGTGATTATCTTCTTAGTCAAATTTCTTACTTCAGTTTCCATCAAAGCAAGCAGCACACGCAAGGCATATAACAATAACATAATACTTGCATGAACAAACATAACCATAATAACAATAATAACAACAATAACAATAATAACAATAGCAATAATAACGATAATACCATAATAACAATAATAGCATAATATTTCCCCCACTTCCATGACTGAGGCGGGAGACCCGGCCATTGCCCCGGAAGTGTGAGTGTCACCGTAAAGAATAACCGAAAAGCACTCATAAAAGTGAGAGGCATCCATTCCACTCGAGGGTTACCCTGACGTGGTGTCAGCAATCTCGGCAAAAGAACCACGGAAAAGTCAGCTCCCCAGCGTCGCAGTCCGGTTGGTCTATGCCAACCATATTTGACGGGGGGACAAGGCAACTAACGCTTTTGGCGAATGCCCCGACACCGAGGATCATAAGACGACATTCGTCCGCTCCTCACCTCGGCGAAGAGGAAAGAACCAAACAAAGCCCCGCAAGCGAGACGCACAGTTGTAATAATTTCCCCCATTCCCTTGACTGAGGTGGTAGAACCGACCATTGCCCCGAGAATGGGAGTGTTGCACAGATAAGCAATATAAAGTAGTGCAATAATATAACATGCGGTATGACATGTGAGATGCAACAGATAATAATTCAACAGACGAAATATTTCTAAGTCGACCAAGTTTGTAATTGGGTTGGTGGCTTGCCTTCAGGTTCAGGGGTAACTCCTAATCCGTCGGAGAGGTTTGAATCTATTCAAAACGAGACGAACATGCATGAAAATCAATCCTAGGGTATTTAAATAATTGCAAAATCAACTATCTCCAAATAAATCTTTTCTGGTTCCATTTGAAAGAGAAAATTCAAACAAAGCCAACAAAATTGGTTTCATAATTTTCTGACTATTATTCAAAGAGATATTGCATTTTGAAATTGGGTTCAAAATCTGCCATTTTCCAGTATAAAAATAAAACAGAAAACCTAAAACAGAAAACGATTCGAAATGTTTAAAATCCTGACAGTGGGACCCACTGTCAGTGACTCATAACACCCGAACCGTTATTTCTCTCCCGCGCGGAAAAATAGATGAACTCCGGCGTAACTCCGGCGAACTCACCGGCGTCGATTTGCGGCGGCTAGGGCGAGGCAGAGGGGAGGGAGAGGAAGCAGACGAGATCGGGAAGGGGTTGCGCAGCTCGTCCACGCACTCGCGGATCACGGCGACCTCTGGCGGCACCAGAGCTCCTTCTCCGGCGGCGGCAGCTTGCGGTTGTTGATGGACACGGCGTCTCCGGCCACCATTCACCCTGGCGAGCACGGCATCAACACCGCCATGTCTTGGGGAGGCTACGGGTGCAAGGAATCGATCGGGGGAGGGGTGTGGGGTGCGAATCGAGCTGGGGTCAGTGCGGTGAGGGAGGGCTCGATTCCGGCGAGGCTTTGCTCCCCTGAACTCGAGGTTGTGGCGGAGGGTGGGTGAGGGAGTGGGAGAGGTGGTGTGGTGCTCAGCGGTGCTGGGGTGGGGTTTTATAGTGCTCCTGTGCCGCGGCCGGAGTTAATGGCACGGCGAGGTGTCGCCACGGCGTGAGAAGGTCGGTGGCGGAGCGTTGCGAGGCCGGTGGCACAGGAGGTGCACGAGGGAAATGCGGCGGCGACGGACCGGTCCGAGCGGCGCGAAAGGCGCTGACAGGAGGGGCCCGGCGGCGCTGTGCCGTGCGGCGCGTCGGGTAGTGCTTGGCGCGTCCGCGCGGCCGCCATCCAGCGCTCCCTCCGGCGACGCGTGGGTGCAGAGGGGTGTGGAGGGTGAAGGCAAACAAGTTGGGCAAGGTTTGGGCACGGGACGCAAAACGGCGATGACCAAAACGCGGCGGCGCTCTCTGGCCATGTCCATGCCGATCCTGGCATGGTCCAGTTCATGCCAATGTCGGCATCGACATGTATCTCTCAGCTCCCAGCTCCAAATGAGGTGGGACCTGCGTCACTCTGCGCCAAATTTAAATTCCTACAACTTTTGTGACTACACTTTTTGCAAATTCGAAACTTGGCCCGACTAGAATTTGAGAAAAATAGCACTGGCCAGAAATGGAAATTTAATGTTTGGAGTGGTAGATGGTGTTAGATGGACCAGCCCTTTTGTCCTGAGGTAGGAATGATCAAGGAGAGCTTATCCATGCCTTGGTTGCATCCAGGAGAATTAGTTTGGCTAGGTTTTAAAAAGATTTGAGAAAAAGGGCAGAACACAAAAGATTTGTGGAGAGAAAACTTCCCAAGTCATGGCACCATATTTTTGCATAAAAGTGATCCACATCAACTAGGGAGTGCCCCCTAATTTTTGCAGAATTTTTGGAGACGTTAAAATAGGGGTTCCTTTGTAAGGTCAATTAAAAGGGCATTTTTCAAAAAGGAAAAAGAATTTCCCAAATAAATATTTATCCAGGGATGAAATCGCAAATGGAAGTACCAAGTGGGAGGAGAATTATATGCACAAGATCCCACTTGATTTGTCATGTTTGCAAGGTTCAGGAATTCAAAAGGATTTTCCAGAGGTTTAAAAATCCAAATGCAATTTAAATCAGAGAATAATGCACTTTGGGGAAATTTTTTAAAAAGGCCAAAATTCAGGGTGTTACACAACACAATGTATATCACAACCATACCCTTCTCGCTTCTGCAACACTGCGAGTAATCATGTATCTTGTCTCTTTTATTGATTAATTTAAGAGATGTTCACAATATCACACTCCGGGAACAATATCCAGCTATATACAACAATGTCCGTAACAAGGAGATACCATTGGTACGGTGTTAGAGACATCTCCACCTAATGTGACGTCGATGTTCGAACGAGATTTAATTGTTTCCACACTTGAGCCATGGAACACTCTCTTAGGGTGACTAGCTATGGTCCAGTTATCGTAAGGGTCTCAGATATTTCAGTGGAATGAGAAAAATTCTTGGAAGACTCTATATATAGAGCACTTGTACATCAAGATGTGCCAGTAGATAACAATAAGAAAACTTGGAAAAGGAAAATTCCACTGAAAATAAAAATCATTGAATGGTACCTTTGAAAAGGGGTAATCCTCACTAAAACAACCTTGCAAGTGTAAATGCCAGGAAAGTAAAAAAAATGTGTCTTTTGTCATCATGAAGAGAAAATAAAACACATTTTGTTCCAATGTTTGTTTGCTAGTTCTATATGGCCAGTCATCCAAGTGGCTTCAGACTTGTATCCCCGTGTAGTGTTACACATATATTTGGCAACTGACTACATGGCATAGACCACAGGTTTAGATCGAGTTCTTCTATGGGAGCGCTTTCCGTAATTTTGTCTCTTTAGCTATGTAGAAATGACAGTAATTTTAATGATGATTTTTTTATATTGTGCGTGTCATCTACCTTTGTACATTCATGGTCGTCTCCACAATGCTTGAAATTGCAGGACCTGTTTATGTAGGTGTCTTCTCGGTTGGAAAACACGGTGAGAAAGTTTTTTATCCCACATGGGTGGTAGCGTAATCTTCGGATCGGTTCTCCATCTACATAGGCGTTTTATGGGCTCTCTGATTGATTCTTGTAATTCACCTTAACCACTCTGTATTTATGTTTGGATAGTTTGAGGTATGTGTATCGATATTATGCAAAGGCCGGGTGTAATACTTGTATCCTTGAGATACTATGACTAATAAAATTGCGCTTTGATGAAAATAAAAGATGTTTACATAAACTCAAACATATCTGCATACATAGGTTACGTTTATAGGTTTATTTCCCATATTTCCATGGCCCGCTGCATATATACACAACTCTAAATAATTATCGACTGTGTGGAGGAGAATCCTCGAAAAGCTGCCTTAGTAGCGGAAACCCCAAATGGAGCCCGAGTTTCATGGGACCCGTTTTTTCTAAAATTCAAAATTGGAATTTTAAGTTTCAAAAAAATCGAATAAAAAATTCTAGGTGTACATAATGTCGAACTCTATCAACATGCAAAATTTTAGAGCAGAATTCATATTATTTAAGTCTACACAAAAAGGAAAATATGACAAAATTTCAACCTTTTCAAACTATGTATTGTTCACATATCTATTTCCACTCATTTGTCCTTTTTTTCCTACGTAAAATATAACGAACTTCAGATTGAATTTTTGCACACTTGTAGATTATATTATTATCTACATCTAGATATATTTTTCAAATTTTGTTTGAAACTTCAAAATGGGAATTATGAGTGTTCGAAATACGAGCTCCATGGAGCTCGGCCTCCAAAACGCCTATCTCCCATGTAAGCATTATTTTGCAACTATACTACTGATTTGAATACTTTGCCAACTTGTTTGCGAAATAATGAACTTAGTTGTCTGTAAAGAACCAAAGATGAACAGCTTAAGAACAAATCTAATATGTTCCATTTCTCCACACATGACAACCCCCAATATGTTATATATATCAACTTGTAATACACAAAGAAAGAATGAACCGATGACGCCAAAGCAAGTGGTGGAACATAACTAAACATGAGATAGACCACCTATAATTAAGACAAGACTACCCGAAATAGAACTAGCTAGTACTACAAAGATATGCAAATGCTAGAACGATGCTTCTTTTCGTGTCACATAGGAATTAATGACTCTTCTCAGAATAGTAATCCAAAATTAAAATAGACGGGAAAAATTCACAGTTGTGGGAAGCATGAAATGAACCAGAAACAACTTTGACGTGGGAGGCGGTTATATAATTGTTTCTTGAATATTGAGGTCTAGAAATTCTCCCAGTGAGCAAGCAAGGAATTTATATCTGCTAAAATGTTTTCGGTTTACTTGATGGACATGCTCTGAGGTTAGATATATATGAAACTAAAAATAATCACCATTCCAAGATCTAGCAATTGTTTGCTCCATTTCCTATTGAATAATATGGTTTCTCCCGATGGTCAATTTGGCCATGAATCTGCCCGCAAACGAAGATTCTTGCAAATAGTTAGCAGCTACGCCAAGAGCTTTGCGAGATCGGATCTAGCTGGTGGCATCTGTAAGAGCATCTTGTTTTATCGGCTTATTGTATCGACGTGCGGATGCATTGAAGCCTGCACAGAACCTATACGAACTGGCATCAACTATGGTACCCATCGCGTAGTATATATCGACGCACACAAAACAGAGAAAAATAAGACAAAGACTAGCTTAGAAGTTTATTCCAACAATTTCCTGGCAGGCAGGTAGATAAGCCCACGAAGAGTGGGTACCTAGGGGAGTATTATCTTGTGCAACTTGTACTAACTTCTTTGAATATTTTGCAGACACGTCAGAAAAATTATGCAGCTGTAGCGTTGTCAGTAAGGAATCCTTGATAAATAAAACCAAAGTTGGACTTACAAAATTTTAAGATGGTGGACCAACCAGCTGTATCCAAGAACAAATCTAGTTTGCACCGCACCTGCACATGACAGCTACGTTGACAGTTGGTTATCAATTTGAGTCTGGTAAACATGCTTTGTGCATTACTAATTTTGGCATGCAATTTTGGAAGGACCTGACTAACCAGCAGCAGCCGCATCCGGCCGAAAGCAAAATTAGCAAATTCTTACATGTGATGGGCTCTAATTCTTGCATGCAGACTAAATGACGAAATTGCTGATGTCACCCGCATTAAATGCGAAATTTGAAAATTCAAAACGTTTTGTAGCTCAAACCGTTTATCCGATTTATGATCCGTTTTCACCGTTGAGCTAGTCGCGTCGAGATCTTCGAAACTAGATCTCATGTTGATATGTTTCGACGATATTTGTTTTTGACCCAAAAGTTACCCACCCATTAACACGTGAGTTACCAGGCTGTAGTATGTAATTTACCCACCTAGTCAACGATTAATTTTTGGTTAGAAACTATATCCCACGTTTGGTTGTTCTTTTTGTTTTTTTCGAGTTGTGAAGTTATCACCTAGTTTCATAAGTGAGGTACCACTTTGGGACGATAAATTTATCATGGACAAGTGGACAACTATACAGTAAAACACCTGTGCAACTCCATAAGTAGTAGAGTGATAACTTTGTCAATTTTATGGTGCCAACTACACCCCTAAAACAGATAGATAACTCTATCAGTATTGGGTGGGTAACTATTATTTAGACATGGTAACTATATCGATTTTATGGTGGATAACTATATCATAAATAAATGGGTAACTTTATCAGTACAAGGTGGGTAATTTCATCAGTACAGAGTGGGCAACTTTATATGTATTAGGTTGGTAGCTTTATCAGTACTGAGTGGGTAACTCCAACAATACTGGTTGAGTAACTTTATAAGTATTATATTGATAACTTTATCAGTACATGGTGGGCAACTCCATCAGTAAATGAGTTGGTAACTTTATCAGTAATAGGTGGGTGTGCTCCGGTTGGTTCAGCTTGGGGGAGAGGCTTCTACGGCATCGGGACAAGCGGGGTCGTCAGAGCATACGTGGAGGAAGTAGAGCTAGGGCCACATTAGCATGATGATCCAGTTCAGCAAGTGCATCCCCGCCTTCCACGGCGGTTGCGGAGTCCAGTGCACTCCGGCCGTCACGCGGTACAACCGCAGCCATTGTCGTGCCCCCACGACACTGGGTGGGAAACTTTATCAGTACTAGGTTAATAACTTCATCAGTACTAGGTTGGTAACTCCATCAGTACTGGGTGGATAACTTTATCACTACAGGGTGGGTAACTTCATCAGTACTGGGTGGGTAACTAAATCAGTACTGGGTGGGTAACTTTATAAGTATTATGTTGGTAACTTTATCAGTACTGGGTGGGTAACTCCATCAGTAAATAGGTTGGTAACTTTATCAGTACTAGGTGGTTGTCCTCCGGTTGTCTCATCGTCATCTTGTGGATGTCATGGGAGTAGTCGATGCAGAACCGCAACATCATCATCTTGTCGGTGTTGTGGACGTAGTCGAAATAGTTGTACTCGGGTCGTCGTGGTAGCTGATCTTGTCGACGTTCGAGGTACACAGCTCGGCAACGTCTCCCGGCTCGGTGACGATCTTGGCGGCGGATAGCGGGCACGGTAAAACTCACGGGCTCAGCTCGGGCAGGTCTTGGCGATGGTTCACGGACGCGCACGAACACGGCGACACGACCACGGACACCGGAAAGACTCGCACGGCGCACATGGAGCAGCACCACGACAGGTGGACAAACATGGACGAAGGCGCAATGCCGGATTCCTTGCGGCATTCCATCGAACACCTTGCGGCCGTTGATGACGAAGCTCACACCGGGGACGAAGCAAGGCCGGGAAGGTACCAGAGGAGGGAGACGGCGCAAGGACGACGACCAGGTGGAGGACGACGGGCTAGAGGTCGTCGTGGAGGTGCTGGTCGCCGGGGCAGAGCTTGGCGGTGCCCTGGCCGGAGATGCAGGAGGCGGGCAAGGCGAGCTCGGCGAGGTCGAGCAGGAGGGCATGGCGTCGAGGTCGGCGAGGTGGCCGGAGCTGGAGGCATCGAGGACGACGGTGCCGTCCTCTGGCCGTGGCGGAGGAGGGCGGGCGCGCAAGCACGACCGAGCAGGGAGGCGAGCTGGGCCAGGAGCAGCGCGGTGGTGGAGGTCATCGAGGGCAGCGCCGTCGGCCGGAGCAGAGGATCTAGGAGGCAGCGGGCGGAAGCAGGGAGGAGGCAGGCGCGGCCATGGCGGCATGGTTGGAAGCGGCCGGGGAAGGGGGGCGACGCGGTGGAGAGGGGAGCCAGCGATGGGGTGGAGAGAGAGGAGCGAGGCGAGGGGCGGCCGCCGGCAGGAGAGGGAGGAGGCAGGAAGGAGGCGGCGGCTGGAGCTGGAGGGTGGCAGCACGTGTGCGGACGAGTGTGAGTCGCGTCGACTTCCGCTGTCCTACCGATTAGATTTAGCCTAATTTTAATAAAAAACATAAAGTAGATTGGTCAAATAGTGTAACCTTCTATATATGAAAGCATCAAACTGTGATGGAGTAGATGAAAGGACAAGGATGTCGCCTAGAGGGGGGGTGAATATGCGTTTAAAACTTTTCCGGTTTAGGCTTGATAAATACGGAATAAAACTAGGTGTTTAAATTATCAAGCACACAAGCTAAATAAACTAGGTTCACCTATGTGCACCAACAACTTATGCTAAGCAAGACAAGTAACAAGGTGATAGCAAGATATAATACTTCAAGCTCGAAGGCTATCACAATGTAAAGTGCATAAGTAAAGAGCTCGGGTATAGAAATAACCGAGGCACGCGGAGACGACGATGTATTCCCGAGTTCCTCCTTTTTAGGGGAGTATGTCTCGTTGGAGGGGTGTGAGTATCAAACTCAAGATGCCACAAAAGGCCTCACCCGATTCTCCGATGAACCTCGCACAAAAGCTCGGTTCACCTTCCACTATTGATTTCCTTTTGGGCGGAAATCGAGTCCCTTACAACAATCTTGAGACACAACCCACAAAATGATTGGGAGCTCCCAAGTGGACCACAAAAGGTCCCAACTAGCCACAAAATGCCTTGACCACAAAAGGTCACAAGAACACCGTCTAGGATCCAACGACCCAAGAGTAACAAGCTCACAATCTTTCACTTCCACGAATCCTCGTGGAGAGAGCAAACCTATGCACAAAAGCAAAGGCAAGAACACAAGAAGTGCTCAAGTCCTTCACTCCCAAAAGCAACAAAAGCAACAAATGCTTGTGGGGGGAGAAGAGAGGAAGAACAAAGAAGAACTCAACAAATGGAACTTCAAGAACTAGATCGAAAGGTTTCCACTCACTTAGAGGAGAAATGGATCGGTGGAAATGTAGATCTAGATCTTCTCCTTCAATCCTCCAAAGATCAACGAGTTTGGGTGGAGGGATTGGGAGATCTTGTAGTTTTGAGCTTGCAACAATGGAGGAGAGAGAAAGCAAATCGGGCTGGGCAGAGCTGGCTGGCTGGAGGAGGGTGGAGGGGTATTTATACCCCTCCCAGAAAAAGAGCCGTTGCAGCCAGGGGAATCGGATATTCCGATATAAGTCATAGTCGGATAATCCGACTGTACCGGATAATCCGACTGGACATATACCGGATATTCCGGAAAACATCAGTACGCCACAAAACTGGTTGACAGGGTAGTCGGATATTCCGATATAAGTCACGACCGGATAATCCGACTGTATCGGATAATCTGATTGGACCTATATCGGATAATCCGAAAAACTTCAGTACGCAAAGCTTTCAAAGTCCTTAGCCGAAATCGAGGAAACTGGAGAATCGGATAATCCGAGTCAGAGGACCGGATAATCCGATTCCTCTGTAAGAGCAAAACTCGACAGAAACAGCAACACTGCAAACTCAACAATTTTCTCATACGAACTCCGAATGAGGTGAAACCAATTTTGTTGGAAAGGAAACGACAGAAATATTAAGGGTCACAAATATGGAGGAGATATCACACATGGAAGGTGTGGACCTTATCTCGAGGAGGACCGGTAATATTTCCAACACCGAGAACGCAACAAGTTTTTCATCCGGACTCCGTTCTCTATGATCTTGGGCTTGTTTCGAAGATAATCACAAGCTCTACAAGATCATGCATATACACATCATAGTCCATCATGTGAGGAGGAGAACACAAGAGGAGAGTTTGACCTCTATACAAAAGACGAACCGGTAAAACCTCCAACATCAAAAACATCACAAGATATTCAAATGGAATCCGTTTTTGATGAACTAGAGCTTGGTATGGAGATCAACACAAGCTCTAACTTCTCACATGGATAAAAGCCAAATAAGGACCAAGAAAGATGATAATGCCAAGTATGCAAAGGTTTGAGCTCTCCACAAAGATGCGATCAAGTTACTCACTTGAGAGCCCCTCTTGATAGTACGGCATCTATCCTAAACCCGGTCTCCCACTAACACCACGAGACCGGTAAAATAGAAACCCTATCAAGATCATACCTTTGCCTTGTGCATTCCACTTGAGCTAGATGATGATGATCTTGATCTCTTCAAGTGGACCACTTTTCTTGATTTGCGCTTGCTAGCACATGCTCGATGAAGACATCTCCAAATGCTCCCCCATACACCATTATGGGAGAGCCTCGCTAAGCTCCGTCTTCATGTATCCACTTGCGCTTCATATTCTTCTCTTGATATGGGTGATGGCTTGGAGATAAACATGAAGTTCACTCAATCTTCTTTTCCAAGCCATACTTGCAATAAGCTCAACTCTTCACATGACCATTCTTCATATAAGCCCTTGGAAGGAACCTTGGTCATCATGTAATCTTCTAGAGTCCAACAAATGAACTCCAATCTTTTCCTATGGACAAGATCTACAAGTATATCTCAAAGCAAACATTAGTCCATAAGGATTGTCATTAATTACCAAAACCACGCATGGGGCAACACATGCACTTTCAGTAGATGGTCATCATATGAGTAGGCAACAGAGCGTACCAGCAGAGCAGGGTTCGATCCCCTCTGGCGCTGAATTTTTTCCGCGAGCGAGTGCAAATTTCTGAACAGGCGGTGCAAATTTCTGAACAGGCGCACTAGTAGAAAAAGGACCTTTCGTCCGGAGTCCTGTTTGCCATTAGCCCCGGTTCAGGCAAAAACCGGGACCAGTGCCTGGCAGGGCCCCGGTTCGGTTCGGGGCATTGGTCCCGGTTCTTGGCAAGAACCGGGACCAAAGCTACAGAGCCGGCCACGTGGCGTGGCGCGGAGCTTTGGTCCCGGTTCTTGGCAAGAACCGGGACCAATACCTGTAAGCCGTTCGATTTCCGCGCGCGTTTTGATTACACGCGCGGCCGCCGTTTCGATCACCGCGGCCACGGAAGACGAGCGATCAGCACGCCGGAGTAATGCACGGCCGCCGGCCTCCCCTGACCGCCGGCCTCCCTCTCCGCCTCTATAAAAATGGAACACTATTCTCCATCTCCTTCATCTCCTCTCCTCCATCTCCTCTCCTTCTCCTCTCTTCCAATGGAGCCACTCGCGCGCCCGCCTCGGTCTCGGTTGTACTACTACGAGAAGGAAGGCATGAAGTTCAAGGTATGGGTCACCCTCCGTGCATGGCGTGTGGAGAGGTGGATCCGCGACGTGAAGAAGTACTTCCTCGACGCCGCACCGTTAAAAGCCGTTGGACTCGACTGCGAGTTCACCGACCCTCGGCGGAAGGATACTCAGCAGCGCGCCGCCGTCCTTCAACTCTCGGTGGCGACCGAGACTCTTGTCTTCCAAATCTGCGAGGCTGATCGGGTGCCGCAGCTCCTCGTGGATTTCTTAGGTGACGAGACAATCAAGTTCTACGGCGTGGCTATCCACAATGACATACGGATGCTGGGCTACTACGGAATTATTATTCGGTCCGCGGTCGACCTGCAGAGGGATCGCCGGAACCCAACCGGCAATCTTACTCCGAGTCTCTATGCTCTCTCCAATGCTATCATTGGGACAAATCTTGAGATGAAGAAGAAATACAAGAAGAACGACAAGGAGTTGACGCCGTTGGAAGAAGACCTAATTTTCGGATGGGGCAAAGTTCCATTGAGCTACGATCAAGTCACGTATGCTGCTTTGGACGCTCGCCTCGGCTTCGAGATTGCACGGAAGTGGGACAGTCTACGTGGCTACAATACCAACTACGATCATCTTAATGTGCGTGTCCTTGATGAGTAGACTATATGTAGTGATGTGCATGTCCTTCTCATGTATTCGGTCAAATTCGGATTCCAAAAACTATATCTATGTAATGACCGAAATATTTGGATTCATCTTAATGTCGTTGATGAGTAGAGACTATCTATATATATACTAGCTGAATGCTCGTGCGTTGCTACGGGATATCGAAAAAATTATATAGACACACTGATGAAACAACTATCCTTCAAAAAAGATGTCAAACGAGATGACAATTTCTATCCGTACATCGATAAATAAGTATTCTCTCTCCAACTTCTTTCCTTTTTTCATCTTTCTCAAATTTTACAAAAAAATTATTCTATTCAGACGTCATCAAGTAAAAGGACCGCTGCTGCTAAGAAAAACAGAGGAGAGAAGAGAGGGGGGGGTGGGGGTTATACATAGGCAGGGGAGGTATTGGTCCCGGTTCTTGGCAAGAACCGGGACCAAAGCTCCAGAGCCTGCCACGTGGCGTGGCGCGGAGCAATAACCCCCACACCCCCCCCCCTCTCTTCTCTCCTCTGTTTTTTTTTCTGGTTGGATTGGTGGGAAGTGGGTGCTAGTTTTTTTTTCTTTGCCACGCACAAGATGTGTTCGATGAAATGCCCGAGCCACACTTAAGTTCACACAAGATGATATCCTCGGCCGAGGTTAGCAACTATATCCTTTTCATCTGTAATTGATACAGAAATATTGCACGTGTCGATGTACGGTGGTCATTTCACTATTCAAGATGTTATTGTAATGGTATTTGATAAACTTAATTATATATATGATGCAGATGGATGCACGGATGCGATGGATGTACGGCGAACGACGCAGTTCCGAGTTTATTGCAGGCCTGCATAAATTTCTCGATGTGGCTGAGGCAAACAAAGTGAATAATTTTATGCCTTGTCCATGTGAGAAGTGTCGGAACGTCAGGGAGTACTCTGACCCGAGAACCATTCAAGACCACGTGATTCGGAAAGGTTTCATGCCCAGCTATAATTGTTGGACCAAGCACGGAGAAAGAGGGGTTAGGATGGAAGACAATGAAGAAGAGGAGGATGATGACAACTATCCTATGTTCCCTGAGGAATGCGGTGATACTGTAATGGAAGACGTTGAAGAAGAAAGAGGTGAACATCGGGCATCAGATGAGCCCGCTGATGGTCTTGGTGGGGTCATTTCTGATGCAAAGCGAGAATGCGATACAGAAAAGGAGAAGCTAAAGTTGGAGGCCATGCTTGAGGATCACAAAAAGTTGCTGTACCCAAACTGCGAAGATGGCAGCACAAAGCTCGGTACCACACTGGAACTGCTGAAATGGAAGGCAGAGACTGGTTGTTCTGACAAGGGATTTGAGAAGTTACTGAAAATAATGAAGCCGAAGCTTCCAAAGGATAACGAATTGCCCGAGACTACATACGAAGCAAAGAAGGCTATCTGCCCTCTAGGATTAGATGTGCAGAAGATACATGCATGCATTAATGACTGCATCCTGTACCGCGGTGAGTACGAGAATATGGATAAATGCCCGGTATGCAATGCACTGCGGTACAAGATCAGACAAGATGACCCTGGTGATGTTGAGGGCGATGACGAGCCCCCCCGGAAGAGGGTTCCTGCTAAGGTGATGTGGTATGCTCCTATAATACCACGGTTGAAACGTCTGTTCAGAAACAAAGAGCATGCCAGGTTGTTGCGATGGCACAAAGAAGAGCGTAAGAAAGACGGGAAGTTGAGACACCCCGCCGATGGGTCCCAGTGGAGAAAAATCGACAGAGAGTTCCCGACATTTTCAGATGACGCAAGGAACTTAAGATTTGGTCTAAGTACAGATGGCTTTAATCCTTTTGGGGAGCAGAGCTCCAGTCATAGCACTTGGCCCGTGACTCTATGTATCTACAACCTTCCTCCTTGGTTGTGCATGAAGCGGAAGTTCATTATGATGCCAGTGCTCATCCAAGGCCCGAAGCAACCCGGCAACGACATTGATGTGTACCTAAGGCCATTAGTTGATGAACTTTTGCAGTTGTGGTCCGAACCAGGTGTACGTGTGTGGGATGAGCACAAACAACAGGAATTTGACCTACGAGCGTTGCTGTTCGTAACCATCAATGATTGGCCTGCTCTTAGTAACATTTCAGGACAGTCAAACAAGGGATACAATGCATGCACGCACTGTTTAGATAAGACTGAAAGTATACATTTGGGAAACAAGAATGTGTACCTGGGGCATCGTCGATTTCTTCCGAACAGTCATGCCGTAAGAAAGCCCGGCAAGCATTTCAACGGTGAGGCAGATCGCCGGAAGAAGCCTAACCTCCCTGATGGTGATGTTATATATGACATGGTCAAGGATTTAGAAGTAATCTTTGGAAAGGGTCCTGGCAGTCTATCTGTTCCGAATGACGCTGACAACCACGTACCCATATGGAAGAAGTGCTCTATATTCTGGGAGCTACCCTATTGGAAAGTCCTAGAGGTCCGGTCTTCAATCGACGTGATGCACGTGACGAAGAATCTTTGCGTGAACCTGCTAGGCTTCCTGGGCGTGTATGGGAAGACAAAAGATACACCGGAAGCACGGGCAGACCAGCAACGTATGAAAGACCCATACAACAAGCAGACGGATAAAGGGCGTCAATACTTAAGCAGCTACGCTCTTACCAAAGCAGAGAAGGAAATCTTTTTTGAATGCCTGAGCAGTATCAAGGTCCCGGCTGGCTTCTCGTCAAATATAAAGGGAATAATAAATATGGCAAGAAAAAATTCCAGAACCTGAAGTCTCATGATTGCCACGTGATTATGACGCAGTTGCTTCCGGTTGCATTGAGGGGGCTTCTACCGGAAAATGTTCGAGTACCCATTGTGAAGCTATGTGCATTCCTCAATGCAATATCTCAGAAGGTCATCGATCCAGTAACTCTACCAAGTTTACAGAAGGCTGTGGTCCAATGTCTTGTCAGCTTCGAGTTGGTGTTCCCCCCATCATTCTTCAATATTATGACGCATCTCCTGGTTCACCTAGTCGACGAGATTGCCATTCTCGGTCCTGTATTTCTACACAATATGTTCCCCTTCGAGAGGTTCATGGGAGTCTTGAAGAAATATGTTCATAACCGTGCTAGGCCAGAAGGAAGCATCTCAAGGGCTATGGAACAGAAGAGGTCATTGAGTTCTGTGTTGACTTTATTCCTGACCTTAAGCCGATTGGTGTTCCTGAATCGCGGCATGAGGGGAGACTGAGTGGAAAAGGCACGCTAGGAAAGAAAGCACTGATATGTAGGGACGGGCATTCTTTAACTCAAGCACACTACACAGTTCTACAAAGTTCCACCTTCGTGGCTCCGTATATCGAGGAACACAAGAATTATGTACGCTCCAAGAACCCGGGGAAGGATGACTCCTGGATTAAAGAAAAACACATGGAGACCTTCGGCAGTTGGTTGCGATTACAGCTCATGAATGACACCACTGTCGGAGATCAGCTCTACTTGTTGGCCGCGTCACCATCTTCGACTGTATTGAATTTCCAAGGGTACGAGATAAATGGGAATACATTTTACACGATCGCCCAAGATAAAAAGAGCACCAACCAGAACAGTGGTGTCCGCTTTGATGCAACAAACGACGATGGGCAAAAGGACACATACTATGGTCGCATAGAGGAGATATGGGAACTTGACTATGGACCTACTTTTAAGGTCCCTTTGTTTCGGTGCAGTTGGGTCAACATGAATGGAGAAGGGATAAAGGTAGACCAGCTGTACGGGATGACAACAGTGGATCTCAAGAATCTTGGTTGTTACAAGAACGAACCATTCGTCCTAGCCAATGATGTGGCTCAGGTTTTCTATGTGAAGGACATGTCCTCCAGACCGAAAAAAAGAAAAAACAAGCAAACGAATACATCAGACGATGAGCCAAAGCGTCACGTAGTTCTTTCAGGGAAAAGAAACATCGTGGGAGTCGAGGACAAGACAGACATGTCAGCAGATTATGATAAGTTTGATGAAATTCCGCCCTTCACAGTGAGAACTGACCCAAGCATCCCGTTAAATAATGAAGATGCTCCATGGTTACGGCCGAAGCGATCATACGCGAAGAAGGGTTCATGGCTTTTATGTAAATCAATGTAATGTATTAAACCTTTATGTGATGTGTAGTAATGTATTAAACCTTTATGTGGTGAAAACCATAATACAGAGTGCATGCAACAGGCCGGACATCGCCCCTCGCATCCAACAGGCCGGACATCGTCGCCGAGATCTGAAAAAAATGAGTGGGGAATTTGATCAAACACCTAGGTAGGGGAGGGAGAGGGCAGCACCCTGGGTAGGGGACGGAGGGCGGTGTGGAGCAAAACACACGGTTTCCCCGTCATACAGCCCTACGGTGCCTCGTGAGTGACTGCATATCAAATGCACCGTAGGGCTGTATGACGGGAATCCGAATGCTTTGTATACTGCAAATCATCGCGTGGTCGTGAGACGACAAATCGGCCTAATCCAGTGGCTGGATTCAACCTACCTGAGGGCTTGTGTTTCCAACAGCGTCGTTGTGTTGTCATTGTTCACCGTCCTGCAGGAGGTGGCTCCAATGGCTGGCCGGTGAACAAGGACGAACACAATAATGCCAGGGAACATGCCAGCAGGTAGGCTAAATCCAGCCATTGGATTCGGTGGCGAAGGTAGACGGTCGTTGTGTGCCGTTCGCTGCAGGGACGCCGCTATTTATAGGCGATTAGAAAGTGTACCTGTGGATGAGGTGGGAGTGGTGGTGCTGGTGGGAGTGCTGATCCAACGGCTCACTAAGCCCTCAAAAGAAACACACCCCTGATCCAACGGCTCTGAAGCGTTCGAAAGAAACACACGATCCGTGTGATTCTTTAGTCCCGGTTGGTGTTACCAACCGGACTAGTTAAAAAAATCCAACGGCTCACAAGCCCTCAAAAGAAACACACCCCTGATCCAACGGCTCACAAGCGTTTGAAAGAAACACACGATCCGTGTGATTCTTTAGTCCCGGTTGGTGTTACCAACCGGGACTAGTTAAAAAAATCCAACGGCTCACAAGCCCTCAAAAGAAACACACCCCTGATCCAACGGCTCACAAGCGTTTGAAAGAAACACACGATCCGTGTGATTCTTTAGTCCCGGTTGTTCCGGTTGGTGTTACCAACCGGGACTAAAGGCGGGCTTAGAAAAACCATATCTATTTGTATGTGAGACATATTCATATTTATGTTCGTCTGAATGAGACATATTATTATCTATGTACGAGATTAATACGAAACATCCCACAATGAATCGATAAATTAATGTCACATACAACTAGAGATCTACGTTACAACTTCACTAGTTCTAAATACTGGATAGAACAAATTAAGGTACAACTGCAAATTACGATACAACACAAGTAAAACAAAGACTCTACCTATCTCCCATCGATGCAGCCTGCACCATCTGCCGTGTTGCCACCCTTGCCCTTTGACGAAGATTCTGCCTTCTTGCCTTTGCCCTTGGACGAAGATTCAGCCTTCTTGCCATTACCCTTGCTCGATGCTTCAGCCTTTTTCTCCTTGCCTTTGCTCGGTGCTTCAACCCTCCTTTCCTTTGACGACGGCATGAAATTGTCGTCATCATCGCTGTCAACTACCCAGAGACATGAACGACCGTACGAAGCACGGTCAGCTTCAGTTCGGTAGAACGGACTATTCGTAACCTTCCTGTCAAACTTATCTGCAAGCCTGAGCATTTCTGCACGAATTTGGAGCGGGGTCCTATACGGAAACCCATCGCGGCATAGCTTCGCCCCAAGCAAAGCGAGATGACTCTCAGTGTGCAAAATTTCTTCAATTGGAACTACCCTACCATCTACCTTCAAATTGCTCGAAAGCCTTGCGAGATGCTCGGATGCGGAAATGTGAAACCCGGACACACACTTCTCGCAAGGACCAATACACACCATGCTTGCGCTCAAGTGAGTATCATGCCTACCTTCGACTGGATTTTATAGAACAACCGGCAGGAAATAATTGGGCGGGAAACGGTGGCGCGAAAAAAATGTGCGGGAAAAGGTGGCGGAAGAAATTTGGCATAAGACGGTGGCGGGAAAAAATTAGGCGGACAAAACTGTGACAAATTTTGGCGGGAAGAAATTGCGCGGGAAGCTGTTCTGCATTAATAATTATTCTTACATAGTATAAATATAGGTTCACTGAAATTGTTCTGCATTTACTTCTGCTTGCCATGGGATTTTACAACACCAAAAATATAATTAAAGATATGAATTTATCCATATTAAAATTATTTGTGTAGTTAGAATAATTATTTTAGAAAACAGAAAATGGTTTTGGATTATTTATTCAAATTTAAAAACTTTTCATGTTGAAAGTTTTGTCAATTCAAAATATGCAATAAAGTTAATGCATTTTTAATTGAAAATGGCAAAATGGTTAATAGTTTGTATAGTTAGAATAATTATTTTAGAAAACAGAAAATGGTTTTGGATTATTTAATCAAATATAAAAACTTTTCATGTTGAAAGTCTTCTCAGATTCAAAACCATTTGAAATTCATATCCAAACACCTAAATAAGAAAAAAAAGGCGGGAACAAAATTTCAGAACTGAAAAGTTCGAAATAATTTTGAAAAATGACTCTTTGGTCCCGGTTTATACCAAGAACCGGGACCAATGAGTCCCTGGACCCGCGCTTGATCTGGCATTAACTGCCCACTCTTTGGTCCCGGTTGCTGGCAAGAACCGGGACCAAAGGGTCATTGGTCCCGGTTCTTTCGAGCAACCGGGACCAATGAGTCCTAGTATAACTGCTCGCGCCCTCTCTTCTTCCCCATTCAGGCAAAATCGACTAAGGACCGGAAGGCGCGACGCAGAGCGAAACGACGCCGGCAGGCTGCCCGACCTCCACGCCGCGCCCCACGCCGCGCCCCGCCGTCGCCGTCGACGTCCGCCGCGCCCTGGACGGCCGCGCCACCTCCTCCACACGCGCCACCTCTCCTCCACGGCCGCGCCCCCCGCTCGCACCCTCCACGGCCGACCCCACGCCGTCGACGCCGCCCCCGACGCCGCGCCGCGCCGCCCCAACACCGTCGACGCGTCTCGCGCCCCCGACGCCGGCCGCACACCCACACCCCTGCCCTGCCCTGACGCCGCCTCGCGGTCCCTGCCGATCGATCCCCGGCCGCCGTCGCCGCTATGTACGTACTGTACACGTCCAAATGTTGGCAAAATTCATCCAAATGTTGGCAAGATTTTTTTTTTGTACAATGTATATTTGTTGTACTGGTTGATTTACTGAATGTGCAGCTGGAGATTAAAATTATAGATTAAAAGTAATTAGATTAAATTAAAATTGTAGGTTAGAAATAATTAGATTAAAATTGTAGGTTAGAATTTTAGTGTGATGTATATAGTGAATTACTTGCTGCATTCTACTAGGTTAGAAGTAATTAGATTAAAATTGTAGCAATTGTGATGTATATAGAAATTGTTAGGTTAGAAGTAATATATTAGATTAAAATTGTAGGTTACAATTTTAGTGTGATGTATATAGTGAATTACTTGCTGCATTAGGGAAAACATTTAGGATTTTTTGTGATGTAAAATTGTGTTAGGAATTGTTAGTACTGTGTTAGGAGTTTACGGGTTTACGATACGAGTTAACGAGTTTACGGGTTTACGATACGAGTTAACGAGTTTACGGGTTTACGATACGAGTTTACGAGTTTACGGGTTTACGATACGAGTTTACGAGTTTACGGGTTTACGATATGAGTTTACGAGTTTACGGGTTTACGATACGAGTTTACGAGGAACAAAGTTACCCAACTAAAATTTTGTGCATTGTTTTTAATTTGCAGAAACTATGGAACGAGACGAAATAAAGGAAAACATACTCCAGGATATAATCCGCGGGCCGGAAGATATAATCCACGGGCCGGATGATATAATCCACGGGCCGGAAGATATCGTCGATGTCACCATGGAGTTTTTGAACAACTCCGGTGAGGGAGATGAGTCTCTCAACCGAAGAGACGGCTCCGGTGAGGTAGAACCCGACGGCCGGGGTGAGGGAGAAGTCGGAGAGGGAGAAGCCGACGAGGGAGAAGCCGAAGGATCCGGTGGAACATTAAATGTTGCAAACTCCGGCGAGGTGCATATACATATATTAATGAAGCCGAAGATTGTATTAATTAAGCCTCTGCTGTCTATATACATATATTAACGCTCTTTCTTCTTTTAGCCCTCCGGATCGAGCAAATCTTCTGTAAGGACAAAACGAGACCCAGCCAAAAAGTTGGGCGACCAAGAAAGGTATAGGATCGAAAGAGTCGCTGAAGACGGCACACCGACTGCTCCCCCTGGTGTTGCACAAAAAATGGTTAAGCAATGCGGAGTTCTTGTTAGGGACTTCATCCCGATCACCGTTCGAGAATGGCATCAGCCAAAGGAGAAAGGACAGCTATATGTCAGCGATAAGGGCAAAGAAAGACTTTGGAGAAAGCTCATGGTTAATTTCACCCTGCCGGCGCCAGAGGTGGATTCAGATGAGGAGGATCCAGAAGAGGCAGAAAAGATTGCCCGGAATATCATGGAGCAAAAAGTCAAGGACTGGGCACTTAAGAAGATGGGGCAGCTATTCAAGAACTGGAAGAAAAGATTGAACAACCTGTTTGTCAAGAAAAATAAGACTCCAGACTTCGATAAAGGGTATGAGAAGATAAAGGACGACTGGGAAGAATTTGTGGCGTACAAGAAATCGGAGGAAGCTCTGGAAAAGTCTGCAAAAAATGCGGCAAATGCTGCTCTAAAGATGTACCACCATACTATGGGGCCTGGTGGCTACGCCCATAACATTCCTAAGTGGGACAAACTTGAGGCGGACCTGCTGGCTAAAGGGATCACTCCAGAGCCACTCGCATGGACCGAACGGGCAAGAAATTGGTTTTACGGGCATGGGGGCACGTTGGACGCAGAAGGGAAGTGCATATATAACAGACGACACAAAGAAAATCCCCTACTACCCATCCAAGAAATTAGAAATGCATTCAAGGATGTTGAAGAGGGACGGTTCATTCCCGATAGAGAGGATGACGAGCTCACACGCGCCCTTGGGAATAAGGAACACGACGGACGGTTACGAGGCGTGATAGGCTCCAAGCCCAAGACAATTGCGATTCCCGAGCACAGGAAGAAATTTCCTGATAGAAGCCATCAGAGGAGAAAGGAAAGGGAGGCAATGGAAGCACGCGCTGCTGTAGACCGGCTGCGTAATATAGAAGAAGAATTAAAGCTGCACAAGGAACAAATCGCCGCACTTAGCCAGCAAAGTACTAGCGGCCAGTCTCAGCGGCACATGGTAGAAGCTGCATGCGATGGTACCGGCGGCCCATCGAATCGGAAAAGCAGCGTGGCTTCCACGGAGCTCCAGGATGGTAATGACGATGCAGTGGCTCCTCTTCGTCGCTACCCAGTGGATGATATCACGGAGAGCACGCCTTGTGAGCTGCATGTGAAAGTTTATAACATATCCGTGAAGGTGGCGGTCGGCTATGCCCTACCAATTGGACCTAATCCAACTTACCATTTTGCTCCGGTTCCAAATGGCTACGCTGTTGTCGGGGTGGATGCAGTGACGAAAGATTTTGAGGAGCTGAAGCTGCACCACCCTGCAGGTGAAGATGGGGAGGTGCTTGAACTTGGAGAAGCCAAGAAAGCGCCAATTCTATGGCCAAAGGAATTCATCGTGCTTCCGAACTGGCAGCCAAGGCCATCGACTCCTCAGCATTCTCCAGCGCAACAGTCCTCTTCACCGCCTCAGCATTCTCCAGCGCAGCCGTCCTCTTCACCGCCTCACAAGTCTCCAGCGCAGCCGTCTCCGCCGCCGCGTGACCAGTCTCCAGCGCAGCCGTCTCAGCAGAAGAAACGGAACAACGCCGCTCCCTCGCTCCGCACTCAGAAGAGAGGTCGCACTCAGAAGATAGTCGACATCCCGTCGGTTCCTCCCAAGAGACCTTATGACAGGACTGAAGCGGAAAACGCCGAGGTAGTGGGCTAAGTCCTTCCTTGAGCAGCCATCCCAGACATCGATGAATCTGCCATCTGACTATGGTCGCGAACTTACTAAGCTAGCACGTGCCCAGTCTGAGCAGAACAAGGGAAGAAGTGCAAAAAGCGGGAAACAAATTGCCCAGCTCGGACAGCAGAAAAATCAATCGGTCCCCCCGCTCATAGTGTGTTCCGACGTCGACAAGGAATTCAGAGCCGCTATGGATAAGGACCTGGAATTATTGGACCCTAGAGCCTTAGCTGCTGCTAAAGAACTTGGTGTCACTGTATCGCAGGCCAAGGAAAATGCTACCGCCTTGGGTATGAGTCTTGGTCAACTTTTAGGCTATGAATATGCGCCAATGTTAGAGATGGCACGGAAATATGTCCAAGGGGAGCCTATGGTCAGTAATGAGGAGCTCGCGGGTCTATCAACACATATGCAAAATCTGCATACCTGGTACCTGGTGCACACATCAAAGAAGGGCGCGAAAGAGTGGTTTCCAGTGGACGTTAGAGTGGAGCATTTCTTCAAACGTTACACTATACAGGTTCAACTGACTGAACTGTTCCAGTTATTCCAAAAGCGCGACCTCGACAAATCTATCCTCTCTTGCTATTGTCTGTAAGTGATTTATTTTCGTAATTAAGTCTCTAGCTCAGCTCGTTCATTGCCTGTATTATATTATCCTGACTATATATATATCATTTTGTACGCTATTATGCAGAATGAAGATGCTGGAATGCAAAAGATCTAGAGTTTTTGAGGTTGGGTTCGTTGACCCATATATCGTGAATTCATATAATTTAGTCAATTTCCCCAAAGACGTGGTGAATGACCTGACCACCTTTTTAACCATGCAACATTTCTGTACGGAAATACTATTTCCTTACAACTTCAGGTGAGTGTTTCTGTCTTGTACATATTTTTATTTGGCTTTCTCGATGTTAAGTGTAATTGATGAGCTATGCATGTCTGCTTTATGTAAACGTCCACAGGTCCCACTGGATTCTGCTAAGCATTCAACCTGACAAGTCCACAGTTGAAGTCCACGACTCATTAAGTTGGGACCAAGCGTTGTGGTCCGACATGAAAGAAATGCTCAACAAGTAATTTCAATCATTATCGCATTATATCGCCCTCTTTCGTTCGTTCCCTGATGTCAAGTAATTAATAACTCTTTGTTCATGTTCTTTGCCAAAGCAGGTGTTGGAAACTTTTCAAAAAGAAGATAGAAGGTCCATTCAAAGATGAGCTAACTTTTAAATCGGTGACATGTCCGCAGCAGCCACCGGGGAGTAATTTATGTGGATTCTACGTTTGCGAGTTCATTCGCGAGCTGACCACTGAGCGGAAAACAACTCATTTGAGCGACATGCATGCGGGAGACGCTCGACCCAAAACTGCGCGTAGGAGCAATTCAAGAGGAATTGGCGGGATTTCTGCTTAGGGAGGTCATCGATGAAAAGGGAGATCATTATGCTTCGGACGATGAACAACATATGCCTTGATGGCTTGATCTATCTCCATGTAATTAAATAGTTGTATTCTCGCAAGAGATCGAATATTAATTATGTATGCATCAACGTGTACTGTGTATATAGTAGAGCGTATAATATGCGTACGGAAACGATGGAGAGCACGTCGGCGATGCGAAGAAGGGGGAGACGACGGAGGCACCGGCGAGAGGGAGAGGGGGCACCGGCGAGAGGGGGCACCGGCGAGAGGGGTCACCGGCGAGAGGGAGAGGAGGCACCGGCGAGAGGGAACCGGCGAGAGGGAACCGGCGAGGGGGAGAGGGGGCACCCTAAACCCTAAATACCAAAAAAAAAAAGGCACACATTGGTCCCGGTTCGTATTAAGAACCGGGACCAATGAATCTCCCCCCAGGCCCAGCCAGACCTGGCCACGTGGCCACCCATTGGTCCCGGTTCTTGGGCCAACCGGGACCAGCATTGGTCCCGATTGGCCAGTCCCGGTTGGGCAACCGGGACTGATGGCCCAACCCAACCGGGACCATAGGGCATTTTTCTAGTAGTGGCGGTGCGTACAGATTGGCTAATCAGCAGGTGCCTGCTGATTAGATTTACCGATTTTTTTTCGCGAGCGAGTGCAAATTTCTGAACAGGCGGTGCAAATTTCTGAACAGGCGGTGCGTACAGATTGGCTAATCAGCAGGCGCCTGCTGATTAGATTTACCGATTTTGGAAATGTGCTGATACTATTTGGAAATGGCCTGCACCGAAAAAAGGTAAACTGTTTACTTGGCTACTAATCAGAGGTAGGATCAGAGTTAGATCGGTGTTGTTCAACCAGCAGACTGTGGATGATGAGCTTTGCCTATTTTTAGACGGAAGGCTCGAGCTGAGCCCGGCTTTAAATTAATAAAGCTATCCGGCTAGGTCCATACAACAAACAAAAACAACACGTCCAAAGGACGAAACATAAAAGATCCAGGCAGCACGAAGGCTACATCAACACCCAACACTCAAACAGGGAGTGAGGTACACACAGCCCGTAGGCAAACGGTAGCTAGCAGGCAGCATCAGGTAGGGGACGGAACTAAGTCCTATCCCTAGTAGTGTCATGGAGAGCGCGAATCCTGCCAATCGCCAACTCCAAAGCTCCCCTGTCCTGACGTCTAGCCACTTGCTTCCACACCTGCAAATACATAGACATTTTGTATAGGCTGTCAGCCGGCTAGAATGCAGTTGAAAACTTTGCGCTGGAATGCGCGCGCACATGGCAAATCATGTCTTCTGTTGGGTTTCAGCTCGACACTAATCTTCATACTGAAGACATCTATGCCAAAGCCAAGGAAAACTGCTCCCCTGAGAAAAGTAAGGCCTGGGACTTGGTTGTGACAGCAACACTTTGGAGTATATGGCTGTCAAGAAACCACAAGGTTTTTGATGATGTCGAAGTTCCTGTTCGAATTGTTGCCAAGCAGTGCATTGAAACATCAAATCTTTGGGCTCACAGAGCCAAGAAGGAAGAAAAGACTGCCTTCATCAGATGGGCCGAGGAATGGCCAGACTAAACCTTTATGTTCCTTGTGTTCTCCCCACAACCCCTGTAAACTTCTTGCACTTTGTGGCTCGTGTACTGTCTAACGAACTGCCTCAGCTCTTTTTTAATGAAAAATGAAAGGTAGGGGCTTGGACCCCTCTCGTTGCTTCAAAAGAAAATTTTGGAGCCTATGCAACTAATACATACATCTGGTCTATACACGCCTGTAAAATTACCTCCTACGAATTACTCCCTTCGTTCCTAAATATAAGATATTTAAGCATTTGTCCACATTCACATATATGTAGATGTATGTAGACATATTTTAGTGTGTATGTACACTCATTTTTGTATGCATGTAGACAACATGTTGAAGAGCTAAAACGTCTTATATATTGGAACGGAGGGAGTAGATGATAGTTTCAGGTAGATTAGTTGTTTGATGGTCTCTATTGAACAGTTTGTAGGAACCAAGAACCGTTCAATCAGCTAATGTGAAAAATTAGGTCAAACATATAGATCCAGTGTGCATTATTTATCTCACACTTGGCCTGCCGACTATACTCGTTTTTCACCAAAAGATTGCAAGTACATCAGCAATTTATGTAAGCAAGTTGCTATTGTAGGAACCAAGAACCGTTCAATCAGCTAATGTGAAAAAAATATGCCAAACGTATGGATCCAGTGTGCATTATTTATCTCACACTTGGCCTGCCGACTATACTCGTTTTTCACCAAAAGATTGCAAGTACATCAGCAATTTATGTAAGCAAGTTGGTATTGTAGGAACCAAGAACCGTTCAATCAGCTAATGTGAAAAAAATATGCCAAACGTATGGATCCAGTGTGCATTATTTATCTCATTGTTGGCCTGCCCACTACACTCGTTTTTCACAAAAAGATTGCAAGTACATCTGCAATTTATGTAAGTAAGTAATACATTCAAAGAATAAACAAATGGCTCGCAAAAAAAAATTAAAAAAATGAATACACCGTACATGATGGGGAAATTAAGTCTGAAGACTTATAAATTGGAAATGATCAAAGTTTTGGTAAAAGAACATATACTTTACATACATTCATTTGAAAAAAGGAGTAAATTTTGACTTCTACTTATGTTGGAAGATGGGCTCGAAGGTAGAGCTATCTACTTTTCACTACACTTTTGGGAACAACATAACGAGCACACACATATGCACATGTAGAAATGATTGGATTTAAATGGACGATGAGAATGATGCCATCTTGGTAATTAAAATCACTTAATCACTTGATGAACCTTTCAATTTCCTTCGCATGAAGAGTTAAACTGTGCTACATGCAGATGCCATGGATGCATCTCAAGCACATGTTGGACTTGTTTGATGATGTCGCTCAAAACTTTTATGACGTGGCTCATTGTTCTGTATGGTGAGAAGGAAAACTAAGAACCGTCGGTTGGTCTTTATCCGATCGAAAGGACATAAAGGCCAAGTGTACAATTACAATAGCTTCTACCAAAGAGTACCCCTAATCGGACATGGATCTTGAAAGCAACTGTATGCTATACTGTCATTTGTTTATAACAAGGAGCTGAGCGCAACGACAACATGAACGACTTTCATGGGAACAGCTGGCCATAAATTTGCAGAAGGTCGACATAATTAACAAGGAGGAGCTGTCTTGGATCGGTTTTTATATTGGTGATATTCTGTGGCTGAACCGATGGCACTTGTAATATTAGGGGTCGGATAATATTAAATGAGCTAAATTCGTGTAATGTATGTTATCATGTTTTTTTTTTGCAAAAATAATGCACAACAAGATTTTTAGAGCGATCATTTTCATACATGCATATATATGTTCATATAGGTTATGTAGGAGTACCTTGTCATCGCTTGCTGCATCTACCCAAAGTCCAACTAGTTAAATAATGCACAACAAGATTTTTAGAGCGATCATTTTCATACATGCATGTATATGTTCATATAGGTTATGTAGGAGTACCTCCTTGTCATCGCTTGCTGCATCTACCCAAAGTCCAACTAGTTAAATAATGCACAACAAGATTTTTAGAGCGATCATTTTCATACATGCATATATATGTTCATATAGGTTATGTAGGAGTACCTCCTTGTCATCGCTTGCTGCATCTACCCAAAGTCCAACTAGTTGAGCGATCGGACAAGCCCACAAAAGCCGTGCGACCTACAGTAGGCATCTTTTGTGCAAACTGAGTGGAGATTTGGTACTCTCGAGCTTGAGTGATCTCGCCCATTTCAAAAAATTAAAATACATACTCCCTCCGTTCCAAGTTAATTGACTTTCATTTATCCAAATGTGGACGTATCTATACTTGTAACATGTCTAGATACATCCACATGTGGAAAAATAGAAGTCAATTAATTTGAAACGGAGGGAGTATTTATAAGTTTCAAAAAATCTGAAAACAATCATGCATATTCTCAATGATATATCCTACAAACGTGTAAAATCTTAATGCAAAATATCTTACGATTTGAGCTACACAAAAATGACAAATGTGCAGATCTGAGTATAGTGCACAATATGTAGTTTCAAATATTCAACTTTTGTCATTTTCGTGTAGGTCAAAATGTATTGTATTTTGCATTGATATTTTGCACGCTGGCAGGAAATATCATTGAGAACATGCATGATTTGTTTCAGATTTTTTTAAAACTTCTAAATTTTTTTTTTCAAATGGGTGAGATCACTGGAGTTCGGGAGGATAAACGACTTTCCGGTGCAAACTGTGCTATTTTATCTTCTGCAAGCTGTGCTATTTTATCTTCTGCAAACTGTACTACGTCTTTGAATATTGTGCCAACATGTGAGCTGAATAATGAAGTTGCAGCTTGTCAGTGATAATCGTTAACTAACGAGAACCGAAGTTGGACTGTAGCGTCTCTTAAATAATCTACGGTGGATAGGGCACGTTCGATAAACGCAGTATACTTGGACATGCTAATTAAGAACTCGCAGTCGACATTGCTCCATTATTGCACATTGAATGAGCTAGGAGTAGTTTCTCCATGTGGAATTAATGTTAGAAAAAAGTCCACCGTAAAGAATTAAGTGCTTGCACTGTCACGACTTCCCTACCGGGCTAGTGACCGATTCGCCATTTCCGATGGCCAATATGACGATATCACCATAAATCTAAAAATATTATTGCACTTTTGATTTTTCTTTTGCAAAAAGTCTAACCAATCTATTGATAATCAACAAAGGAACAAAGAATAAAGGGAAAATGGATAACATGAAATAGAAAGAATAAATGGAACGAAGCATTACAAAGAAAAAAGGAAAAGAAACATAGAAAAGAAAAGCTGGTAAGAGACGTACCTTGCTGTGGAGAAAGCATCTTCGTTCTGGGAACAACAGCCACCGGGAGCGCCTTTGCGGCGCTCGTTAGCGCCGCTTAAAGGTCGCGCCGCCTGAAGCAGTCCTTAGATGGGCTGGCTCAAGAAATCGGCGCTCGCGCTGCTTCTTCAAATGGTTCGCGCGCTGCTTGAAGTTGTCAGCCAGGGTTCGATTCCTGGTTCTGATAGATTTCTGTTTCTTTTTCTTTAATTAACTGTTTCTTCACTGTCTCATCAATTACGAATCCAGCAAACCAGCTTTAGAAATCATGGCTTTGTTTTTTTTCAGTGGTAGACGCTGTTACATAGTGATTTTGCTTGTACGTTGAACAAACCATGTACAAAACTGATTGACTCAAAATGAAGAAATGGAAAAATTGCATGAACAATAATTGTAAAAATTGGAAAAAGGAACCATTTTCAAAAAATCGAAACCATTTTTTTTGGTTTGGAACCATTTTCAAAAATCGGAACCATTTTTTCGGTTCGGAACCATTTTCAAAAAGGAACCATTTTCGAAAAATCGGAACCATTTTTTTCATTCGGAACCATTTTCAAAAAGGAACCATTTTTTCGGTTCGGAACCATTTTAAAAAAGGAACCATTTTTTCGGTTCGGAAACATTTTCAAAAAGGAACCATTTTCGAAAAATCGGAACCATTTTTTCGGTTTGGAACCATTTTAAAAAATCGGAATCATTTTTTCGGTTCAGAACAATTTTCAAAAAGGAACCATTTTCGAAAAATCAGAACCACTTTTTTCATTTGAAACCATTTTCAAAAATCGAAACCTTTTTTTGGTTCGGAACCATTTTCAAAAATCGGAACCATTTTTTCAGTTCGGGACCATTTTCAAAAAGGAAACATTTTTTCAGTTCGGAACCATTTTCAAAAAGGAACCATTTTCGAAAAATCGGAACCATTTTTTCGGTTTGGAACCATTTTAAAAAATCGGAACCATTTTGATGATGTGGCTCATTGTTCAGTATGGTGAGAAGGAAAACTAAGCACGGTCGGTTGGTCTTTAACCGATCGAAAGGACATAAAGGCCAAGCGTAGAGTTACAAGAACTTCTAGCAAAGAGTCATATCCTTTGTACCCCTAATCACACATGGATCTTGAAAGCAACTGTATGCTATAGTGTCATTTGTTTATAACAAGGAGTTGAGTGCTGCGACAACATGAACGACTTTCATGGGAACCGGTGGCCGTAATTAAGCAGAAGATCCACATGTGTGATTATCCATATCAGAAACATATGTATGAAGGGACCGTGAGGAGCTGTCTTGGATCGGTTTTTGTATTGGTGATGTTCTGTAGCTGAGCCTATGTCACTTGTAATATTAATTAGGGGTCGGATAAAATTAAATGAGCTAAATTCGGGTAAGGTAAAATAATGCACAACTAGATTTTTAGGGCGATCGTATTCATACATGTATATATAATTTGTTCATATAGGTTAATGTGCCTCCTTGTCATCGCTTGCTGCATCTACCCAAACTCAAACTAGTTGAGCGATCGGACAAGCCCACGAAAGCCGTGCGACCTAATAGGCATCTTTGTGCAACCTGTATTATTTTATGTTCTGCAAGCTGTGCTATTTTATCTTCTGCAAGCTGTACTACGTCTTTGAATATTGTGCCATCATGTGAGCTGACTAATGAAGTTGCAGCTTGCCTGTGATAATCGTTAACTAACGAGAACCGAAGTTGGACTGTAGCGTCTCTTAAATAATCTAAGGTGGTTAGGGCACGTTCGATAAACACAGTACTTGGACATGCTAATTATGAACTCGCAGTCGTTGCTCCATTAAGAACTTGGTTTTTCTGCTCCTTGGGTTGAGATGGTGATGAGGTGTGTCACTTCTGTCAGATTTTCGATCAAATTGAATGGGGGCCTGTCGGACTCTTTTCTCCCATCGAGGGGTTTGCGGCAAGGGGACCCAATCTCTCCATATCTCTTTTTGTTTTGTGTGGAGGGCTTCTCTGTCCTTCTGAAGCAAGCACAAATGGAGAAACAAATTAGTGGAGTTCGATTTGGACAAGGAGGACCTCAGATCACGCATCTCCTTTTCGCGGATGATAGTGTGGTTTTTCTTGAAGCAACCACAGCGAGTATGCAAGCCCTGAAAGGCATTCTCCATGATTATGAAATCTGCTCGGGCCAAAGAGTGAACCTCCAAAAATCCAATATCTTTTTTGGGGATGGATGTTCGGTGGAGAAGAAAGCTGAGTTGAAAAATGTGTTGGGTATTTCATGCGAGGCCCTCACTGAACGGTACCTGGGACTGCCCACGGTAGTCGGAAAGTCTAGAGACGGATGTTTCAAGCATATTAGAGAGAGAGCTTGGGGGAAGGTGTGTGGTTACAAAGGCCAAGGCTTGTCGAAGAAGGGAAAAGGTGTGCTGGTCACTTCTGTCTTACAAGCTGTACCGGCCTATAACATGAGCTGCTTCAAATTTTCAAAAAAGCTATGCAAGCAACTGAGCTCTATTTCGGCAAGGTTTTGGTGGGGAGATAAAAATGGCGAGCGCAAGGTTCACTGGATCGGTTGGGACCGAATGTGCAGAAGCAAAAGGCAGGGGGGTTTGGGGTTCCGAGATAATGTCAGTTTCAACCAAGCTCTCCTTGCAAAGCAGGGGTGGAGGCTCCTCTCGGACCCTAACTCATTGTGTGCTCGTGTTCTAAGAGCTAGGTATTACAAAAATGGTGATTTCATGTCAGCTAGCTGCCCAAAGAGAGCTTCTTTCACTTGGAGGAGTATCATCTATGGGAGAGATCTTAAGCACGGGCTGGTGTGGAGAGTAGGCGATGGGCGAAAGATTGAGATCTGGGAGCACCGGTGGATTCCTAGAACCGGTGCTCAGCATCCACTGGGATGTCAGACTGAAGGTAGACCCACGTTGGTGGAGGAGATCCTTGTTCCGGGGGGTGGGGCTTGGATGAGCAGAAGATCCGGTCTCTATTCTTTGAACCGGATATCACAGATATTTTGAGTACCCCGGTTGGTCGTGTTGGCTCGGAGGATTTGCTGGCTTGGAACTACACGAAGAACGGGATTTTTTCCGTGAAGTCGGCATATCACCTCGCTCTACAACTGAAGAAAAGTCTCACTGGAGACGAGGGAGCCTTGAGGACATGCGATGGGCACAAGGGCTGCCTGGCCCTATGGAATGCAAACGCTCCGGGAAAAATGAAAGTTCATACGTGGCGGCTGATTGAAAATGGACTGGCGGTGGGATCAGAACTCAAGCATAGGAAGATTAAAGACGGAGTTGTCTGTCTAGTGTGCGGCAAAGAAGAGAGTCTGGTGCATCGCTTTTGGTCCTGCCCGCATTCAGCCGAGGCGTGGTACAGCCTGAATGAGCAAACGGAGCTCAAGTTTGAACCCCCTCCGAAGAAGATGGTGAATCACTCTCAACTTCGGAGCTGGCTCCTGGATTGGATCGGCAAGGGTTCAGATGACCAAGTGGCTATCTTGTTGTTTATGCTCTATTACCTATGGCAGGCTCGGAATGATGCTAGGGAATCAAAAAGGATCTCGGATCCGACGAATATCCCTTGACGAGCATTGGCGGAAGTCCAGGAGTGGCATGAGCTGCACTCCAAGCCGACGCCGGCGGCCGTTGCAGCATCACCGCAGGAATGTTGGCAACCTCCAGAACAGTCTTGGAGGAAGATCAATTCGATGGATCCTATCGCTCAGCGGAGAACAACGGCGGGGGTGGTGTGGTCTTGCGTGATCACCATGGTGGCTGTGTTGGTGCAGCGTGCCATTTTTTTCCCCAGGTTGCGGATGCGGAGCATGCGGAGCTTCTAGCCTGTCGTAGAGCACTAGAGGTGGCCAAGGACTTGGGTTCGACGCGAGTGATACTGGAGTTGGACAGCACCGGAGTTGCGGCAAAGCTAACCAAGGAGGAGAGAGATCGATCGGCATATGGTATGTTGGTCGAGGAGATCAAACTGCTCCTGGGAGGTTTCGAAGAAACTCGGGTGCGTACGGTACGACGTTCAGCTAATGGCGTCGCACATGGTTTAGCAAGGGAAGGCTGCGAGAATAAATTGTGTAAGGTGTGGACTGGGAACTACCCAGATTGTATTTCGAACTTGCTTGATCTGGATTTGTCCAGGGTTTTAATGTAAGGCGCAGCATTTAATCTCAAAAAAAAAATCTCCATGTGAAATTAATGTTAGAAAAAGTCCACCGTAAAGGATTAAGGCCTTGCACTGTCACGACTTCCCTACCGGGCTAGTGACCGATTCGCCATTTCCGATGGCCAATATGACGATATCACCATAAATCTGAAAATATTACTGCACTTTTGATTTTTTTTTTTTTTTTGCAAAAAGTCCAACCAATCTATTGATAAAGAATAAAGGGAAAATGGATAACATGAAATAGAAAAAATAAATGGAACGAAGCATACCAAAGAAAAAAGAAAAAGAAAAAGAAAAAGAAAAAGAAACAGAAACAGAGAAAAAGAAAAGCTGGTAAGAGACATACCTTGCTGTGGAGAAAGCGTACGCAACAGCCACCGTACGCAAAGAAGACGAGCGAAACGCGCTAATGGGCTGAGCCCACGAAAACTAATTTTTGCACCGCATCGCTCGCTCCCGCACAACCTTCATCGGCCGGCCCAGTGGGCTGGCACTTATGTTTTGGGAACTTCAGCACGGTTTCTTTCGGGTTTCACCAGTTTTTCCGTCCTTTTTCTTTTCTTTCCTACTTTCTTTAATTTATTTTTTTACTTAACTTTTTCATATTTATTTTTTCTTTTTGTCTGTTTATTTTTATTTTTCTGTTTTTTTTTGTTTCTTTTATCTTGTTCGAACGAAATAAATGTGTTTATTTTTGTTAGAATAACATCAATATTCATATTTGAAAAATTGTTCAGAAAAAATAGGTGTTCATATTTAAAAAATCAAATAACATAATGTTCTTTTCGACAACATAAATATTTATACTTGATAAATTGTTCAAATAACCTAAATGTTCATATTTGAAAATCGTTCAAATAACATAATTGTTCATTGCAAAACCGGGACTAAAGCCCTCCACATGGCTGCGGTCATGCGCTAGGGTTGGAGGACCTTTAGTCCTAAAGGACCGGAGTTTTTTAATTCTATTTTAAATTATTTCTTAATTATATTCTTAATTCTTAATTTTGTTCCGAAATTTTCTACTTAGTCACACACTTAATCTCTAATTATACACTTAATCTCAAGTCAAAGTACTTACCTTGGTCAAACTTCCCATTCGGTCACTCATCCTCAAATCGCTCTAGTCCAAGCACGCTTAACTTTCGAGTTCCTTCCAAATTATCTTCCAAATGAGAAGTTAGAACTTACTGATATTAATATCGTATCAATCATATTAACCCATGGGTCATGATGTTACACTTTTTTATTATTTAAATGTTCAAAATTTATTTAAGTAAATAACAATGGTTATGTAATAATATTTTTTGAATAAATAACAATGATTATGTAATAATATTTTTGAATAAATAACAGTGATTATGTAATAATATTTAATATGGAATAATTCATATCTTTAAATCCGTAAATCGAAATTTGAGAAATAAAATGTCTAAATCAATTAGAAAAATGAGAGGAATTTAAATATGATATCCATATCATCTTTTGCATCACAGAAACATCGATAAACTTGCTATGAAAAAAAAACCTCTATCATGGAGCCAAATGATCATGTTATGGCAATTCCCACGGCATAGTTTGTGACAAAGTTCTCATATTCGATAAATAGGTATATCTTGGTATAGGAAGCAATGGTTCTAAAGGGATTTTTCGAATTATTTTTGTAAATATCATTTTCCTTTTTCTAAGTGGCAAAAATGACTTTTTTGTGAACCAAGTACAAACAATATGGTGCAAAATGGCACAATCTAATTCTCGCAAAGAGTAGTCCACATTTGATCGATAATCGCGAAGTATTAGGAATTTTTTTCGTTTCTATCTAATTTCGCCTAATTAAATGAGTTTATGCTGATTTTTGAAAGTAATCCAAATTTGAACTACAAGTGTTTGATATTTTGGTCTGAATTTTTTTTAAAATCATTTTAAGGTACACAATGGTTATATATATCACAGAAACATTGATAGTTTTATAAATTTGACCTCTTTCGATGAATAGTCATGGTGGCCATTTTGAAAGTTTTTTGAAAAAAATCAAATAAAGTGAAAACCTAAAAAAAAAGATATCCTCTGACATGGAGTCCTTTTATGTGTACCAGTTGCTATGAAAAATGATTAACTTGATTTTTGACAAATTGTTCAAAAAAATCTTCACAAAAAGTTCTATCATGTATAAACATATATAAGTTTCAAGCCAAATGACCAAGTTATAACCATTCCCACGGCATAGTTTGTGATAAAGTTCTCATATTCGACAAATAGGTGTATCTTGATATAGGAAACAATGGCACTGAAGGGATTTTTCAAATTATTTTTATAAATATCATTTTTCTTTTTCTAAGTGGCAAAAAAGACTTTTTTTGTGAACCAAGTACGAATATATTTTCTTGATTTCTATCTAATTTCGTCTAATTAAATGAGTTATGTTGATTTTCCGAAAGTAATCCAATTTTGAATTACAAGTGTTTGATAGTTTGGTCTGAATTTTTTTTTAAATTATTTTAAGGTACCAACCTTAAAAATCGAGTTCCGGGTCAGACGGGACCTTTAGTCCAGGTTGCAGAGGGGTTGCGGCAGGTTGCGGCTGGTGCGAGCCTTAAAATACACAAAGCATACAGTACATGAATATGGTCAATGTTCATTCTGGTTACAAATGCGATGCCACAGGCTGTACTAACATCCCCCTAGTAGATTAACATAGCTGCTGGGTAACATGTTCTTGTGTATTCTCCCGCTCTTTCAGATTCTTGAGATGGACACATACAGATACCATGGCCATTCTATGTCAGATCCAGGTAGCACTTACCGCACTAGAGATGAGATTGCAGGAATAAGACAGGTTAGGATGTCTTGAAATATATGTTCCACCTCATACCGAAGACTGCATTTCTGAGCTTAGCTGTCTGTCATCATGATATAACAGATCGAGAGGGTCAGGAAGCTGATATTGGCCCACGACTTGGCAACAGCCCAGGAGCTCAAGGTATGCACTGTAACTACAAAAAGTGTTAGAAAGCATAAGACCTGGAATGTGCAAACAGAAAAAAAATCTGAAGTACTAGCTATATACTTTACACTATGACATCCTATTACCATTTTCCTTCTAGGACATGGAGAAGGAAATTAGGAAGGAGGTTGACACTCCGATCGCCAAAGCAAAGGTCTGAAATGCAGCTAGATGTCTTGAGAATGTTTCTCCATTTATTCGAAATAATTGTGCTTAAGATCGAGTGCCTTCCACGATTCGACACCCTGCAGGAAAGTCCAATGCCCGATGAATCCGAGCTGTTCAAGAATGTTTATGTCAACGACTGTGGTCTGGAGGTAAGCAGATGTCAAGAACTGATATGCTTCAGTACTACTTACTCTGTCCCAAAATATAAGACGCCTACCAAAGCATCTTTTATTTTGGGACGAAGGTAGTATGATGATCTCAACTGATTATCTGTTTGCGACGATGCAGTCTTTTGGGGTGGACAGGAAGGTGCTGCGAACTGTTCTTCCTTAGGCTGGCAAGCGAGAATGTTGGCTTTCGTGTTGAGGAGACATAATACAGACTAAGGAGTCCTTGGTTGCTGTAGATGTATTGTGTATTTTCTGCCCCTCAATAAATCTGTATATAGAGACGCATCAACATTTGGATTCTGTGCCACGCTGCATTAATTGTGCACCACAATTTGGAATATGCAGCTTAATATTTGGTGTCATCTGTTTAGCGCATTGCATATATCTGTTGATCCATGACAAAATGAAGTTCCTTGTAATATGCAGTTGTTCTATGCTATACATATGCTAGAGTATCCTATTTTCGGAAGAGTATTTAGAAGACCAAGGGAGAGGGTTAAATTTGAACCAAACTGCCAATGAAATAAAATAACAGTTAACTGAAAAGGAACTAAAATTAGGATGAACCAAAATAATACGTTCAGTGACACAGTAACGATTCGTCCGTCAGAGAAACCTTTTGGTATCCTAAGGTTTTGTAGGATGAATCTGGAATCAAGTTCATAGGGTTTTTTTGACGAAAAGGCAGCATAGCCTGCTTTTCTTATTGCTTTAGATGGGGAGTGATTCGTTGGTGTAGATCAAGGAAGGGGTAAGTGGGCGGCGGCTGCTGTGGAGAGCTCACGCAGGAGGAATGGACATGGCGCCATGGGCCAAGCGCCCAAGCTGCTCTTGCAGCACATGTGAGTGGATTCCTGTTGCTTTGCATGCTACGGCAATTGAGGTTTAATTTTGCAGTTTAGATTCCATCATTAGCAAAGACTCGAGCTTTAAGATTTATTAGTGGTGTATAATACTACTTTGTCATGTAGATCATTTTTTCACGATTTGAAACCTCAGGAATAGTACGGTTTATGAGTAAGTTTCTTACCTGAATCTACTAAATTTGCTTGCACTGTCATTTTCCAAGAGGTACGAATCAATGGAAAGTATCTACGCTGCATAGGAACTCATACGACAAATTCATGTGGATCACAATTGAACAGAGTCAGAAGACCAACATATGATTAATTAAAAGGCATAATAGTGTTGTCGGCAACAGAAAACAATCCAAAGAAAATAGAGTATATGTGATCATGTTTGAGATGAGCTTCGACTTTATGAATTCTCTGCTTCCACGGCCTTTTTGATCCAACAACATGGCGTATATGGAAAGGAGTGCGTATCATCCCAACTTTCACAATCTAGGAATGGTCCGTCGCAGTGATTGTAAAACGTTGGGTACATGCTACCTAAGCAATCAACCTTGAAGCTATTCAAATGATAGGCAAATCCCGTCACATTTGACTCATTGGTACGCATACTACACAAGAACATAATCTCTTTGTACGGGTGGAATCCAAGTATATGGATGTGAACATCTCTAGCTTGGGACGTTTTGCCCACATCTCTGTTATCATCAAAATCGTCGTTGTCCGAGATCCAATCAGATGCCTCTTTTACAACTTCTAAATTGTCGATTTCTCCAAGACTAGAATAAAAGAGGTCATAATTAATGTCTTCTAAGATCCAGGGTCCTTGAAATCGCTCAACAAACGCTTTCACGGGATTAAGGTCACAGTCATGTTTAAACATCCACTGCATCTGATCGCATGATTCATTCAGGATAAAAATCCGAATGTGACCCTTGAAATATGATGCAAAGTACACCCCCTTTTCTGAGCTTCCTAGATAAGGATCTCCTCCATTAGTCCTGGGTGGCCTAATCATGCTATACTTATCTTCTGACAAAGATATCCTGCAAATTGAAAATTGTGGGCATCAAACTGTCTTAAGAATTCATACAATTGAGAATATTTGCTAGGACAAATATATGAACACTCAAATAAAATATGAATGTAAAAAACGTGTGTACCTCATAACAAAATTAGTTTGGCAATGCACGTAAAGTGATCCTCGCCAGTACACCGACAAGAGTGACTCCTTGTCACTCGAGTATTCAAGCGGGCGACGTGTCTTTCCGACGGTCCCAGCGGCATCACCTTCTCGAACAAACAACCTGTCCTCCCAGCGACGTGTTTGTGATGAGAATACATCCAGCTTATAGAGAGATGGTGGCCATTCGGACGCCTCCTCCAAGGGGTCGCACGCATCTCCCCAAGGAGTAAGCAAATAAGGAATCCGAAACACTAGGTGATGTGATGACATCATGGGATCAAAGGCCAGATACTCACGGTATCGGGCATGACTAACAATATTCGTTGCATGGCACGATGGCAGAGTATCCCAGCTACGTGTGGCAGGGTTAACCACAAAGGCGTTCTCAACCGTGGAGGCACCGACTAAGAGGAGCCCATTACAGTGATCCTTGATGATCCAATAACAGTGGGTGTCAGGACGAGCCTTGTTGGCAGATGGCAAGAAGTCGAGTTTGCCGCTGATGGCAGGGTGGCATGTCGACGGGGGCCGGGAGAAGAACTCGGGAAACGGGAGGTCGTCGAAGTTGATAAAGATGCCGCTGAACGGAAGCTCTGTGTGGAGGAGGCCCTCACCATCAATGATGGCTCGCCAGGCCTTGCAAACGCAGCGGGAGATGGCGAGCCAGCGCGGCGCCGCCACACACCGGAGCACGTCAGCGAGCACGTTCTCTGGCAAGAGCGCCGCCAGGTCGCCGTGACCGCCCCGTCCCATATAGTCTAGTCTACCTTTGCACGCCTGCCTATATGTCTTGGGTCCTGTTTATATAGGCAGGGTTAGGTCGGTTGGTAGAGTTTGAGTCTTATCCCGGATTCGATTCAGATTCAAGTCCGCCTCTTAACGCGCTAGATTTCGGGTATCCGAAGAGAAACCTGGTGCCATTCAGATTCATTGAGGTTATGTATCCATTGTTTTTGTTTCATCAATGATACATGGTGCAGGCAGCTGCCTGCATGGCGACCCCTCCGGCCATGGTAACCTCCCGCTCATCTCTCCCCTTCTGTTGTGTCCTAGGGTGGGCGCCGCGCCGCCGCCACACACCGGCACCTCCCGCTGCTGCTCGGCACCGTGCTCCTCGTTCCCCTATTGCTCCCACGCGGATGATTGCCTGAAAGATAGGGCCGCGGAAAGCCACAGCTGTGTCGTGGCCTCGTGGATAAACAAGCACAGGCGTGAAGTTGGTAGCGGCGGCAGCGATAGCATGAGGCAGATGTTCATTTGTACCAAGAACATGAGGATTTATCAGTTTCATGCTAATTACTTACACATACTTAATGTACTATACCAATCTTCCTTTCATACTAAGCATCCCAAATAATGTGTTAGATGATTCTACTTCTGTTTGTGTTACTTATAGTGCCTGGTGATGGAAGATTGTATCATATCAGGGCTTTCAATTTTCTTTACGTCAGGTTATACCATCCATGCATTGACCTTTTTTTTGCCCAAGGACAAACATTATCTGCTGTTTCTTTGCATCTGAAAGAACATGTCAGTTCTTTGATTAAATGAATGAATATATTCATGAACATATTACAAATCGATCTTTGTTTACTTATCTAGACATTGCTATGAATCTAATAAGAGCAGTTGTTTACTCAGGCTATTCTCCTTTTTTGGCAAGATTGTTCTCCAAGTCCTTCCTGCTTTCTGCATTGGCTGCACTTTCTTTGCCTTGTGTCCCCTGCTTACTATCTTATTCTCTTGGCAGATATAAGATGATCTATGGTATGAAAATAAATTTCTTGAATGACGTTATTCTTGAGAACAAAATTGGACACCTCATCTATATGTTCATAGTTGCACAAAGAATAATGTTCAGTGTTAGTAGTTCAGTAGGCTCATACCTTGTATCTATCTTATTTACTGGTGTATTCACCTCATCTGGTACACCACCGGCTATATGGATTAATCTTGCATAAGGCCTCCTCTTATTTTATCAGCTACCACGGAATTGAGTTTACCAAGGTTGTTCCAAGTTCTACTGTTCTTCTACGGTCTTTTTCTTCCAGGAATCATGGTAGGTGAGAAAAATACCCTCTATATTGGTGCACTTTGCTTTTATGCTTCCTTTAGTTGTCCTAGGAAAGTACGTTTTGGAATTTCATCGAAGGGAGATTGTCCCCATGTTAACATAGGAGGATGATTTCACGCGTGCAGTGTCTTATTGTCTATGGGTGATGCATTTTGCGCCAACTGACTGGTTCTGCCCCAGTGGTTAGTTGAGCTTTTCATTTTGATGAACTAATTCAAGATTGGAGATTGTTGCGTCGGAAAAAAAAAAGCCAAATTCTTGTTTATATTGCGTCCAGGACAGAACTGATTATTGGTAATTATTTCACAAACAGATTATGTTGTTATAATTTATTTGATATTCTGAAACTACATGTATCAGTACCTTTTTTGCTAGAACATCCTTATAATTGTCTCATAGCTTATTTTTAATAGTGGTTTCTTTTTAAGTTTTGATGGTGAAATATTATTTAACTTGCAGGTCATAGGTGCAACAAACTGTGCTGATATCCTTGATCCTACTCTGCTGCGATCTGGTCGTTTGGACAGAAAATCGAGTTCCCTCATCCATCTGAAGAAGCAAGAGCTAGAATCTTGCAAGTAGGTTTTCAGAATATGTTGCCTGATCTTTCCAAGTTTCTTCATCTGTTTACTTTGTTCATTGAACATGCTTTAACTAATCTACTTAAAAGCTAAAATAAGTTCTACATTATTGGTCTTCAGTAATTAGCGAAGTTTCAGTTTAGTACTCTTCAGCATTGGCTATCTTGTCGAATTGTTACCGTTCCCATTTGATATTCAGCTTTAGATATTACTTTTATGTACAAATGCGTCTCTGAATTCTGTCCAAAATGTATTTGCCTAATTCTTCTGTATAAGTCAAAATAAGTTGCATATTAGTGGTCTTCCGTACAAATTAGCATAGTTTCAGAGCAGTACTCTAATCAAATTTGGGAATGGTGTGGGCTCATAGTCATAAACAAGAGTGCTACTGCAATTTGGGAATGTGCATGTCTGAAAACCGATTTTTTATCTGGCTCTAATTAAGCAACACATATATGTCAGACAGTTCTTCGAAGACAGAACATTTTTTGTTGATGATCAGTGTCCCTTTGGTTGCTTGCATAGTGAAACTGCAAATCACTTTGTTGTAGATTGTGACAATAGTAAAGGTGTCCTACAAGTGTTGGGAGTTAGACTTTCTTGGGGATGGATCTCTAATTGAAGCAGGTTCTATACAAGATATAAGAAAGGGGATCCCGTGCATATGGACAGTTTGGTTAACTCGCAACCGTAAGCATAAGAGAAGCTCCTCCAAGAAGGCCGACAGTGAGATGAGGGGTAGGAAGAAGGGAAAGAAGAGCGTGGAGACCTACAAAATCTACATCTTTAAGGTACTCAGGCAGGTGCACCCTGACATCGGCATCCTCTGCAAGGCCATGTCCATCATGAACTCTTTCATCAACGGCATCTTCGAGGACCTCGCCCACCACAACAAGAAGCCCACCATCACCTCCCGTGAGATCCATATCTTCGTCCGCCTCATCCTCCCCTTCGCTTCTACGAGGGCACCAACGCCGTCACCAAGTTCACCTCATCTTAGATTGCATTGTTTGCATACCTTCGTAATTGTAGCGACCGTTGGTGGTTCCCTTTGTTTATCTAGAAGTAGTGTTAGAGCTCAACTGAAATTCCTAATTGATGTTAGTATGTCATGGTACTGATCTGAAATTCCGAAATGATGCTCAGGGTACTGATCTGAAGTACTAATGATGTGCTTCTTTCGGGAAACCTTGGATCCGGATTAATTTACTCGTATACCGCAATTTGTGACTATTTAAGTGACACTCCTCAAGGAGATGTTGTTTCCCAAAGTAGACAGGTACCTACTTGTATTGCATCTTTAGTTTTAGCATGTGATTAAGTGCTCCCTTTTTCTGCTATGTATTTTGTATTACTTTTCACCTCACATCCGAGCTCTGCAATGATGCGATATAGAAACGATGTTGTTTTCTCGCAGTTCAGTTCACTTCTAAAATACAAGTGGTAATATGATATATTAATTCTTCAAGACGTGGTCTTTTTAATATGACTTTATCTTGCTTCATCGGGGAAGAACTGGAAAATGATTCAATTTTTTTTATCTTAGCATGCAGATCTTACACCTTTTTTTCTAATTAGAACTTGGATGTGCTATTTGGAGTATGTTGAGTAACCATGTACATGCACCTGTTCTCCAAAGTGGTCCTCAAGCATTACCACTGATTCCTTGGTGATCCATGAATTATTTATGGTATTGGAATTGCACAAGTTAAAAGTGGTTGGCTATCACCTGTTTCTTCAACTCAGTTTTGCTATGCTTCTTCCCCCAATGAAGTCATGTTATGTGGATATGTATTATTTGCGGATGTGACCAACTGGCAATTAATTCTGCAGATCTCAATATCCTAGAGGTGTTGGATTAATTTATAAAGTTATGGGAACTTGTGGATGCTGCTGTTTTCGTAAACAGAACTTATGAAATCAGTTGAAAGCTCATCCCAAAGGAGGCCTGCTCGTCTTAGTCAGCAAATGACTTGCAATTGAGGTCCGGATTCTGCAAGTGACTTTGTACAATGTTTGTAAACACAAAGATGAGCCAAAGGTCAAAATGCATATCTGGCCAGTCAGCTATGTATGGCGGACAGGCTTGCTAGTTAGGAGAGGACGCCTCACGATGACAAATGCCGAATGAGTGACCAGGTATTGAAATCTGCAGAACAAATCACTTTGAAGTTCTCCCTTATGTCAGACTTATGTGAGAGAAATGTGGAACTCCTTCAGCTCATCTGCCATGAAAGCGACAAGTATCAGCGTTGTGGCTTCTAGCATTAAGATTGTGTGTTGGAGAAATGCTATCTGCTGCTATTCGTCCTGGCAATATGAAGAAGGGCCATATTGTACTTGGGGTGTACCTAGCTTGGCATATATGGATCAAAAGAAAAAAATTGAAGAGTGTTTGAGAACATGGTCTTCTCGGATGAGGCGTATAGAAAATAGACGTCTGCTGATGCACAAAGAACTGCCTACATGCAGTTTCAATTTTTGAGTTTGACTGTATTCTTCTTCTGACGTTTTTTATGCACTTGCCCTATACTAAAATTCAGCTTATTGTACAAAGCAGAACTCATGTTATGATCTCCTTAAAATTAATTTTGCTAAAACTCCTACTTAGAGCATCTCCAACCGGCCTCCTCAAACCCCCATATACGTCCGGGTGGACAACATGGACAACGCCGGGCAAAAAACACCGACCCAATCAGCATCCCCAAATTCAGTCCAAACGTCTAGGCTATCCGGCAAATCCCAAAACCAGCCCATATGTTGTGCGTGTGTGTGTGGGGGGGGGGGGTAGGGTGGTTGGGGCGGGCCGGACGTGTCCGCCATGTCGGCTCAGACAAGACGGATTCACCCAATTTGCATAAACTAGGACTAAACCCTCACCCAACAGGAGATATTTCTCACACTCTGCGTCTTCTTCTCCAAGCTCCGCCGCTGTCTAGGCCTCCCTGTCGTCGGCCGCACCCCCGCCATCGTCTCCGCACTGCCGCCTAACCTTTCCAACTAGATTTCAGCCACATAAAAGCTCCGGAGCGGCCGCATTTTGCTAGATTCACCGCATTTTCGCTGACAGTTTCCACTGCATCCGCCTCTTCTGCCGCCCCTTGTCGCTCTACCACGGCTTCTCCGAACACGTGGCTTCCCGATCTGTAAATTTCTCCGACCCCAAGCTCTCCAAACAATGTCGCCGCCAACCGATTCCGCTAGTCTCTGCCGCCGCACCATGGTTTCTTGGGATACCAAGGAGTCTGAGGCAGCCTCCTCCCCCTATATGGGGACAATACCTCCTCCAGCTCCACCACGGTATGTTCTAGGTTAGGGTTTGGTCAAATATTGAATTGATTTGAGTTGCATTTGGAGTTGATTTGAGTTGTATTATGTTGTAGGATTCAAAACATGTAGTTGCAATGTCCGTGGTGTCATTTCTGGTTAAACGATTCCCTCCAAGGCAAGATGCTCATATTGGAGTGTTTGAACTTCACAATCGAGGAAAAAAAGAAGATTGAAGAAAAGTTTGAGCTAGTTTAGCATTCAAACCGGAAGTTGGAGGAGACAGTAAGAAGATTGAAGAAGAGAAAAAGGAAATAGAAGAAGAGAATATGAGGTTGGAAGATGAGAAGATGATGGTGGAACAAAGGAAGATGGAAATAGATTTGCATCTTGCCGACATCGTCGATGATTACAGAACCAAAATGGATGCAACTCGGTCGAAGATGAAGAAGATGAAAAACATGCCATGGATAGGAGATGCATCTCCACTATCCACTATGCATTGTGAGCTATAACTATTTGGTTGTAATTGTAGTTGCTATGTATGGTCTATCTTTGTGTGCACTATGTAGATTTAGATAGATCTTCGAAAGAACCAATATGCATGGATTTGAGAAAGAATTTTGGGGTTATGATTGGAGGGCACAACATTTGGGACTTGTTGGGGGTCGTCCGCGGAGTTTGGGGGGCAGAATTTGAGGAGGCCGATTGGAGATGCTCGATCTTAAGCTTCCAAAATGTTGTAAAACTAATGAGATAGTAGTGTTGAGTCTATGTTCTCTCCTATATATATCCACTATCAGCAAAAGAATAATCCCGACTCAAAATTTGTAACTTGTTGGTTACTAGCATAATTATCCGGACGTGACGGTCCTAGCATAATTATCCACAAATACAAGTCCCCCATAGTAACATTTCCGCCTAAACCCTCGCTCGCCACACTGAGCCCGGCGGGAAGCTACTAGAGCCTCCTGGAGTCGGTCGCGGCGCGGAAACCGAGCCGGCCCAAACGGAAGCCGCCTCCGCGTTTCGATTCGATTCCATTCCATTCGAGTCGAGGCGACGAGCGAGGGTTTAGGCGGAAACCCTAGCCTAGCCGCCGCCGCGATGGGGAACTTCGACCTGCTCGAGCACGCGGGCGAGGAGGCCTCGGGGAAGGAGGCCGTCGCCAAGGTCGCCGCCGCCGAGGTCGCCCAGCCCTCCGAGTCCAAGGAGCGCAAGGAGAAGAAGGACCACCACCAGCAGCAGCAGCCCGATGGTGATACGCGCCTCGATCTCCTTCCTCGATCTCTCTGTCTCAGTCGGTATGGTCGATTCGTGTCCATCTCGGGCGTTTGGTTCCGATCCAGCGATCGATCTGTCTTGTCTCGGGTGACACATGGCGTCGATGATCCTGTTGTGGTGGGCGGGTCGTTCGGTCGTGCTGTGCGGTAGATCGATCGGCTGCGCAACCGGTGTAGTAGATTCCTTTATGATAGGTGCCGGCTCGGTGCCTGATATCGTGCTGCTCTCGGTTTGGTAAACATGTGATTGCTTTCGCTTAATGTTTGGGCGATACTCTTGATTCTGACTCTGCAAGGTAGGTCTTGCCTAAATAATGGACCTATTTTCAGACGTAATTATTATATCTTCTTGTCAAGCTGCATCTTAATTATCTGCTCGTTCAGTAGCCCTCTGCAGTATCTAATGTATTCATGTTCGTCTATGCCATGGTTGGTTTCATTTCTTTGTGTGCCTTGTGATCATGCCATGTGATTTATGGGTCTAGATTTATCTGTTTGGTCCACCATTAACTGTGATTGTCTTATAGTAATGCTTGAAATAAATTGTTTTGGATCCTATATTAGGATCAATTCCATAATGCACATGCTTTTGCATTAAGACTTGTTGTCTATCAGTCCCTCTTGGAGGAGTTTATCTGACGGTTGTGGTGCCTTTGCAGAGGGGGATGCGTATCCACCGGAGAACATTGGTCAGAGGCAAGGGTACAGAAGAGACGATGGGCAGTCCAGGAGGCGGAACCTGCAGGACGTGCCTAAGAGTAAGCCAGCATCTGAGGCTGCTTCTGCTGATCAGAAGTCTGAAGGGAAGGTTGAGGAGCCTGCAGCTGAGGCACCACAGAAGGAAGCCATTGCTGCAAATGTAGATGCTACCCCAGCTTCTGAATCAGAAAAGTCTGCAGGGTATGTTTTTGCTAAGACATAACTTTCGACTGTTGTTACCAGTGCAGGTTCTTTGTTGTTTACTTGAGAAAATGGAGCTTATCTCTCAAACCTTACCAATGTTTTGTACTGACGCAGGGATGTTGCAAAAAACGGGCCTAAGAAGCCAAAGGACCCTAGTGTCAAGCGCCTCACTGGTTCTCAAAGGAGGAAGCTGAAGAAGAAAAACCCCAAGAAGGAAGACTCTAATGATGGGGATGTGCTGGAGGTCATTGAAGAGGAGAAACAAGTACTACCCTTATTGCATAGCCATTATCATTTTGTTTTTGAAGTCCCTTTACTGATATTTACTAATTTGTAACAGGAGATGACCCTTGAAGAATATGAGAAGAAGCTTCAAAAGAAGAAAGGCAAGGCACGCATCATGGTAGTGAAATCCTTTTAACTCGTTTTGCTTGAATCCAGTATAAAAAAAAATACATGCTGCCTCATACATTTTATTCTCAATCTAACCATGCATGAGGAGAAACAAGTACTACCCTATTGCAGCACTCTTATCTTCAAGCGCTTATCATATTGTTTTTGAAGTCCCTTAACTGATATTTGCTAATTTGTAACAGGGGATGACCCCTGAAGAACATCAGAAGAAGCAGGAAGAATATGAGAAGAAGCTTGGAGTGAAGAAAGGCAAGAACCGAATGGTAGTGAAATCCTTTTAACTCGTTTTGCTTGGATCCAGCATTAAAACATACCTGCTGCCTCACACATTTTATACTCAATGTAACCATGCATTGCTTATTCTCCCTGTAATTGCTATTTCCTGCAGTAGACCTTTGATGAGTACGCCATTGAGGTGTTAGGGGCAAGGATGCCTAAGGGGAAGAGGTCCACAGACGTCCCGCTCAAAAAGATTGGTGTCGGAGACCACAGACTGCAACTCACCCTCAAGAATCTCAGCATGTCGCTCGAGCCGGTGTGCATCCACCGCAAAAGGCTGTCCATTGCGAACAGGACCATGGCCAAGCGCCGTGTGAAGGGCAAAAGCTTGCAGGCTAGGCATGGCGTGAGGTTCCCGCTGGCCAGCATTCTGACGCCGCAAGAGGAGACGTAGACGCAGGTCAGCTTAAAGGCCTACGCCTACGACCGAAGTGGCAGCTCGTTCGTGGTCGAATGTAAGAAGCTCCAGAGTCGGGATTCGTACCGCATCATTTCTGGCTGGGGCGATTTCCTGACGGAGAACAACCTCGTCGTCATACAGCCAGATGCAGAACATGAAGAAGTCGTGTTCGAAGTGTGGGCTTTCCGTTCGCCGGTGCTGGAGGTGAGCGTCCGCAACCAGCCCGAGGATCCACTTGGACTCGTCATCATGCACTACCGCAAGGGGGAATCTCCATATGGCGATGCTGTCATTGCAGACCTTGCAGCGGCAGAGAGCAGACTGCCAGAGCTCGACAAGGCCAGTGCGGACGAGCTAGAGAGTATAGTTGGTTTCGTAATGTTGACTGGTGCATGCAAGAAGCGTTGATTTAGTATGTTAAGCTTACTCCTTGAGCAAGCTGCGGCTGCTCCCTTCTTAACCAAGGCTCAACATTTATTTTATTGCTGCATTAGATTGCTGCCCTGCCTACCAAGATATAGATGATGAGAACAGCTTGTCGTTGGGATGGATAGACCTGCTACCGCAAGCTTTCTTTGTTAACTGGTGCGATTTTCCATGGACAAGTTATGTCGTGTGTGAAATTTTTGAGTACTCGTTACTGATATGTTATTCCTAGAGCTGTGACTTAAACTAAACTAGTTACTTAGTTTTGCGTATGCTGGTATGCTGTCTCTTTGCCATACTGCTGTGTGTTCTGCAAGGAACCTCATTTTGTCATGGATCAACCGACGGCACCAAATATTATGCTGCATATTCCAAATTGTGGTCCACAATAATGCAACGTTGGACAGAATCCAAATGTTGTTGCATCTCTATATACAGATTTATTGAGCGGCATAAAATGGACAATACATGCACTGTATAAGGACTCCTTAGTCTGTATTATGTCTCGTACTACTACTACTACTTTATATAAGAAGATAGCCAAGCTTCTCGCTTGGCAGCCTAAGGAAGAACGGTTCGCACCACCTTCCTGTCCACCCCAAAAGACTGCATGCACCGTAGCAAAGAGATGATCAGTTGAGAGAGATCGTCATAACACTGAATCATATCGTATTTGACATCCGCTTACCTCCAGGCCGCAGTCGTTGACGTATACATTCTTGAACAGCTCGGATTCGTCAGGCATTGGGCTTTCCTGCAGGTGTTGAGTTGTGCAAGGCACTCTTAAGAACAATTATGCAGAATAAATGGAGAAACTTACAAGATATCTAGCTGCATTTCAGACCTTTGCTTTGGCGATCGCGGTGTCAACCTCCTTCCTAATTTCCTTCTCCATGTCCTAGAAGGAAAAAGGTAATAGGTTGTCATAGTGAGAACAGAGCATATGGCTACTTAAGATATTTTTTTTCTGTTTGCACAATCCACCAAACCATTTCAGGTCCCATGTTTTGTGATACATTTTTCTAGTTACAGTGCATACCTTGAGCTCCTGGGCTGTTGCCAAGTCATGGGCTAATATCAGCTTCCTGACCCGCTCGATCGGATCACGCTCCTGTTATATCATGACACACAACTAAGCTCAGAAGGCCAGTCTTCGGTATGGGACGGAAATAAATTTTAAGCAGAGAGTTAACAGCCATCTTGACCTGTCTTATGCCTGCAATTTCATCTCTAGTGCGGTAAGTGCTGCCTGGATCCGACATAGAATGGCCATGGTATCTGTATGTGTCCATCTCAAGAATCTGAGAGACCAGGAGAATACACAAGAACATGTTACCCAGCAGCTATGTTAAGGATATTATACTCTACTGAGAATCAAATTAGCACAGCCAGGGACATTACGTCTGTAATGTATGCTTTCTGTAACGGATAACTGTGAAACTTGAGACTATACAAAGTACTGATACTCTCTTTAGTACACAAAATCACGGGTGCAATATTAGCACTTCCCAGAAGAAGGAAGAAGAGATTCAGTTGTTAAAACCAGGGGAAAAATGTTAGCAACACTTGTTAAAACCAGGACAAGGGGGTATCCCGGCAAGTTAACTGACCAAAAGGACGAAAGGACAGTGTGATTGTGTGAGCAATATTTTTTTTTTTTTTTTTTTTGAAGGTTAACGGCAGGTGTTCTGCCAAATCAATTGAGAAGATAGAAAGTAGTTCAGTTACACGCTAGAAAGGATCTAGCAAAACACAGAGAGAAAACAACAACAAGAATGACAGCGAAGGCTGCCTATCTCTAAGGACAACTACTCGCGAGAAAGCGCCTCTACAGGCGGCTCCAACTCCAGATCTTCAGCTGCGCGGGCAGCCCGGGCCACAGTCGTTGGGGTAGCCCGTCTCCCGGCCTTCTTGGAAATCACGGATCTTGAAGACCCCACTCTGCTGAACAGAGCCCTCACCGCCTCCGTCTCCAGCGCCGTCTTCGGATCCTTGAAGAGGTTCATGAAACACTGCTGCCGCACCTCCTCTGTGGCATCCCCTTTCGCTTCGTCTTCCGCCGGCAGCCCCCATTTCTTGCGTAGGACACGACGCGCCCTCTCAACCGTGCTCAACCCCGCCATGGATGTGACAGCCCGCCGAACGCTGACCTGGCGAGTGGGCACCGGGGCAGGATTTCTGGGGCGGCGCCTGATTGGAGTGGCCGGCGTTGGTGGAGCCGCAGACAACAGAGGAGCGGAGATGCGAGCGGTAATGGATTCAATGAAGGTTGGGGCCGAGGTAACCAACTCCTGCACCCCTTCATGAAGCTCCGCCCGCCTATACTCCGCTCGCTTGGCTGTTGGAAGATCACAAGCACTGTTCTCCTTGTCCAAATGGACCAGCTCCTTCGTGGTCCTCTCCTCCGAGCTAGGAGTACCACAATCCTTGAGGTCCTCCAAATCCAAAGGCACAACAGACTCCACCACAAGCTCCTGTTGGTTGGGCATGGCCTCCGAAGCAACCAAAGGCGAGGAGGTCATGGCGATCAACGACGTTGAAATGGTCGCATCCCTTGGGGAGAAACAACCATAGAACTCCAGGGCACCACCGTCCGAGAGGCCACCATTGCTCTCAGCTAGCGGAGGCGGCACAGGAGTCACCTGCGCCACGGTCGGCGCTTCGAGAGCAACCGCAGCCCGCTCCACCAAGCTCCCAAGACGCTCCAGCAAGGCTTGCAAGGTCTGCGTCACAACGAGCAAAGGCTGGACCATCTCCTCGAGCCGGGAAGCAACCAACCCGTGCAGCTCAGATCGCACCACCGTCGCTTGCTCCTCGACGATGGACCTCAGCGTCGCATCTGGTGAAGCCACCGAACCAGTGGTCATGCAGCCGGTCGTCAGCAGCGCCTGGTCTGGAGGACCTCGGTCCTCGCACGCGGCAGGAGGCGCAGCAACGGAAGCCCAGGAGCGGTCTGGAGGACGCCGGGGACCGGCTACCGGCGGATCAGAGCAGAGAGGACCTTTGCCGGCGTGCTGGTTCGAAGGACTGTGCGGACCAGCAGTAGGAGACCCGGAGCAGAGGGAAGGCTGGCCGGCCAGCTGATACCGCCAACAGTCGCGCTCGCGGTGGCCCGAGCGGCGGCAGGAGAGGCACCTGATCTTGCCATGACAGTCGGCCACGCGGTGGCCGGAGGCCAAGCAGCGGAAGCACCGGCCGCGCACCCTCCGCCTGAAGGCCACGGCCCGGGTCTCCCCCTCAGAGAGAGGAGGCGCGGGAGGCAGGCTCCGCTGCGGACGACGGCGATTGCACACCTCCTGCCAGCCCAGCTCGTCGCCCACATCTTCCGGACCCCAACCTCCTCCCATCCCCGCTCCGCCGGCGCCGAGAGGACCTCAGAGATGTGCACCGGTATGAAATCCGGAGGGAGCCGAGCAGGGGGAGGCGGCAGGAGGACCCCGGAGGCTCCAACTCCTCCAACCGCAGCAAAGGAGGCTGCAGGATTCGCAGCTCCTACTCCTCCACCCGCAGCAACAGCGGCAGCTCCAACCTCCATGAGCGCCCCGCCAGCGGCGAGGCCTAGTAGCTCGGGAGAGGTCCCACACACCTGCTCCTCCACAGACGGGGAGGGAGGCCCTGCAGGCGGCGCCGGCGGCGGAGCCACTCCCTCAAGATCTGGATCGACGGGAGCACGCTGGGAGGAGAGGCCGTGGAGAGATTGAGGGGGCGAACCTGCAGGGAGGGCAGCAAGCTCCAACGGCAGCACGAAGGGAGACTGGGGCTGGGAAGGGAAAGGGCAGGGGGTGGGCGACGGCGCCGGAGTGGCGGCCGCCGCGTCGCGGACCGAGTCGCGAGAGCTCATGGGTCAACCATCCGCCCAATAGTATTCTGTGTGAGCAATATTTGAATCTCTTAATGCGTCATAAGCCTTCTAAATGAACCCTTCCCACCTAATGTAGTAAGAAAGCATTGTTGAAACAGGGCAGCTAGCAACCGATCTTAAGCCAGCACGAGAAAGGATACATGAAAATTCAGAAACTCTGAACGGTTGCTAGTTAGTACTTTTAGTGTTGAATCCATCGAACAGAGGGATGAGAAATTATCCAACAACCAGCAGTGCATTCTGACCCAAGTACCCAACCCATCCCTGATGGATCCCCAAAAGGACATACATGCGCCTAATAGAAAGTGTCAGAGTTTCCTGAATGCTTACAATCGGTCCTTTTTCAAGAACATGTTCTTTGGCAAATTTACAGGCCTGCTTCACCGCAAGAAAATCCATCCCATCAACCTGCGTAAAACACGGCGTACCATACCATTACCAAGGACGTTAATCAGGATGAAAAACTAACACCAAAGGTCCTCGACCACGCCAATATGCAGTCCATTTCATATGCATACGCACATCAAACTCTAAGATGGGCCAAAGTGACAAGAATCCAACTGATCTCTACCTTCAACCCGGGCACATAGTCCCCGCGCTTGTAGTACGACGGGCTCTTGGAGGCCCTCCACTCGGCCGTCCCCATCCCGTCTGCATACACAAATTTTAATTATACAGTTCAAAATCCAAATCAAACACACAGATATAGTGGTATCTAATCTGAACTTTCAGTAATACAGTTCATAATCGAAATCAGACACACCGATATAGTGGCAATTGATCTGATCTTGCAGTAACGCAGTCACACATACTGCAAGTGTAACAGAGGAACTCACAGTGGTTGTTCTCGCAGACGAGCACGACGGGCAGCTTCCAGAGCGCGGCCATGTTGAGCGCCTCGAAGAGCTGCCCCTGGTTGGCGGCGCCATCCCCGTACAGGTCGAACGTCACCGTCCCCTCCTTCCTGTACCGCTGCGCGAAGGCGATGCCGCACCCGAGCGGCACCTGCGCGCCGACGATGCCGTGGCCGCCGTAGAACCCGGCGTCCTTCTTGTAGAAGTGCATGGAGCCGCCCTTGCCGCGGGAGCAGCCGTCGACGCGGCCCATGAGCTCGGCGAAGGCGGCGACGAGGCTGCCCCCGCGGGCCAGGTAGAGGCAGTGGTCGCGGTAGGCGGTGATGATGGCGTCGCGGCGCGTGATGGCCGCCTCCATGCCCACGGCGACGGCCTCCTGCCCGTCGTACAGGTGGCAGAAGCCCCGGATGAGCTTCGCCTTGTAGAGCGAGTCAGCCGCGATCTCGGAGCGGCGCATGAGCGCCATGGAGCGGAAGGTGGCCATGAGCTCGGACGGCGTGGTGGAGACGGAGCGGGACGGCGGGTCCACGTTGTGGCACCCGAAAGGGAGGGAGGTCTCCACGGTGAGCGGCGGCTCCGTGGAGTCGGAGGAGAACGCGCGCGCGAGCGTTAACGGCGCCATGCGTTGGGTGGCCGCCGTGGGGTTGAGGCGGCGGAGGATCGCCGCGGCCATGGCGACGGTGAAGGCGCTCGCGGGTTCTGGACGAGGAAGCGCGATCTGCCGCGATCGAGCGTAGAGGACTGGAGCAGGGGAGCGGACTGCCGGTGGAGGTGGTGGTTGGGGAGACGAAATGGATCTTTTGGGGGAAGCGAGGTGGCAGGGCGCGTGGCGCCGCCGCGTGGTGTGGATTCTTGGCGCGCTTCAGTCAGAGTCACATCTGCTTTAGCGCTCTCTCTTAAACAAAGCAACCAAAGTGCACAGGTGTCTCGCCGCCGACGACGAGAGAGTACCAACGGCGACACATGGTCGCTCTCCGGCTCCCTGTCGTTTTCAAGCCAACAACACCTGTCGTGACTTCACTCGCCTCTCAGTTGGCCATGCCCCATGGTGCCTATCGGCTATGGTAGTATGGTGCACTCTGAAGAAAAATGAGTAAAGTCAAAACCTAAACTTTAAATTCTTGAAATTGACACACGAGACTTACTACCTTGGTCTATGTTGTACCCTAGCAGATTAATAGTGCGACGACTTCAACTTTGGGGGCGCTGATCATTACAGAAACGAATTTCCCGGTTGTCATCAACAAACTCAGGCATACTACGGAACTTTGGAACTTGTTGGGCATGTGTGCATCCTAATTATGTAAAGGCCGGGTGTAATGTTTAATACTCTTAACTAATAAAATCTCTTTATCGAAAAAAAAATCTATATGAAGTAATGACTATTTGCTAATTTCTTAGAAACATGGGTTTTCTTTTTATTGGAATTCAATTAATCAGTTACGAAGCAAGAGAGCTGCTTCACCTTTGTTTTAAAGAAATATCCAAATTATTAGAAAGTAAAAAAATGCAACCTTTTTTTTATTTTAATAAATATCCTTATTTAGGTAATAACTAGGTAACGAAGTTATTTGATTAACTCGGGCACCGTAGGAGAGCACGCCGTTGTCGTCTCACTCTGGAGACAATAGTGGTCGTTAGGTGATCTAACAAATCCATATAATTTCTATTATGTTTGGAACCCCTCATACTTCTTGTAAACTATTATAATAGATCTAGATTAAAAAAACCCGAGCTATGGGCTAGGCCATCAGCTTTGACATTTGTAGATCTCTGTTCATACACATGAACGAATTGAATTATTTCTGTTGAAGAAGCTCCTACCTGGTCGATCGTGGGCACGATAGATTTGCAACATGCTTCGTCTAGGCCCACCCACTCTTTCCCTCATCCTTATCTCATCACGCCTCACCCTGGGACACGCATCGCATCACTCCCATTTGTCTAATTTCCTTTGTCGACAGCGCTACCGAAAGAGAACGAGGTAGTAGACGAAAATATCACCAAAAATGGGTCTGCCGCAACTAGACGCGATGCACACGAATTTTGCAAATATTAGAAAGTTGAGAAAAATATTTAGAGACTACACACGAATTTTGCAAATATTTATATAGTTCAAAGATTTATTTGAGAGGTTAATAAAATACTTCGGCGTTTAGGCGTGAGCCCACTAAACGGCACTAAAGGCGGGACAAGGCGAGAGCCTTTAAGCGTGAGTTCGCTAAACGACGCCAGAGGCGTCAAATAGGAACTTCAGCTTTTTTTTAGGGAAAGGGAATGCCCAGCTAGATCACTCTATTACTTTTAGTGGTTTTAGGCAAGGCCTCTGTACGGGCCGCTACCATTTCATCGGCCCAGCCGTCCTGTGGAAAAGGCCGTGACTTTCAGGGCCCGATGCAGTTTTCGTTCTACTCAATCTCTTCTCTATCTCTATCTCTATCTCTATCTCTTCTGTACTATCTAAAAGGAACTATTCGTTCCTTCGTCAAGTCTCCCATCCTTTCTCCAACACGGTTTTCTCTCGCTATGGTAATGCATCAATCAGCATTAAACGTCAATTATTACGCGCGTCAGGCAAATCTCGCTAATCTAGCCAATCAGCATTAAAAGAAAATCTGAATTCCATGAACGCCACTAGTCAGACAAATAATTGCATGGAGCAAAAATATCAAAACAAAGACCGGCCTAGAAATAATTTGGGACAGTTTTGGTAGTTGTTAACCCGCAGTGCACAACTTACACCCTCACCCTCCTTCACGGCCTCATCGCTCTCTCTCGATCCTCCCAACGCCGCCCCCATCCCGTCCAAGATCTTGTGCCTTCCGGACGAGGTCCTCTTGACGGCGCTCTCCCGCACTAGCTGCTGCCGTCACCGGATGGTGCTCTGTCCCAAGCACCGCCAACACCGGAGATCCGTAACCGTCGCCTCCTGGGAACATGCCGTCGGCAGCTCGCGGGAACTACACCATCTGCAACCCCTTCGGAGGGATCCGCTCATGAGAACTTCCCCTGGCCATCACGCTGCGCCTGGGAGGCAGACCACGCCGAGGAGGAGGAGCTACTGCTGGCTCTAGTATTAGACATACGTATAGGAGGGGAAACAGTGCTCGATACCCTTCTAGGGTTCGGCAGTCATATATATATATGCACGTACATACGTACGGATACAAACATAGTTACAAAGTGTATACAGTATAAATACAGTCTAACACCCTCCCTCAATCTTAACTGTGCCCAGAGACAGATAGCAGGTTAAGATTGGTTCTACAGCCTTCAAACTGAGGTTGCGGCAAAGGCTTCGTGAAGATGTCAGCAAGTTGATCTTTAGACGAGATGAACTTGATTTGAAGTAGCTTCTGTGACACTCGTTCCCTCACAAAATGAAAATCAACTTCGATGTGTTTTGTTCTGGCATGGAATACCGGATTGGACGAAAGATACGTAGCACCAATGTTATCACACCAAAGAACTGGCGGCTGGTCTTGAGAGATGCCCAACTCTCTCAACAAAGACTGTACCCATATGAGCTCAGCTGTAGCATTAGCGACGGCCTTGTATTCAGCTTCAGTACTGCTACGAGAAACCGTTGCTTGCTTGCGAGCACTCCAGCCGATCAAATTGGGACCAAAGAAGACTGCATATCCCCCCGTGGATCGCCTGTCATCTGGGCTACCAGCCCAGTCAGCATCAGAAAACACAGACAGTACATGAGAAGACGCAGGCCGAAGATGTAGACCATATGAGCCAGTGTGGCGGATGTACCGCAAGATGCGCTTCACGGCATTCCAGTGAGAGTCCCGTGGAGCATGAAGAAACTGACACACACAGTTAACCGCATATGAGATATCAGGCCTGGTGATCGTCAAGTACTGTAAGCCACCAACGACACTACGGTACTCAGTGGACTCATCCGGCAAAAGAGGATCGCCAGCCAGAGCAGATAATCGGTCAGTAGCAGACATGGGAGTGTGTGCAGGCTTGCACTCCAACATACCAGCACGGCGTAACAAGTCCTGGGAATATTTCTGCTGAGTGAGAGTCAGTCCACTAGCAGAAGAAGAGACCTCCAAGCCAAGGAAGTAATGCAGAGAACCCAGATCCGTGACAGCAAAATCAGCACCCATAGCAGAAACCAAACGATCAGCAGCAGGAACAGAGGAACTGATGAGAATGATGTCATCCACATATACCAACAGATACATAGTTACCTCAGGGCGCTGAAACAGGAACAACGATGTGTCGGCCGTGGAAGGAACAAAGCCATGAGCACGAAGAACTGAACCAAGACGCGCATGCCATGCACGAGGAGCCTGCTTAAGCCCATAAAGAGCTTTGACCAGGCGACACAGATGATGAGGACGAGCGGGATCAACAAAGCCAGGGGGCTGGCGCATATATACCTCTTCTTCTAGAACTCCATGAAGAAAGGCATTCTGAACATCCAACTGACGAAGAGACCACCCTCGTGTAACAGCCAAAGAGAGCAATAGGCGAATAGTGGTAGGCTTAATCACCGGACTAAATGTATCCTCATAATCAAGACCATACCTCTGTTTAAATCCCTTGGCGACTAACCGTGCCTTGTAGCGTTCAATGGAGCCATCAGCATGTTTCTTGACTTTGAACACCCACTTGGAGTCAATCACATTAACCCCAGAAACAGGAGGAACGAGCTGCCAAGTATCATTTTTCAACAGTGCCTGAAATTCCTGCTCCATAGCAACGCGCCAGTGTGGAATACCAAGGGCAGCCTGAAAATGCCGAGGTTCAGCAGTGGGATCAGCCTCAGCCTGTGCGACACATGCAGCAATCCATGCGACAGTGCCATCTTTGCGATCAAGAGGACGGAAAATTCCGTTCTGGCTGCGTGTACGAGGACGCCGAACAACCGGTGCAGGTGGTGACGGTGGTACAGATGGTGACGATGACAAGGTCTTGGAAGGCGTCGGTGGCGAAGCGGGCCGGTTGCTAGGCACAGGCGAGGTCATCAACTCGCTCGGCATAGGGGAGGCCACAGGTGTGGGCGACCTGGGCGTCGTTCGCGTCGTAGAAGGACCAGGCGAGCAGCCTGGCGAGAGAGGCCCATCCTGGGCCGAAGTGGAAGAGGCCGGGGAAGCCAGCCCAGGTGATGGGCCTGGCGACGACGGGCCGTCCAGAGCAGGGACGCGGACCGGTACGTCGGCCCGATCCTGAGCAGCGACGTGATCGAGCGCCATGCATGGGACATGCACGTGATCGATGTCCTTCTCGACATGTTGCGGCTGATCTGCATCAGGTGCCTGATCATCGAGGAGCTGAAGACGTGCTCCTCTGCCAATACCTGCAGCATGGTTAGGCAACAAAGCAGGGGTATACGCAGCATCTACAAATTGATCAGGCGAAGGTAAAGATGAATGCACAAGTGGCAAGGTAGTGGTGGTAGTCGGAAGTGCGGAAAAAGGAAACACATTCTCATCAAACACGACATCACGGGAAATGTAGACACGATTTGTGGGAACGTGAAGGCATTTGTACCCTTTGTGAAGGGAACTATACCCGAGAAAAACGCACTTTTTAGACCGAAACTCTAGCTTACGCTTGTTGTATGGACGAAGATGAGGCCAACATGCACATCCAAAGACTTTAAGGAACGTATAATCTGGAGTCTCATTAAGCAAGAGTTCAAGCGGTGTTTTCATATGAAGAAGTCGTGTAGGAAGCCTATTAATGAGAAAACAGGCGGTAGAAAAGGCATCACTCCAAAACCGAAAAGGAACGGAGGCATGAGCTAGAAGAGTTAGGCTAGTTTCTACAAGATGGCGATGCTTACGTTCGGCTGCGCCGTTTTGCTGATGTGTATGAGGACAAGACACACGATGTGAAATCCCAAGCTTGTTAAAAAACGCATTGAGTTTGTGATACTCACCCCCCCAATCAGTTTGGACATGAATAATTTTTTGCTTGAGAAGACGCTCGACATGTGCTTGAAATTGAATAAAAACATCGAACACATCAGATTTACGCTTGATAAGATAAAGCCAAGTAAACCGACTATAAGCATCAATAAAGCTGACATAGTAATTATGACCACTAACAGAAGTTTGGGCATGACCCCAGACATCAGAAAACACAAGCTCAAGTGGATGTTTGACTACACGACTCGACTCAGAAAAAGGTAGCTGATGACTCTTGCCTTGCTGACAGGCATCACAAACAGTATCAAGACTATTATTGGACACAACTGGTAGATCATGACGATGAAGAACATGGCGAACTATGGGAGTGGCAGGATGACCAAGACGCGCGTGCCAGTGGGAGGATGACACACGAACACCGCTGAAAGCTTGAGAGGCCGGCGGCACATCAAGCGCATAAAGACCATGGCGGAGTCGACCTCTAAGTAGAACGTCCCTCGTGTCCCGATCCTTAACAAAAAAATGAAAACGGTGAAATTCAGCGAATACATTGTTATCACGTGTAAGTTGAGGAACTGGCAATAAACTATGTGTAGCTGAAGGAACACGAAGGACATTGAGAAGATGCAGCTTTTGTGAATTATGAGTAAGAAGTGAAGCCTGACCAATATGTGAGATGTGCATACCTGCTCCGTTGGCTGTGCGAACCTGATCATGACCACGATATGGCTCCTGAGTGGAGAGCTTGCCCATGTCACTCGTCAGGTGATTGGTAGCTCCTGTATCCGCGTACCATGTAGGATCGATGGAATATGAAGGAGTATGTCCATGCTCGTGACTCGCCAAAGCAGCTTGTTTTTCATTGCCTTTTCCATTATTGCCAAGGCCCAAAAAATCACGCTTGAAGCGGCGATGACAACGTGATGCAATGTGACCTTCAAGGCCACACAGCTGACAGGGGACCTGGGCACCGCAGTAGGGGCAGCAGACTCGCCCACGGCCACCCCCGCCCGTGGGGGCGTTGGTAGGCTGCAAGGGTGCAGGTGGTGACAGCGCCGGTTTGCCCCCTCCGGGGGGCGCCTTGTACGGTTTGCCGTTGCCGCGCGAGGCGGCGTTGGCTGAAGAGAAACTCGGCGTCGCACGACGAGTCTTGACGCGCTGTTCCGTGGCGAGAAGGCGCGAATACAGATCACGCGGCAGAATAGGAGTATCGCGACCATTGACATTCTCCACAAGATTATCATAGTCATCGTCCAACCCATTAAGGACCTAGGAGGTGAAATCCTCGGGGCGAAGCGGCTGACCGATGGAGGCGAGAGTATCCGCCATGCCCGTGACCATGTTGAAGTAGTCGGTGATGGAGCGGTCGAGGAGCTTCACCTCGCCAAGCTGCGTGCGAATCGCATGGGCTCGCGCGTGCGATTGAGACGCAAAGCTGGTGTGAAGGGTTGCCCACGCATCTCGAGACGTAGCGGCGAAGATGACCAGCGACGACACACTCGGGGTGAGAGAGGACTGGATGCCGGAGAGGATCGCTTGGTCTTGAGCCACCCATGCATGATACATAGGATGATACGGCGGGGGGCACGGGAGTGTTCCATCGACGAAGCCCTCCAAGTAGTGGCTGCGAAGGAGCGGCAGCACCTGTGCACGCCACGACAGATAGTTGTCCGTCTTGAGCTGCACCGGTATGAGGTGCGCGAAGTAGAAGGGCTGGGATGCACTGCCAAGAGCAGCCACAGCATGTTCCGTGTGTGCCGCCGTCGGCGGTGCAGACGTGCCATAGGGCGGCGCATGGAAGCCCGGAGGTGGAGCACCATCATGAGGCGGCGAGGAACCGACCAGAGCCATCGATGCGGTATGTGCCGTGGACGGAGAGGCGTAGGACCCCAGGGGCGCGCCATACGGCGTCGTGGGAGCACCATACGGCGTCGCGAGCGTCGCGGGAGCGCCATACATTGCGGGCGTCGGGGGAGCAGCATAGGGCGACGGAGGCACTCCGTAGGGCGACGGGTGGTGAGCACCGTAGGGCATCGCGGCAGCGCCATAGTGCGTCGAAGGCGCGCCGTATGGTGGCGCTGGCCCGCCGTACGGCGACGAGAATCCGCCGTAAGGCGGCTGCAGAGAGGCTCCGTAGAGCGCGGACGGTTGAGGCGCGACAGACGCGGCCGCATCAGGCGGCGCCCCGTAGGGCACGGCCGGCGCGATGGGCGCGGGAGGCGGCGGGGCCGCCCCGATCGGCACGGACGGGAGCTGGGCCACAGGAGCGGCCATGGGAGCTGAGCTGTTGTGCACCTGGGCGAGCGGATAGGACGCGAGGAACGGCGACCCTTCAGCAGACGGAGACGCGACGGCAACGGAGGGCACCGGCGCGGCGGCGGTCGAACCAGAGGCGGCGGCGGAAGACGCGAGGGATCGACCTTCTGATACCATATTAGACATACGTATAGGAGGGAAACAGTGCTCGATACCCTTCTAGGGTTCGGCAGTCATATATATATATGCACGTACATACGTACGGATACAAACATAGTTACAAAGTGTATACAGTATAAATACAGTCTAACATCTAGCTCATCGTCACCAAGCAGGCGCCCGAGCTGCCCCTCTCCATGGTGAGCTTTAGACATCTTCCATTGGTTCTCTTCTTTGATTCGGTTGTTCATTGGAAGCCTTGATTTTGTTCAAGTGAACATGTCAGCGTTACTCTTCTTGGTCTTCAGCTCCCGAAGATGCCAATTTGTTTAACATCAAATTGCTAGCAATCACTGCGCGCGCGTGCTGATCGACGAGCATGTGTGGGCAAGCAAATGATATCTGTGGCCGCCGTGCCCATGGCTGCCATTGGGTGGTCATTGGGGCGAGCTCTCTGTCTCTCCCTCTTCTTCAGTTTTCGTTTGTACCGTAGATTAAACTGCATTAGTAGGATGACAAGGTACATAGTACAGGCTCTCCTGGTTGTCATATGGTCTCGGGGTTGTTCAGTCGGTATCGACGTTTTGTTTCTGCTTGTGTTTCGGTGGTAGAGTGATCGTTGCTTTCTTTTTCGTTATGAATGCGGTTAGGGAATGCAGTCAATGAGCTGAGGGAGCACGTATGGTTGATGGTGCTGTGTTTGGATGGATATGATGGGATCGATTCACATATCGGTGGTGCGTCCTTGTAATCTGTTCCGGCCAGGCCATTCAAGCCTGGTCAGGTTCGTTGCTAGAATTTTCTCTAATTCTATTTGCCAATTTCCATCAGGTCTGCACTCTGAGCGTTACTATGAAGGAGTTTGTGCGATTAAATGGTATATCATTGCAGAAGTGTGCTTTAAGGTCTGGTCTTCCTGTTCTTGTATACGATCCAGCTTTGGACAATAATTCTTCTTTATTGAAGGATCGACGCTGCAAGAAAAAATAGGCCCTGCAAGAAATGCAATTGTCAAGCATGTTAATTTGAAAACCAGTAGATAACCTAGAAGATCAGCTCAGGCTGCACCTCCTGAAAAGAAAGTTAATGATTTGGTTACTTCTTCATCTAAAAAGCAGAAACCTGGTAAATTGCCCTCCCTTGTACAATTGTTCTACGTTATGATGTAATGGTAACAAGATGTTGCTAGAAACATGCATAGATGAGAAAAGGTGAATAGTTTTATTTTCAAATATCCTGCTTGTCGTAATATCGTCATTTGTCATTTCTCTTTATTTTTAAGGACATTTTTGCATACCGTCTCAATTTTAGCAACTAGCAACCGTGTTTTCCATGATAATTACTTCAGTTGACTATAATGATTTGTTCTGGTACACTAATAGCATTGCAGATTGAGGTATCAAGACAAGAGCACCAAGACACATCAGTGGAAATCTAAGCAAATGTATCAAGATGATATACCTGCCTAGGTAGCTGGGCCTCTGGTGTTCTTGTAGTACATTAGCAACATGAACTTGAGGACCTAGGCAGTTTGGCACACCATCATATATGCATTAATTGGCGCAATAACAGAGGTTTATAAACTTAATGAAGAAAGTTTCACTTCATCACTTCTACAGACAACATGGTTGATTCAGCCTGTTATCCAATAAATATAAATGATCATGCCTGAAGTATAGTGACAAATTAGGATTTGCAAATATGGAAAAGCCCAAAATGCAGTATAAAACATTAGTCAGTATTTTACAGTACGGATAAAAGCAAAGCAACTTCGAAGAAGAATAAGAGTGAAGCAGGCAAGCTGGTCGTCATTTAATTTTCACGTGGATACGTCAAGCCTGGAGGCTGATCTGGTCCATGCGCAAGCAAACTGAATCTGGTTCCACTACAAGAAATATGCTAACTTATGACCTTTTGACAGTGACCCTGAAAATATTGGTCATAGATCTGTGACCATTTTGCACAATTTGGTCATTCGCTGTTTTGGAGGGTCTAAATCCTAAAACATAACGACCAAATCTGTCAAAAAGGTCATAATCTCATTACATGAATTGGTCATAATGCAGAAAGCTCTAATTTAGAGCTTTTTTTTAACCCGGTTACGACCAATTTAAATGGTCATTTGAATGAGTTGACAGCCAACTCAGCAGTTTTGCCCACGTGTCGCTGCTTATGTGTCATTTTCGCTTACATGTCACTCTGACTAACATCCAACTCAGCTGTCTCGCCTACGTGTCAGTGTCATTTTGGATTACATGTCACTCTGACTGGTAGTACCCATTGACAGCTGACTGACCTGACCGGTGGGACCCGTCCTAACCCAGCCCTAGACATGTGGGTCCTGCACACAGCCTACCTGACATGTGGGTCCCACCCACCACTGGCATGTGGATCCCACTCCCTGACATGTGGGTCCCGCACCCACCCTACCTGACATGTGGGCTTCACCCCCACCACTGACATGTGGGTCCCGCACTTACCCTACCTGACATGCATGTAGGACCCGCACCCACCCTACGTGACATGTGGGGCCCACCCCCACACGACTGACATGTGGATCCCGCGTCCTGACATGTGGTCCCATCACCAGCACGGACGTGTGGTTCCCGCACCAACAATACCATGGATCCCACAACATCGCCCTGACACGTAGGTCCCGCACCCCAGTCTGACATGTGGGTGTCGCCCCTGGCGCCGTCCCTCACCCAAACCCTGTGTAATATTTCGCAAAAATAGTGCGCGGAGCGAGGACTCGAACTCCCGACCGCAGGCTCACAAGATTCGCTTCCTACCACTGGGCTAGCACCATGTTGACGTTAGTTGTGTGAAGCTCACGTGTATTGAGTTTGAATTATGTCTCGCTACAAAACAGGCCTGGGCCGAGGCAATGTAATGGGCCGGCCAGTCGGGCACTTTGTTTAGACAGAGGCTTGGGCCCGTGCGGTAACTTAATGGGCCGGCTCGGCTGGTCTTTTTTTTTTGTTCCATTTTATTACTCTTTTATGTTTTCTTTTATTACTTTTGATTTTGAACTCCAATTTCAATCAAATAAACTTTGAAAAATTGTAATGTTGGACTCTGTAATTATAGACTATTAGGGACTGCTTTTAGTCAAATTAAAATAACAAAATACCACTAAACTTATATATTCCTTTACATAGGGTTTTGAAGAATTTGAAATATTTCTTTGGATTATTATTTTATATTCAAATGCAATATAAAACAAATGCAAGGTTTTAAAATTATATGAGATGAAATACAAAAATACACTTCTAAAATTTGGATATTAAATTATGCCAAGATTTATTTTTCATTTTTATGCCAATTTCAAAATACGGTCAAAACGGCGGACATGACCATGCAATATAAAACTAATGTTGTTTCTCTGATGAAATAGGTACTTGTGTATCTAAAAATGATTTTTTCAAAAAATCTTGAGCAAACTACGAGGCACGTGTAGTTCAAATTTGACCCGATTCCTACTGAATTGGCAGAAACTTTTCTTTTTTACGAGAGGTGGTTGGAAACTGTTTGGCTGCAACAATTTAGTTTTTTGTACATTCTATGTGGTCTAGTATTTTTAGAAATTGGATTGCTCCAATTTTGCCACATATTTTTGATAGGTGCTTCACAAAAAAAACCCATTTTTCGCACTCGGAAATTGAAAAATGATTTTTTCGTGAAAGGAAAATGAAAAGTTTCTTCGGAAACATTGTTCACGGTTCCACGATACACGTATGTGACCAATATGGGCATATTTAAGCAAACTATACCATGAATGTGGACATAACATTCTTCATGTGGCCCTAAAGCCATGAATCTTCGTAAATGATAGCTCATTTCTGATAACACTTTCTTAAGAAAATTGCCGTATTCCAAGTTTATAATTTTTAATGGATACTAGGACGCATAACATGACACCACGTGAAGGTTTTCCATTTATTTGATTTTTTTGGAATTTCGTATGACGATTTCAAGATACGGTCGAAACGGCGGACATGACCATTCATAGCTATGCGTTGAATCTTGCAAAACCAATGTTGTTTCTCTGATGAAATAGGTATTTGTGTATCTAAATATGATTTTTTCAAAAAATCTTGAGCAAACTACGAGGTACGTGTAGTTCAAATTTGACCCGATTCCTACTGAATTGGCAGAAACTTTTCTTTTTATGAGAGGTGGTTAGAAACCGTTTGGCTGCAAAATTTTAGTTTTTTGTTCATTATATGTGGTCTAGTATTTTTAGAAATTGGATTGCTCCAATTTTGCAACATATTTTTGGTAGGTGCTTCACAAAAAACCCATTTTTCGCACTCGGAAATTAAAAAATGATTTTTTCGTGAAAGGAAAATAAAAGTTTCTTCGGAAACATTGTTCATGGTTCCACGATACACGTATGTGACCAATATGGGCATATTTAAGCAAACTATACCATGAATGTGGACACAACATTCTTCATGTGGCCCTAAAGCCATGAATCTTCGTAAATGATATCTCATTTCTGATAACACTTTCTTAAGAAAATTGCCGTATTCCAAGTTTATAATTTTTAATGGATACTAGGACACATATAATGACACCACGTGAAGGTTTTCCATTTATTTGATTTTTTTAATTTCGTATGACGATTTCAAAATACGGTCCAAACGGCGCACATGACCATTCATAGCTAGGGGTTGAATCTTGCAAAACTAATGTTGTTTCTCTAATGAAATAGGTACTTGTGTATCTAAAAATGATTTTTTCAAAAAATCTTGAGCAAACTACGAGGCACGTGTAGTTCAAATTTGACCTGATTCCTACTGAATTGGCAGAAACTTTTCTTTTTACGAGAGGTGGTTGGAAACCGCTTGGCTACAACAATTTCGTTTTTTGTACATTATATGTGGTCTAGTATTTTTAGAAATTGGATTGCTCCAATTTTGCAACATATTTTTGGTAGGTGCTTCACAAAAAAACCCATTTTTCGCACTCGGAAATTGAAAAATGATTTTTTCGTGAAAGGAAAATAAAAAGTTTCTTCGGCAACATTGTTCACGGTTCTACGATACACGTATGTGACCAATATGGGCATATTTAAGCAAACTATACCATGAATGTGGACATAACATTCTTCATGTGGCCCTAAAGTCATGAATTTTCGTAGATGATAGCTCATTTCTGATAACACTTTTTAAGAAAATTGCCGTATTCCAAGTTTATAATTTTTAATGGATACTAGGACACATAATGACACCACGTGAAGGTTTTCCATTTATTTGATTTTTTTGAATTTCGTATGACGATTTCAAGATACGGTCAAAACGGCGGACATGACCATTCGTAGCTAGGGGTTGAATCTTGCAAAACTAATGTTGTTTCTCTGATGAAATAGGTACTCCTGTATCTAAAAATGAATTTTGGTACCGCAAAATGTATTCTAAAATATGCTTATCTAGAAGAATTAGGTCGACAAGAATGATAACTAGCGTTGCATTGAACTCTAAGACTACTTATGTGAATGAAAAGTGAGATAGAGATGGGTAGTTCATATTATTTAATAACTCTATATTTTTGAGATTTTTTTATATACAAAAATATCAATACACATTTACTTATATTTTCCTGGCAGAGCAAAAACTTGAAATTGTTTAGCCAAACTTTCCCTCCCAAAGCACACCCCGCCCAATTATTAAACCCGAAAATTTCGTTCTGGCGGCAATTCTCCCGCCTCCATATTTTCCCGAACGAAATGACCGAATCGCCCCCAGAAATCCCGAGTTGAGCTCGTGCACGACCCGAATAACCCGGGTCAATTTAGTGAATTCGCCCAGACCACGAAATAAATCCAGCTGAATCGCTAACCCTAGCCACTCTCCCTCTATCTCCTTCCTTCCCGCCGCCTCCCTTCTCTCCCTGTCCCCGGTCCAGATCGACGACGCCGTCTCTCTCACCTGGCCATCTGTTCCCTCCGCCGTCGCCCGCTCTTCCCCAGCCCCGCCCAACGGCCATCTTCTCTTCCGCCACCTCCTCCTGTCGCAGTCGTTCCCCTTCGTCCACCCGCAGCAGATCGAGGCGCCTCCCAACCTCACCGGCGACAGATGCAGCGCCGCCCAGCAGCAACGGCGTCACGGTCGGCTGGCTCGCCGGCGCGCGCGCGCGCTTCGGTCCCCGCCGCTCCATCGAGCTGGCCGGACCGCGGCCGGGCAAGACCTAGGGTTTGCGGTGGATTTGCCCCTCGCCAGGCTCTCCGGCAACGAGGACCGCGAAGGCGTCGACGCGAACCTCGGACGGCCTTCACCCACCTCGCGCTGCAGGGAGGGATCGGTCCTCTCCTCGCAGGAGAGGACGGACGTGTTCGTCGTTCCCCACACTGGCAGTCGTCGCCGCGGCTGCTTCACTGCCCTTCTTCGTTGGCGTCTCCGCGAGGGTGCCCGACGCCAGGCATGCCATGGATGCGCCGGACCTAAAGGCCAGCCATGCTGCTCCTGCCCCTGCCGTCCTCAACTCCCCTCCTCGGCAGATGCTGCAGGTGAGAGAATATCCTCCATCTGTTGCTACGGGCAGAACCTGCGTGTCAGCGGGAGCTATTGCTTCCTCTGCTCATGCTCTTGCATTTGTGCTAAACACATAATCATGATATCCTCCTTTTGCGCCAATAGATGATGTTATATTTTGTAATGCATACAATTTGGTGCCCGAAGGGCTTGGAATGCGTTGAATTGTGGGTGTGTGCTTGAGATAATATTGCTTAACTGCTAGTCCTGCAATGAGGTATCAATGTCAAACCTGCATTGCAAAAGATAGTTCATTAGCTATAGTATTACCTGAAGGGGATCGTGTACAGAAAACAAAAATTTTCCTAACAACGATAATCTTAAACTAGCCAGGATTTATAATATGCAGATACAGAAATACGCAGGAGATCGGTATACATACCCTTGTAGACCGAAAAGCGGGGATCACGCTCCCGCACAAGCGTTGTCGATGAAGCCGACGAAGCCGACCTCAAGGTCGCGTAGAGGAAGAAGACCTTCGAGCGCCACAGGCGTGGCACCTCGCAGGGAATCGCACACGTACGGCGAAGATGACTTCCTCCGAGCTCCGATCCAGGGACGAGCAGCGGAAGACTTGGACCGGAAACTAGCAGCACGGCGGTATGCTAATGGTGGAGAAACACTCACCCGTACGCAACTCCAATTGCGGAGTCACGATTAAACAGGAGAGAAAGAGAGAGAGAATTGGTGTGTTCCAAAAGGCTGGGGGGCACCCATATATATAGGTGGAGGGGAGGCCGCCACGCTTGCCAGCCTGGCGGTGTGGGACTATCCCACACCAGCTGGCCAAGCAAGGGGCAGCCGGCCCCCTAGGTGGGCTGCATTCGGCCCACCTAGCCGGTTGGCCCTTCCCCCCCCCCCCCCCCTTTTCTTTTTCTTTTTCCTTTTTGGGATTTTTCCCTAATGGGCCTCTAAGCCCATTTAAGAAAAACAGCCTTTAAAATTCAGAATTAATTAAATAAAACCATATTTAACTATTAATTACACTAATTAATATCAAATACATTTTATCCAATTTATTCCGGCTCCGAAAACTATTTCGTTGCTCTCCGATCTCCATCGGAACTCTCCCGGAACTTTTCCGGTGCTCTCTTTTATTTTCTCTTCTATTTCCAATCTATTATAAATGTCATCCTCCCTTAAGTGTGTTACCCTAGCGGTTCGAGATCTCGCCAGACATAATCGAGACACGCTCTCCGATTAATGATTAATTCGTGGACCTTGGATACCCAGAATTAATCCCTGTGAGATAACGAATAACTTATGTCGTTCGAACCTTAGACGTCGAGTCTTAAACCTTTTGCCTGGCGATACTTAGCGTGTCCGAGACTCGTTCATAGATATCTTGATACCTAGCTTGATCTCGTTACCGACACACTATCTTCTACTCGTCCGTGATAATATGTCCCCGTGACCTAGTCACATGCTTGCAAGCTTATTTGACATAATCTCACCGAGTGGGCCCTAGAGTATCTATCCTGCTATGCGGATTGGCAAATCCCGCTCTTGATTCCACGTCTCAACATACTCCCTTCCGATACCCGAGAGGGACACCGTTATTGTCATACTATATAAGTGATGACGTTTGATGCAATCAAAGCATCTTCCAGGAATAGCGATAAGAGTTGATCTCACGGTTAAAGGCGTAATGACTACGTCCTACAAATATTGGGTATGTCCATCACATCGTTCTACCAACGATATGACCCCATTGTCAACTGACACCGTTGTCACATAATCGGGAAACCTCGATCATCGATTGCACAATGGACTAGTCAAGTAGAGGCTACTAGGGACCTGGTTGTCTACGTATCACACGTGTATTAATGTTTCCGCTTAATACAGTTATAGCATGATACAAAAACGTATTATGAACAAATGAGATATGATAAATAAAACACTTTATTAATTGCCTCTAGGGCATATCTCCTTCAGTCTCCCACTTGCACTAGAGTACAATTTATTCTAGATTACAACTTGGTAAAAGCCTAACACCCATAGCATTCTGGTGTTTTACATGCTTGTCTAGTGGAAGAGACTTTGTCAGGGGATCTGCCACATTCAGATCCGTATGCACTTTGCAAATCTTCACATCGCCTTCCTGTACATACTGTCGTATCACATGGAAGCGCCGGAGAATGTGTTTGGCAGTTGAGTGAGACCTTGGTTCCTTCGCGTCAGCAATGGCACCCGTATTGTCGCAGTAGATGTTTACGGGGTCTTGCGCGTTAGGGAACACTCCAAGCTCGATGACGAACTTCCTCAGCCAGACAGCTTCATTCGCAGCTTCCGAAGCAGCAATGTACTCCGATTCCATTGTAGATTGGGCCACTATGGGTTGCTTCCCGCTTCTCCAGCTTACAGCGCCACCGTTCACCTTAAAATATATCATGTCTGTGACTTTGAGTCATCTGGATCTGTGCAGAAACTTGCATCAACGTAACCTGTTACGCCAAGTTCTTCATCACAGTCCCCATACACAAGGAACATTTCCTTTGTCTTCTTGAGATGCTTAAGAATGTTCTTAACAGCTATCCAATGATCCTTTCCAGGATTACTTTGGAACCGACTCGTCAAACTAAGAGCCAGCGCTACATCGGGTCGAGTACTTAACATGGCATAGATGATCGAACCTATGGCTGAGTGATACGTCTCCAACGTAACCATAATTTTTGATGTTCCATGCTTGTTTTATACCAATTGTTACATGTTTTGCATCTACTTTATGTCACTTTTATACATTTTCCGGGACTAACCTATTAACAAGATGCCGAAGCCAGTTCCTGTTTTCTGCTGTTTTTGTATTCCAGAAAAGCTAGTCTGGAAATATTCTCGGAATTGGACGAAACTTCACGGGGGATGCTATTTTATCAGAACACACCTGATGGAGGAAGAAGCAGCAGAGGAGGGCCACGTGGGCCCCACACGCACCCAGGGCGCGGCCCCCCCTGGCGCGCCCTGGGGTGGTGTGGGCCCCACGGGTGCCTCCAGCCGCCGCCCTTTCGCCTACTTATTCCCCCCGACGCGAAAACCCTAAGGGCCTGAGCCATTATCCACGAAAAGTTCCAGAGACGCCGCCGCCGTCAACCCTAGCTCGGGAGGGTTCAGAACCTCTTCCCGGCACCCTGCCGGAGAGGGGAATCGTCACCGGAGGCTTCTACATCGCCATGCCTGCCTCCGAGTGATGCGTGAGTAGTTCATCCTTGGACTACGGGTCCATAGCAGTAGCTAGATGGTTGTCTCTCCATTTGTGCCATCATGTTTAGATCTTGTGAGCTGCCCTACATGATCAAGATCATATTATTGTAATGCTACATGTTGTGTTTGCTGGGATCCGATGAATATTGAATATTATGTCAAGTTGATTATCAATCTATCTATGTTATTTAAGATCTTGCATGCTTTCCGTTACTAGTAGATGCTTTGGCCAAGTAGATGCTTGTAACTCCAAGAGGAGTATTTATGCTAGATAGTGGGTTCATGCCTCCGTTAATCTGGGACAGTGACAGAAAGTTCTAAGGTTGTGGATGTGCTGTTGCCACTAGGGATAACCTAACGATGCTATGTCCACGGGCATATGTGTTTGTTTACATTACGCGCTTTACTTAATGCATTATCCGTTGCTTGCAACTTAATACCAACGGGGACTCGGATGACAACCCGGCGGTGGATTATTAGTCATAGACGCTGTTGGATAACGGTCTATGTATTTGTCGTAATGCCCAATTAAATATCATAGTAATCATCATGTCATGTATATGCATTGTCATGCGCTCACTATTTGTCAATTGCCCAGCTGTAATTTGTTCACCCAACATGTTAGTTATCTTTTATGGAGAGACACCACTAGTGAACTGTGGACCCCGGTCCATTCTTTTACACTGATTAAACCACAAACTGCAAACTGTTCCTTTTTCATTCTCTGCAATTTAATACTCATTTTCCACACCATACGTTTAATCCTTTGTTTTCAGCAAGCCGGTGAGATTGACAACCTCACTGTTTCGTTGGGGCAAAGTAGTTTGATTGTGTTGTGTGCAGGTTCCACGTTGGTGATCGAGTACGGCGCCGCCAACAACCTTCTGAAGAGTTGCTCCTACTGGTTCGATAACCTTGGTTTCTTTCTGAGGGAAAACTTGCTGCTGACTACATCATACCTTCCTCTTGGGGTCTCCCAACGAGCGTGTTTGCATCAAGCTTTTTCTGGCGCCGTTGCCGGGGAGAGCAGTCTTCTGCAAGGGGAGTTTCACGCTTCCAATCTCTTTACTTTGTTTTTGTCTTGCTTAGTTTATTTTATTTTATCTTGTTTGCTTTCAATTATCAAAAACACAAAAAAATTAGTTACTTGCATTTTTACTTTCAAGTTATTTTCTGTCTGTTTTTAATTCTGCTAAAATGAGTACTCCTGAGAACACTAAGTTGTGTGATTTCACTAGCACAACAACAATGATTTCATATGCACACCTATTGCTCCACCTGCTGCTTCAGCAGAATTTTATGAAATTAAACCTGCACTTTTAAATCTTGTTATGAAAGAGCAATTTTCTGGTGTTAGTACTGATGATGCTGCTGTTCACCTTAATAACTTTGTTGAACTTTGTGAAATGCAAAAGCTCAAGGAAGTAGATGGTGATATTATTAAACTGAAACTTTTTCCTTTCTCCTTGAGAGGACGTGCTAAAGAATGGTTGCTATCTTTGCCTAGAAATAGTATTGATTCATGGACTAAATGCAAAGATGCTTTTATTGGAAAATATTATCCTCCTGCTAAGATTATTTCTTTGAGAAGTAGCATAATGAATTTTAAGCAATTTGATAATGAACATGTTGCTCAAGCATGGGAGAGAATGAAATCATTGGTTAAAAATTGTCCCACTCATGGACTGACTACTTGGATGATCATCCAAACCTTCTATGCAGGATTAAATTTTTCTTCAAGGAATTTATTGGATTCGGCCGCTGGAGGTACCTTTATGTCCATCACTTTGGGTGCTGCAACAAAGCTTCTTGATGATATGATGATTAATTATTCTGAGTGGCACACCGAGAGAGCTCCAACAGGTAAGAAGGTAAATTCTGTTGAGGAAACCTCCTCCTTGAGTGCCAAAATTGATACTATTATGTCTATGCTTGCAAATGGTCAAACACATGTTGATCCAAATAATGTTCCTTTAGCTTCTTTGGTTGCTCAAGAAGAGCATGTTGATGTGAACTTCATTAAAAATAATAATTTCAACAACAATGCTTATAGGAATAATTTTGGTAATAGCAATTATAGGCCCTATCCTTCTAATAGTGGCAATGGTTATGGAAATTCCTATGTAACTCCTACAACAATAATAAGAGTGTACCCTCTGATCTTGAAGTTATGCTTAAGGATTTTATTAGTACACAAACTGCTTTCAATAAATGTTGAGGAGAAATTTGGGAAAATTGATGTTCTTGCTCTAAAGTTGATAGTCTTGCTCTTGATGTTGACTTGTTGAAACTAAAGAACATGCCTCATGATGTTAAAGAGAGCAAAACTCTCAATGCTATACAAGTTAAAATTGATAACAATGTGAGGATGTTAGCTGAATTGCATGCTAGATGGGAAAGAGAGGATGAAATTGCTAGAAAGAATAATATTGCTAGAGTTTATACTATTACTACTTCTGAAAATGCTTCAAACTCAAGTGTTAGCAAACCTCCTACCATTAATGGCAAGATAATTGGTGTTGGTAATGTTTCCACTTCTATTGCAAAATGTCCTAAATTGCCTGATAACTCTGAAACTGTCCTTGATAAAGATGCTGAAATTTCTAGCAATAAGGAAGAGATAATTCCATTACTTTTGATGATAATGACTTTGATTTTGATGGTTGCAATTTCTGAAGTAATTAAGTTCTTGCAAAAGCTAGCTAGAAGTCCTAATGCAGTGATAAACATGGCTTTTACTAAACATATTACTAATGCTCTCATACAAGTTAGGGAGGAAAATTAAACATGAAGCTTCTATCCCTAGGAAGTTAGAAGATGGTTGGGAGCCCATCATTAAAATGAAATTGAATGACTTTGATTGCAATGCTTTGTGTGACCTTGGTGCTAGTATTTCTGTTATGCCTAAAAGATTATATGATATGCTTGATTTAGCACCTTTGGAAAATTGTTACTTGGATGTTCACCTTGCTGATTCTACTATTAAAAAACCTTTGGGAAGAATTGATGATGTTCTTATCATGGTTAACAACAATTATGTCCCCGTTGATTTTATTGTCTTGGATATTGAATGCAATCCATCATGCCCTATTGTGCTGGGAAGACCTTTTCTTAGAACTGTAGGTGCTATTATTGATATGAAAGAAGGGAATATAAAATATCAATTTCCTCTCAAGAAAGGTATGGAACACTTTCCTAGGAAGAAGATTAAGCCACCTTATGATTCTATTGTTCGAACAAATTACAATGTTGATGCTTCTTCACTTGGTAATACTTGATGCATGCTTTGTGCCTAGCTAAAAGGCGTTAAAGAAAAGCGCTTATGGGAGGCAACCCATTTTATTTTTCTGCAATTTTTCTTTTATTGAGTCAAGGAGTTTGTTTACTTCTGTAGCAACTCCTTTGTATCTTTATTTTCTCGCATTGTTGTGCCAAGAGTAGCCTCTAATGTTAAGATGCTTAATTTTGATTGCTGCGCAGAAACAGATTTTTGCTGTTCACTGTACGAAATTCCTAAAATCACCAGATTGTTAAAAATCTGAAATTTTTGTGCGTAATCTTTATGAATGTCTGAATCTTTCATTAGTTCAAGTTTTCGATCTGAGTCGTAAGTGCCTCGAAAAAATTCGTCTTTGCGGACTGTTCTGTTTTAGACAGATTATGCCTTTTTATTTTGCATTCTCTCTTTTACTAGTGTTGAGTGAAATTCTTTTTTGGGTGGAAGAGCTTCACATAACATCAGTGGCTGTAGCTAATGTTTAAAGTAACAAATCATATTGCGTCTTTATAGAACATGTGAGTTTTTGATTATGCACTAACCCTCTAATGAGATCTACTTTGAGTTTGGTGTGACGGAAGTTTTCAAGGGTCAAGAGAGAAGGATGATATAGGATCAAGAAGAGTGAAGAGCTTAAGCTTGGGGAGGCTCCCATGGATCTCCCCAGCATATTTCAAGAAGACTCAAGCGTCTAAGCTTGGGGATGCCCAAGGCATCCCCTTCTTCATCGTCAAAATTATCAGGTCATCTCTAGTGAAACTATATTTTAATTCTTTCACATCATATGTGCTTTTCTTGGAGCGTCTGTGTGCTTTTATTTTCAGTATTGCTTTTATTTTCAATAAAGCTTGACTGGACCCTAGCATTCTTGATTGGGAGAGAGACACGCTCCGCTTTTTCATGAGAATACTCCTATTCTTCACTTATATTTGTTGAGTATTCATATCTAGCGCTGTTCAGCTTTTAGCTCTTGTTTTCATGTATCTCTTGTCAGAGCTATTAGCTTTCTTTTGTAGAAAGTACTCTCTTGCTTCACTTATATTTGTTTGGAGAGTTGATTAAATAAATTGATTGGTGTTTGGTTGGTTCAGAAAATGTTGCATGTGGTAATTGGTATAAGGAAAAACTTGCTTAATCTTGTAGATCACTAATGGATAACTTGATGCTTGTCAATTGTTTTGAGTTAACAAGTAGATCATGATTAAATTGTGCATCACATGAGTTAAGCCTATTAGTGAAGAACTACCGTAAAGCTTGTTGAAAATTTGGTTTGCATCGGTGGTATCTCTAAGGTCTAGATATTTTCTAATAACAGGGTTTGGTTAACAAGGAAGACGGTATGAAGTCTTATAACGTTTGCAATATGTTTGTCATATAAAACTTGGTGTACGGGTTGATATTCTTGTTTGCTTACATAACCTTGCTAGCCTAAACTCTGTACTGAGAGGGAATGCTTCTCGTGCATCCAAATCCTTGAGCCAAAATCCATGCCATTTGTGTCCACCATAACTACCTATATGTGGTATTTCCTTGCCACTCCAAGTAAATTTTTCATGTGCTACCTTTAAATTATTCAAAATGTTATTATTCCCTTTTTGTGTCAATGTTTACTAGCTCATGAGGAATTAGTGTGGTTATTCTTTATTCTATTGTCAATGGACTTTTACACCTGGACTAGTGGCATATACATCCGCTTATCCTAATTGCAAAAAGAGCTGGCAACGGGGTGCCCAGTCCCAATTAATTACAACTTTAACCAATTAATTCTCTTCACACTTTTGCCCTGATTCATCAGTAAGCAATGACAAACAGTGAAATACCTGAATGTGTGTAAACCAAAGAGAAAGAGGGATGATCTGCCTTGCTGGTAGAAATAACGTCCTTCATGGGAGCCGCTCTTAAAAGTCCGTTTGACAGGTAGAATACTGTTCTCACCCGCTACCATTCGTTGACAATTAACAAACACCTCTCAAAAATAGATACTCCTCCATGGTATGTGATTGATGGAAGGCACCCGAGGATTCGGTTAGCCATGGCTTGTGTTAGCAAGGTTGGGAGGAGTATCAAATATTTTATGCAATCTCTATATGCTTTCAAAAACCTAAAAGCTCTAGCACATGATTTAATCCCTGCTTCCCTCTGCGAAGGGCCTTTCTTTTACTTTTATGTTGAGTCAGTTTTCCTATTCTTTCTGTCTTCCACAAGCAAACACTAGTGTCAACTTTGTTACAACATGCGTTATATGCAATGTATTGGACTTGTTATACTACTTTGTGTTGACAATATCCATGAGATAAATATGTTGAAAGTTGAAGCAAATGCTGAAACTAATTCTTCCTTTGTGTTGATTAATACCTTTTAGAAACTATTGCTTTATGAGTTAACACTTATGCAAAACTGTTTGATGCTTGTCTCGAAAGTACTATTCATGAAAACGTTTAGCTTGTGTGATTCATTGTTTACTCATTATCTATTTGATAGCAAATTATAGACCATTGACTTGGATCACTTCATTCATTTACATGTGCCTTGCAATATTATATGATCAAGATTATGATAGTAGCATGTCACCTCAAAAATTATTTTGTTTTTATCGTTTACCTACTCGAGGACGAGTAGGAACTAAGCTTGGGGATGCTGATACGTCTCAAACGTATCTATAATTTTTGATGTTCCATGCTTGTTTTATACCAATTGCTACATGTTTTGCATCTACTTTATATCACTTTTATACATTTTTTGGGACTAACCTATTAACAAGATGCCGAAGTGCCAGTTCCTGTTTTCTGCTGTTTTTGTATTCCAGAAAAGCTAGTCTGGAAATATTCTCGGAATTGGACGAAACTTCACGGGGGTCCTATTTTTCCAGAACACACCTGACGGAGCGAAGAGCAGCAGAGGAGGGCCACGGGGCCCCACACGCACCAGGGCGCGGGCCCCCCTGCCGCGCCCTGGGTGGTGTGGGCCCCTCGGGGTCCAGCCGCCGCCCTTTCGCCTACTTATTCCCCCCGACGCGAAAACCCTAAGCCTGAGCAAATATCCACGAAAAGTTCCAGAGACGCCGCCGCCGTCAACCCTAGCTCGGGAGGGTTCAGAACCTCTTCCCGGCACCCTGCCGGAGAGGGGAATCGTCACCGGAGGCTTCTACATCGCCATGCCTGCCTCCGGAGTGATGCGTGAGTAGTTCATCCTTGGACTACGGGTCCATAGCAGTAGCTAGATGGTTGTCTCTCCATTTGTGCCATCATGTTTAGATCTTGTGAGCTGCCCTACATGATCAAGATCATATTATTGTAATGCTACATGTTGTGTTTGCTGGGATCCGATGAATATTGAATATTATGTCAAGTTGATTATCAATCTATCTATGTTATTTAAGATCTTGCATGCTTTCCGTTACTCGTAGATGCTTTGGCCAAGTAGATGCTTGTAACTCCAAGAGGAGTATTTATGCTAGATAGTGGGTTCATGCCTCCGTTTAATCTGGGACAGTGACAGAAAGTTCTAAGGTTGTGGATGTGCTGTTGCCACTAGGGATAACCTAACGATGCTATGTCCACGGGCATATGTGTTTGTTTACATTACGCTTTACTTAATGCAATTATCCGTTGCTTGCAACTTAATACCAACGGGGACTCGGATGACAACCCGGCGGTGGATTATTAGTCATAGATGCTGTTGGATAACGGTCTATGTATTTGTCGTAATGCCCAATTAAATATCATAGTAATCATCATGTCATGTATTGCATTGTCATGCGCTCACTATTTGTCAATTGCCCAGCTGTAATTTGTTTACCCAACATGTTAGTTATCTTTATGGAGAGACACCACTAGTGAACTGTGGACCCCGGTCCATTCTTTTACACTGATTAAACCACAAACTGCAAACTGTTCCTTTTTCATTCTCTGCAATTTAATACTCATTTTCCACACGAGACGTTTAATCCTTTGTTTTCAGCAAGCCGGTGAGATTGACAACCTCACTGTTTCGTTGGGGCAAAGTACTTTGATTGTGTTGTGTGCAGGTCCACGTTGGTGATCGAGTAACGGCGCCGCCAACAACCTTCTGAAGAATCGTTACTCCTACTGGTTCGATAAACCTTGGTTTCATACTGAGGGAAAACTTGCTGCTAGGCTACATCAAACCTTCCTCTTGGGGTCTCCCAACGAGCAAGTACGTCTTGCATCACTGAGGCATAGGGATGTTTAGCCATCTCGCTTTATCATGTGCTGTCACAGGGCACTGAGACTTTCTCAATATCTTATTCTTGATAACAGAAGAGAACCTTTCTTTCCCGTCTCCATACCGAACTTTTTCAGTATCTTATCAAGATAAGTACTCTGACTTAACGCTAATAGACGTCTTGATCTATCACGATAGATTTTAATGCCTAATACGTATGCAGCTTCTCCTAAGTCCTTCATTGAAAATTTACTGTTTAAATATTTCTTCACGCTATTCAGAAGATCCACATTATCCCCAATTAGTAATATATCATCCACATATAGAACTAGGAACACAACCGAGCTCCCACTCATTTTCTTATAAACCCAGGTCTCTTCCACATTTTGGACAAATCCAAAACCTTTGATCACCTCATCAAAGCGGAGATTCCAGCTCCAAGATGCTTGCTTCAGTCCATAAATGGAACGCTGAAGTTTGCACACCTTGCCAGCATTTTCCGGATCGACAAAACCTTCAGGTTGTACCATATGCAACTCTTACTCAATGTTACCATTTAGGAACGCAGTTTTGACATCCATCTGCCATATTTCATAATCGTAATATGCAGCAAGTGCTAGCAAAACCCGAATAGACTTTAGCATTGCTACCGGTGAAAATGTTTCATCGTAGTCAATTCCATGAACTTGTCGGAAACCCTTTGCGACAAGCCGAGCTTATAGACGGTCACATTACCGTCAGCATCAGTCTTTTTCTTAAAAATCCATTTATTCTCGACGGCCTTGCACCCTTCGGGAATCTCCATCAAAGTCCATACTTTGTTGTCATACATGATCCTATTTCGGATTTCATGGCTTCAAGCCATTTCTCGGACTCGGGCCCTTCCATAGCCTCTTTGTAGCTCATAGGTTCGTCTTGTTCAATTAACATGACGGTGCAAACCATGTTGCCGTACCACTCAGGAGTGACACGTGCTCTTCCAGACCTACGAGGTAGAATAGCATCCTCGACATTTGCTCCACTCCATCTGTGGAGGACGGTTCCGGAACAGTTTCCGTTGCGCCACTCGGAATTTCGAGTTCAGGATCAACAATCTCGTCAAGGTCTATTTTCCTCCCACATACTCCTTTGGCGAGAAACTCCTTCTCGAGAAAGGTGCCGTTCTTCGCGACAAACGTTTTGCCCTCGACTTGGTTGTAGAAGGTGTATCCTATGGTTTCCCGTGGATACCCTACAAAGATGACTTTCTCCGACTTCGGTTCGAGTTTGTCGGGCTGTAGTTTCTTAACGTACGCCTCACAACCCCAGACCTTCAGGAACGACAACTTGGGTTTCTTGCCATGCCATATCTCATACGGTGTCGTTTCTACGGATTTGGACGGAGCCCTATTTAAAATGAATGCGGCTGTTTCTAACGCATATCCCCAAAACGATACGGGCAAGTCGGTAAGAGACATCATAGACCGAACGCTATCTAATAGGGTACGATTACGTCGCTCGGATACACCGTTGCGTTGCGGTGTTCCAGCCGGCGTAAGTTGTGGCACAATGCCACAGGCCTTCAGATGTGTGCCAAACTCAAAACTCAAATACTCGCCACGACGATCGGATTGAAGGTGCTTGATTTTCTTGTTGAGTTGATTTTCAACTTCACTTTGAAATTCTTTGAACTTTTCAAATGATTCAGACTTGTGTTTCATCAAATAGATATACCCATATCTACTCAAGTCATCCGTGAAGGTGACAAAGTAACGATAACCATTGCGTGTCGACACGCTCATTGGCCCGCACACATCTGTATGTATGACTTCCAACAAGTCCGACGCCCGTTCCATGAAACCATTGAACGGTGTCTTAGTCATCTTGCCCATGAGGCATGGTTCACATGTATCGAGGGATCCAAAATCCAACGAGTCTAAAAGTCCATCAGTATGGAGTTTCTTCATGCGCTTTATACCAATATGACCGAGACGGCAATGCCACATATACATGGCGGTATCGCCACTAAGTTTAATCCTCTTGGCATCTACATTATGAATGTGAGTACTACGATCGAGATTCAACAAGAACAAACCATTATTCTCAGGAGCATCAACATAAAAGATATCATTCATCGAAATAGCACAACCATTTAATACTGAATTGAACGAATATCCGTCTCGCAACAAGCAAGACCCACTGATAATGTTTACACTCAAGGACGGTAAAAAATAACATTTATTCAGAACCAAAACTAATCCCGATGGTAGATGTAGAGGGAGAGTGCCGACAGCCACCACGTCAACTCTTGATCCATTGCCGACGCGCATCGTCACCTCCTCCTTCGCCAGGCGCCGTTTATTCTGTAACTCCACCTGAGAGTTACAAATGTGAGCAACATAACCGGTATCAAATACCCAGGTATTACTCCGGGCGCATGTAAGGTAAACATCAATAACATGTATATCACATATACCTTTCTCTTTCCGGCAATCTTGCCGGCCTTCTTGTCTTCCAGGTACTTGGGGCAGTTGCGCTTCCAGTGACCATCTCCCTTGCAATAGAAGCATTCCACGCCAGGTTTGGGACCAGATTTGTTGGCCTTGGATCGGGCAACAGGCTTGCCATCCTTCCTCGGCTTCCAGTTCTTCTTTCCCTTACCACCGGATTTCTTGAAATCGACGGTCTTGTTGACCATCAACAGCGTGTGCTCCTTCTTGATCTCCACCTCAGCAGTCTTCAACATCACGAACACCTCGGACAGACTCTTAGTCATGCCATGCATGTTGTAGTTCATGACGAAATCTTTGAAGCTAGGGGGCAACGATTGCAGCACCCTATCAATCGCCAGCTCATCAGGAATCCTGCATTCCAGAGCGTTCAGGCGTTGAACGTAGCCAGACATCTTGACCACATGCTCACTCACACTGCTGTGCTCCTCCATCTTGGCTGAGAAGAAGAGCTCAGAAGCTTCATACCTCTCAGCCTTAGCCTGCGGCGCAAAGACAGCCTTGAGATCAGAGATTATCTCGAAGGCACTCATCTTCTCAAAGCGCTTCTGCAGGTCAGCTTCCATGGCGTAGAGCATGCCACTCTGCACGAAGGCGGAATCATCCGTCTTGGTCAGATAGGCTTTCTTTTCATCCTCAGAGGCGGTGATCGCAGGGGAATCTCCAATGGCGGCTTCCAGGACATAGGCCACCTTGTGGGGAGTGAGGAGGATCCTCAGGTTGCGGAACCAGGACATGAAGTTAGACCCATTGGTCTTAAGCTTCTCTTCTCAAGGAACATGCCTAGGTTAAAGGTGGGGAGACATCTACAATGGAATTTGCGAAACATAAGACTTTGTTCATAAATTTAACTGAGTTCAAGTTTTTAGAAAATAAACTACAAGAACTCCCACTTAAACGAACATCCCTTTAATCGCTTCAGTGATTACACGACCCTAATTCATTGTGCAACCGCTCATCGTCAGAGCCGGCAACACAACTTCAAAGGTAGACATCGGAATGTCAATCACAACAACTCTGTGACTCATGCTCGACCTTTCGGTCACCGTGTTCCGAGGCCATGTCTGTACATGCTAGGCTCGCCATTATAACCTTCAGCGTAAACGCTTGTGCAAACATGTCTTACACCCACTGTATGCGAACGACGATATGTATGACACCCGATCATCACGGCCTGCCTCATAACGTAGAACTTTCTTGGTGGTGCATGATAACCCACAAGTATAGGGGATCGCGTGCCTTTTCGATAAGTAAGAGTGTCGAACCCAACGAGGAGCTAAAGGTAGGATAAGTAATCTCTCAAGTTCTATCAACCACTGATACAACTCTACGCACACTAAACGTCTACTTTATCTAGGAAATAATTTTAGACTACAATACGGGTATGAGAGATAGCTTTGCGAGATAATAAATGCAAAAAGTAAAAGTTTGGCTTTGTCCAAGATTAATGAGTGAAGATATCGGGTTCATTGTCTTCGATGCAGTTTTCTATGTGGGAGAGGCTAAATATACATGCACTCCACTACTTGGGATTACAAGTACTATATGATTGGATTGTTAGAAAGCATCGCGAATACTAACAATGCATTAAGGTTTCCCCAACCATAGCCTTAAGTTTATGGTCCTCTTACTCCCATACGTGTAAATAACCGGTTCACGCCCTTAGGTTTCTGTCACTCCGGCAGGACTTCCCCTTCGTTTACAAATACTACCAACCCTAGGTGTTGATCCATGCGCGCATAAATATAATGGACACCAAAGGACAGTACCATATCAACATACAACTTAATGAACCAATACATTCAACCATTCAATCTAAGGACCAAATAAACTTCGGAAACATGATGTAGATCATTGGATAAATATTATAGCATCAAAACACCATGTTTACATAGGACGGTACAGAGGTTTGTGGGAGGATGAACCACTGATACAAGGAGGAGATGGTGATGGAGATGGCGGTGAAGATGGCGGAGAGGCAGCGCGGTGGCGCAGGCGGCGGCGGCGCCGGCGGCGGCGCGGGGAACTCCTTCCCGCCGCGGCAAGCTTGGGGAGCGCCGCCCTTAGCCTCCTTCCGTCATGGCTTCTTGGAGCCCTCCCCATGGGATGGGATCCATGGGGGAGCAAAAACGTGGCTTTGGTGGCTGCAAATTCGTGGGTGGAGGTGTCCCACGAATTAGGTTTCCTCCCTTTATATAGACTCTCGGATTTCCGTCATCCCTCAGGACTTTCAGTAAATCGGGCTTTTCTCCTCCGTCCAGACTCCGATTGGGCCGCATTTTAACTCTAGAATTATTAGGAGAAAATTCCCTGCAACTTTCGCGACTAGACTTTTTCCATTTGAAGTCTTATTCTGGCAGAAACGGGTCGATCTTCGAAACTAATTTTCAGACAGATTTCAGGAAAATCCAAATTCGAGTTCAACAATGTTTCCTCTTGTATTATTGATAATTTCTACACATCAAGAGTGTAAAACAAGAACATTGTGCACTTTTGCAACTATTAGTAGGTTAGTTCAAATAAATAATAAACTTAATATAAAAATAAGTGCTAAAAGCATAAAATGGCATGAAACAATCAAAAATTATAGATACGTATTGGACGTATCAGTGCACGCCGAAGGGAGAAACACTAATGGATTTTGGAGGGATCATCTTATATTACTACCGCCGTGTAATAATATATAACAATATATATAGGACAGGACTATTCTAGACAACCCCTATTAGTGTTTGTAGAATAGTTATTCTAGACAACTTTCCATCCTAAACACTTTCTTTATCCCGAACCGACCACCCAAACGCGACTGTATGAGTAGAAACTACTCAACCCGCACGACCCACTCGCTCGGTTCACCCAAACTATCCCTCACGTCTTCCTGCCCCACCGTACCAGTACCCACGCGCCCTTCACCGCCGCCGCCACCCAGGCCGGCCGCGCGCCGCCCCGCCTTCCTCCCCACCTCCTGCTTGTGGCGGCTGAGCACCGAGCCGTCCCTCCCCACCTCTGCGCGTGCCGGGGGCCGTCCCCTCCGTCGAGCTCCTGCGCGTCGTCGACGGGGCGCAGCATCCCGGACTCGCGACCGCCGTCCATCCGCACACATCCGTCGCCCTCCCGTCCTCAGCAAGCTCCACGGGCAGCAGCTCGTCGCCGGGCGGCCGGCTAGCGCGGGGCGCAGGCGGGAAAGCAAGCGAGCGGTGGAAGGCGCAGGCGGGCGGGCGTGAGGCCGGCTCCCGCGGGGCGCAAGCGGGCCTGGCGGCCGGCCGACGCGAGGTGCAGGCGAGAGGCGGAAGGCCGGCGCGGGGCGGGATGCGGAAGGCGCAGACACGGGCGGAGGCGGGCGCGAGACGCAGGCGGAGGATGCGCGGCTCGGGCGGAGGATGCGCAGCTAGCTGGCTCAATCGTTACTCAATCGATCGGTTGGCTAGCTTAGCGGGCGGCGGCCGTGTGGGGATCGCGAGCGGCGCCGGTGCGGGAAATTACCAGCTAGCTAGCTCCAACTCGTTGATGGAACAATCGATCGATCTAGTACTAGGTAGCTAGCTCGTGTATCATGTGTGGCATCGATCGATTACTCTAGCTAGATAGCTCATGTACTCTGGATCGGCAAGATGCGGGTGACAGAGTGAGGAAGCAGATGGGGAAAAATAGGAGAAAATAATCAGGAGAATATTTGGAGTACTACATGAGGTACTAGCTTTACGACAGCTGAAAAGTTGTTAACTGTTGCCTTGCTGTGGTGTTGCTGGGCGGAACAGAATAATGTTCATGGTGTGCAACTTCAGTCAGTTGAGCAGTTTCAGTTTGTGTACGCCTGCATGTCGATGAATGGAAGCAGCATCTTCAGAACCGACCCACCCAAACGCATCGAGAGAAATTATGAAAACAGTTCAATTAGTTCACTTGCGAAATAATAGGTAGTTCATTATGCATCGAGAGAAGTTTAGAGACAAAAATCGTCTGCCAAGAAGTTCATCTTAATAAATAATAGGAAGAAGTTCATAGGTAGTTCACTTATGCATCGAGAGAAGTTTAGAGACAAAAAATCGTCTGCCAAGGAGTTCATCTTAATAAATAATAGGAAGTTCATTTACAAATCGCGAGAAGTATGAAAAACAATATGGTTTGCAAAGAAGTTCATATTCGAAAATAAAATTCATGGGCGACAAAAAAAAGTTCATGTTTGTTGTATCACGAGGTTCATTTGGTAATTTTTAGAAGTTCACCGTACATTAAAAATTCACATAACAATTTCACTTTTGAAATAAATAAAAAGTTCACTTCATATTTAAACGGGAGTTCACCACGCGAACGTCACCTCGTATTAAATAGAAGTCAGTCGCGAAGTTCGTCTCGTATTAAAACGGAAGTTCACACGAAGTTCACCGGACGACGTTCGTTCGCTTCGTATTAACGGAAGTTTTCTCCCGTGAAGTTCACATAGAATTAAAACGGAAGTTTAGTAACAGACTAAATGGAAGTTAATGGTAGTATAAAAAGGGAGTTCATTACTATCTGTCTTCTCGTTTCTTCGTTTTTCGTATTTTTCAAAATTAATCAAAAACCGTAATGAATTTCGAAAACATTTCTATACGAAAAAGTTGCGCTCTACACAATATCTTTCCAACGCCATATCATTTGTTACTTTCGATAACGGTTGAAAAGTAATTGCACAAAAACCGTCCGCTGGACATAAAAGTTAAAAAACAGAAAATGACGATTCTTTAAACTGCTCTTAAACCGTAAGAATTTCAAATTTGCTAGACTAGAAAAGTTGCGCATTTCCGTAGCTTTCCAATGGTATATCGTTTGCATCAATCCGATAATGGTTTGAAAGTAATTTCCAAAATACTTTCCACTGGACTTAAATTTCAGAAACAGAATCGTTTATTTTCAAACTGCTCTTATTCCGTGATGAATTACGAAAATGAGCTGAGATAGTGAAGATGCGGTTTTTCCATATCTTTCCAACGGCGTATCATTGCTTCAATCGACAAACGGTTTGAAAATAGCGTCCCAAAACAGTACAAAAACGAAAAAATACGCGAAAATCATGTTTCTATATTTAAAATTACTTTACAACCGTAAGTAATTTTTCAAATCTTGTAGAAGTAAAAAAGGTGCGAATTTTTCATATCTTTCCAACGGCGTATCATTTGCTTCAATCCGACAAACGGTTTAAAAATGGCGTCCAAAACAGTACGAAAACGTGGAAAATACGTGAAAACTGTTTCGTATTTAAAATTATTTTAAAACCGTAACAATTTCAAAACTTGTAGAAGTGAAAAAGTTGCGCATTTTTCATACCTTTCCAACGCCGTATCATATGCTTCAATCCGACAAACGGTTTCAAAACCAGGATGGAAAAACTCACTGAATCTAAGTGTTCCATCCGGAAGTTCACTATTATTACTCGGAAGTCATAAAGTTGTCCAGATAGTTATTCTAGAAGGGAGTCTAGAATAGCAGGGGTTTATATATTTATATTATATTATATATATATATATATATATATATACACAATATAAGATGCACTCAAAACATCAAATGTAATGCGACATGATATGGTCTTGTGCCGATGGTCTCATTCGCGCCACAGTTTATAAACAATTTAATAAACCTACCTTGACCATATCATATTGCCCCTACAAAATAAAGTTAGACGCCTTCTACTTTATCTTTTGCATTTTACGTGGCTAGGGGCTGTCGTAAATAGATAACCGCTTCATACCTACGAACTTATGACCACAACAACGATCAAATAATTGCAAGTTTATTTATCCCTTTCGGGCCCTCCATAGAAAATGCTAGACCAACTAAAAGAGAGAGACAGACACCCGCCAGCCACATACGGTACAGCCGCATGTCAGTTGTGGAACCAGTCTCGCGTAAGCGTACGCGTAAGGTCGGTCCGGGCCGCTTCATCAACTCAATGCCGCGGTAAGCAAGTGACGCTAGAGGGTAGCAAATAAAGAACGATGTCCCCGTGATAAACACGGGTTCTAAAAGCGTACAGCTATATCTACGCATAGATCGGCTCTGATACCACTGAAGGGGATCGTGTACAGAAAACAAAAATTTTCCTAACAACGATAACCTTAAATAAGCCAGGATCTATACTATGCAGATACAGAAATACGCAGGAGATCGGTATACATACCCTTGTAGACACGAAAAGCGCGGGATCACGCTCCCGCCAAGCGTTGTCGATGAAGCCGCGAAGCCGACCTCAAGGTCGCGTAGAGGAAGAAGACCTCCGAGCGCCACAGGCGTGGCACCTCACAGGGGAATCGCACACGTACGGCGAAGATGACTTCCTCCGAGCTCTGATCCAGGGACGAGCAGCGGAAGACTTGGACCGGAAACCAGCAGCACGGCGATATGCTAATGGTGGAGAAACACTCCCGTACGCAACTCTAATTGCGGAGTCACGATTAAACGGGAGAGAAAGAGAGAGAATTGGTGTGTTCCAAAAGGCTGGGGGCACCATATATATTGGAGAGGGGAGGCCGCCACGCTTGCCAGCCTGGCGGTGTGGGACTATCCCACACCAGCCGGCCAAGCAAGGGGGCAGCCGGCCCCCTGGTGGGGCTGCATTCGGCCCACCTAGGCGGTTGGCCCTTCCCCCCCCCCCCCCCTTTTCTTTTTCTTTTTCCTTTTTGGGATTTTCCCTAATGGGCCTCTAAGCCCATTTAAGAAAACAGCCTTTAAAATTCAGAATTAATTAATAAAACCATATTAACTATTAATTACACTAATTAATATCAAACATTTTATCCAATTTATTCGGCTCCAAAAACTATTTCGTTGCTCTCCGATCTCCATCGGAACTCTCCCGGAACTTTTCCGGTGCTCTCTTTTATTTTCTCTTCTATTTCCAATCTATTTAAATTGTCATCCTCCTTAAGTCTGTTACCCTGCGGTTCGAGATCTCGCCAGACATAATCGAGACACGCTCTCCGATTAATGATTAATTCGTGGACCTTGGATACCCAGAATTAACCCTGTGAGATAACGAATAACTTTATGTCGTTCGAACCTTAGACGTCGAGTCTTAAACCTTTTGCCTGGCGATACTTAGCGTGTCCGAGACTCGTTCATAGATATCTTGATACCTAGCTTGATCTCGTTACCGACACAATCTTCTATCGTCCGTGATAATTGATACGTCCAAACGTATCCACTTTCCCGAACACTTTTGCTATTGTTTTGCCCTTAATTTGTGTGATTTGGATGCAAACTAACACGGACTATCGCTGTTTTCAGCAGAATTGCCTTGATGTCTTGTTTTTGTGCAGAAAGTCAAAGTTCCAGAAAAATCCCAGAAAAAATACAGAAAGTCCTATTTTTCCAGAAGACCCAGGAGCCAGAAGATGGAGCGAGGAGGGTGCACAGAGGCACCAACCATATGAGGGCGCGGCAGGGCCTTGGCCGCGCCCAGGTGTGGGTGGCCACCCTGTGTGGACCCGATGCTTGATGCGTCCATTTTGCATCACTATTTTATAGCATAATTTACTGTTATTCATTGATATATTTCATATTAAGATGTGTTACTTATGTTATTTTGTCTTATTTTGCATGTTTGATGATTATTGGATGATTAACTGCCGGAGTCAGATTTCAGCTGGAAAAAAGCACCATCAGGACACTATATTTCTGGAGCTCCAAAAATATTTCGAAGAATACAGATGTTCCTATTTTATCAGAAGATGGAGTAGCCAAAAGGGAGGCCGAGATGGGCCAGGAGGGCCCACACCACCCCTGGGCGGGGTCCCCCTTGGCCACGCCCAGGCATGGTGTGGAGCCCTGGCCCACCTCAGGCACTCCCCCTTCAGTACTTCATCCCCCAGAAACCCTAAGACAAAGGGGTTGGACAAGAAAATATTCCGCCGCCTCCACGAGGCGGAAACAACAGAGAGTTTAAAAAAGCTCTCCGGCAGGGTGAAATCTGCCGGGGAAATTCCCTCCCGGAGGGGGGAGATCGTCGCCATCCTCATCGTCATCGTGCTGGACTTCATCGGGATCATCATCATCATCTCTCATCACCGTCACCATCATCACGCTGCACCATCTCATCCCGCTGTAATCTTAGGGCTATACTTTGTCTAGTTCATAGGGGAAACTCTCCGGTGTTAATTACTCTTGTGGTTGATGCTATTGAGTTTATTCGGTGAATTGACGTATATGTTCAGATTGTTATTCATCATTATATCACCTCTGATCATGATCCATATGATGTCTTGTGAGTAGTTTGTTTAGTTCTTGAGGACATGGGAGAAGTCATACTGTTAGTAGTGGAACTATGTTGAGTAATATTTAATGTTTGATTTAAGTTGTGGTGTTATTCTTCTAGTGGTGTCTGTGAACGTCGATACATGACACTTCACCTTTATGGGCCTAGAGGAATGCATTGTGTATTTGGTTGCTAATTGAGGGGTTGCCGGAGTGACAGAAACCTAAACCCCCGTTAGTATACCGGTGCACAAGGGAGCGTAGGATCTCAGAGTTTAAGGCTGTGTGGTTAGATTTATCTTAATTACTTTCTTGTAACTGCGGATGCTTGCAAGGGGTATAATCACAAGTATGTATTAGTCCAAGTAAGGGCGGTGCATTAGCATAGGTTCCACCACAACACTTATCAAAAACAATGAAGATTAATCAACTATGTGAAGCGAAAGCACTTGACTAAATTCCCGTGTGTCCTCAAGAACATTTGGTCATCATAAGTAAACCAACCGGCTTGTCCTTTGCTCTAAAAAGGATTGGGCCACTTGCTGCAATTATTATGTCTTTTATTTACTCGCATTTTATTTACCTGCAATATCAAAAACCCTAAAAATTGTCTGCTAGTATTTACAGTGAAACCTTTACCGAAACTCCTTGTCAGCACCTTCTGTCCTCGTTGGGTTCGACACTATTTTATCGAAGTAATACGATACACCCCTATACTTGTGGGTCATCAAGATATTTTCTGGCGCCGTTGCCGGGGAGTGAAGCGCTATTGGTGATGGAATTGGTAAGGGAAACTTTTACTGTAGGTGCTGTTTTTATTTCTGCTTGCTACTTTATTTTATTATGGAGAGATCTCCATTTGAATCCCTGTTTGGAAACACTACTACCATGCTACGGTAGTAGAGGAGGAACACCCTGATCAAGTAATTCCATTTAAAATACCTATGAAAATTGTTGAACGTGTTACGAATAACGCTATGCAGGAGATGGCTGTTCCTCCTGGAGATCATTTGTATTTATTCATGAATTATGCGAGTTGTTCAAGTGTGCAGGTATTTAAATGGAAGAGGTCAAGAAGAAATTGTTCTCTATATCGTTGACAGGTAAAAGCTGCAAAGTGGTATAGGATGCTAAAGAATGGTCGATCTATTGGCTGGGAGGAAATTGTGCTCTCTTCTATTCTAAATTTTTATCCTCCAAGTGAAATTCACCAAGATCGGAATCATATATAATTTTTGGCCTCTGATGGAGAAAGTATTGCCCAAGCGTGGGGGAGACTGAAATCATTAATGCTCAAATGCCCCATTCATGAGTTCTTTTGGTAATGTCGTTATTGATAACTTCTATGCAAGGCTTTCTCTTCAAGATAAAAACTCTATTGGATACTTCTTGTGCTGGATCATTTACACGTAACAAAGAAGAAGCTAAATGGACCTCCTTGATCGTATTGAGGAAAACACTGAGGATGGGAGAACGACAAAGGTAGAGAATCAGGTATAAGTATGATTATGAATGCATTAAAGTTTTATGAATACTGATATTTTCGTAATCTCTATGATATGTATGGTCTTGATTCTCATGTTTTGCGAATTGTTATAAGGCTTTTGCCTCTTATCTTGATGTCCCTAAAGAGTGTTGCAATAAGTCCATTTGCCTTAAAGATAACATTAGTTCTGCCAATGACAAAAACATTGAAGTTCATACTGTTGATCGTATCTTGCAGAACCTTATATTGAGAAACCACCTTTCCTGTTAAAGTTAAGGAACATTCTATTATAGCTAGTGTGGTTAATAAAAGTGCTAAGAAAGCTTTAGAACCAGCTGAACAGATAGAGATTGAACCCACAATAGCAATAGTTAAGGATTTGGTAACTGAAAATGTGGAAGGAGGACTATTTGTCTTTTGCGAGGATGCCTCTAATATTGTTTCACATCCTAATAGAGTTAGGAATCAAGTGTTCCTCTGCTTTCAGTTATGATAGGAGAACATTGTACTATGGTTTATGTGACATTGGTGCAAGTTCTAGTGCTATTCCTTTTGATCTTTATAAAGAAATTATGCATGAAATTGGTCCTTGCGAACTTGAGGAGATTGATGTGGTTATTCAGCTGGCTAATAGGAAACTATCTCACCAATTGGTATTGTGAGGGACGTTGAAGTTTATGTGGTAAGACTAAATATCCTGCTGATTTTTAGTACTCGGTTCTGTTGCTAGTAAAACTTGTCCCATTATTTTTGGTAGGCCTTTCTTCAATACATGTGTGCAAATTGACTGTAGGAAAGAGAAAATATATACTAAATTATGAGAGAAGCTTATGAATTCAATTTTTCTAAGTTTGGCAAAAATCTTTATGAAACTGAGTTACCTAATGAGAATTTAGCAATTGAACAACTTGCTTCTATTGTTGTTGCTTACCAACGCCTTGCAGCAATTCATGGAGGAACACGAAAGTGAAGTATTTATGGAGGAAAGAAATGAGATTGACGATGTCTTTCTTCGTCAACCACCTATACTTAAGCATAATTTACCAGTGGAGGATTTGGGAATCTCATGCCTCCTAAGGAGGAGACCCTGTTTTCGATTTAAAACCTTGCAGATAATCTGAAATATGTTTACCTTGATGAAAAGAAAATATTTCTGCTATTATTAGTTCTAAACTTTCGGTATGAGGAAGCAAGGTTATTAGAGGTGTGAGGAAGCATCGAGGAGCATGGGATATACTTTAGATGATTTGAAGGGGATTTCTCCTACTATTTGT